>CAEMYA010000025.1:5912887-5967977 GCA_903131615.1 Diplodus sargus
GGTGTAGAGCCCCCCCCCCCCTCTTGTAAGCCATCTCTCCAAATAGAAAAAGGACGGGAATTAAGGCCCTGTCAATTCACAGTCGAGTTTGTTCCTCTTTTTCGCTTTAGATGCGCGCAACACTGCAGCCCCCTGCGTGACATGTGTTCTGAGAGATAGAGATAGGTGGCTCACCACCGAGTCCCGTTTTGACTGGCGGAGTAAATTTAGATCTAATCTTCTTGTGTGTGTTCTTTTATAGCCCGAGAATGTTCACCTAACATCAGCTTTTAAGTTGACCTTGTTGTGTTGTTTGCTCGTCTGAGGCTCGTGTGCATGTGTGTGTTTCTAGGACGAGATGCCGCCGGCTTCCCTATAGGTTTTTTATTTTGACCTCGTGTGTGTTTGCCTGTGCGCGTATGTGTGCGCGCTAACACCATTCAGTGCCTGAGTCAAGCTGTGCAAGCTCTTTTAATCCCACGCCCCGGTGCACGTAGGCTTGATTAGTGGCAGCAGTTATCTGTGCAGAAGACAGCCCGCCCTCCTTTAGCATTTGGTCAGGTCTGGGGCACTGGGGGGGTGTCAAGTCATGAGAAAGGTGAACGGGGAAGGAGAAAGGCAGGGAGGGGGGGTGGCGGTGGCGGAGGGATGGCGAGAATGAGGGAAGAGGGGAGGGCTGAAGCCTGATTAGTATTCTAAAGGAGCACTCCTGCCAGTAGAGCAAATTGATTACTGCACTTTACCTGTATCAGCCTCCACAGCTAAGGATGACAAGGTACAGGAGCATGATGTGTGTCTGCGTTCACCCTCCAACCACAGCAGAATATGCGTGTTAGCATTTGGCTTAGTGTGGACCTTTTTGTTACTGTGTAGAGAACTTTTTTACTACGTTTACCACCAGATAGTCCTCCCTGTCCTCTCCATCTCCTTCATTACAGCGAAGTAATAGGCCAGTTGCAGTCGGGTGCTGGCCTTGTCTATCTCTCTGTGTCTGA
Organism: Diplodus sargus; assembly: GCA_903131615.1. Classification (NCBI taxonomy): domain Eukaryota; kingdom Metazoa; phylum Chordata; class Actinopteri; order Spariformes; family Sparidae; genus Diplodus; species Diplodus sargus. The sequence goes on from CAEMYA010000025.1 coordinate 5,913,862, forward strand.
TTTAATAGTCAATGACTGACTGAGGGAAGACGGACTCATTTCCTGCGAGCCTTGGCCCTGTGCTTGTCTGCTTTTAGGCTGACAGTCGGTGTGTGTTTCTCTCTTGGTTGCAGTAAAGGCAACCTGATCAATTTCAAAGCCACAACAAACTTTGCAAAATTTAATTAGTCTATCCCCTTTCATAATGTTCATTTTTATCACACTGTTCATTTAGAAACACGGTCCGCTTCTGGTCTTCAGGCTGCAGGGCCCTGCTGGTTTTCATTCTCGCTGCTCAATCAGGGACTGATTACACCTGGGCTGCCAGGTGAAGGCAATTAATTGCAATTAACCTCTGCTCAGATAGAAACCAGCAGTAGTTTGAGTAATGGCGACCGGAATTCAGACCCACTGACTTGGATACAATACTTGTGTTTATCCACCCCTCTACTTTTGTCATGGCTGACTGAAGCAGATAATGTAATGGAAGACTAAATTATTATTTTTTCAGCCCAGAACATGTGTTTCACTGTGAAATTTTAATTCAAAGCCAATTACACTGATCGGTTCAGCTTGTCCGTTGTGCCAGTGTGTTGTGGCCGGTAATTTTTATATTCTCCACTGGCAATCTGGCCAAAAAGTATTATCACTGTCTGCATATTGCTATCACGACCCGTGATCTTAATTGAGATCTCTTTTTTCAATGTTGAAATCTTGTGCAGACCTTAGCCAGACTATGGAAAGTCTATGCATTTCTCCATTTGGACCATTTAAACACCTTTGCATCAAAGATGGTTGATTTTTGCACATGCGCCTTATCCACCGTGTTGCTAGCTACAGCTCACATTGCACTATTTATAATACGTTACCCAAGGAGGAGCCAGGCTAAGTAATTCATCCAATCAGCATAGTCTTCTAATCAGTTACAAGTGTGTATTGGTTTGTTTTTGTGGATCTGCAACATGTCTTCTTACTGAAAATACTGAAGACATGACTAAGTAACTTCCGTTACTAACGTATCTAGGTTATGTACAAAACTTTGCTTGCATAATGTATGTGACATTAACTCTGGTACTGACTTTCGTCTTCACACTGGGCATGAACCAAGGCCTCCTGGATGAAAGTCTTGCGCTTGTTTGACCCAACCATCCGTCCCAGAAAATGATCCTGGTCCTTCATTGTACTATTTCATCTGACTTCCTCCTCTACATTTATCTGAAAAGTAGCTAGTGGATGCATTCATGATCGCCCTGACCCTTCTTGTTCCCCGTCTGGCCCACATCATTAGCCCTCCATTCACTGACAGAGTTTGACCATTGGAGTTGATGAAGCAGATTTTTATCAGTCCACCTTTAAAAAAAAAGGATCCAAGTGAGATCTCAATGCAGGTTTATTATTTCAGCACGAATAGGTGGTTATCACCAGTGATCTAAATGCATAGGCGAGGCCTGCTAACACACACCTTTCTTTATGCACAGAGATGAATATTCCCTGTGAACCACACAACTGAATACTCTCTCATGTTGCTAAAATCCATTTGTTATATCCATTGAGAACGGTTATTTGACTGATGATGGGTTTTTTTTCAAATTACACACAATCAGACACATAGCTGGTGTATCTATGGAGGTCGTAATATAAAGATCTGAGGTAATGTATACATCTCTATAATAATGAGTTCTTGACCAAAGCAGCTTTTCTAGCGCTCAAGTTACCATAGTATTTTTTAGTAAGTACTGCAGACCATACTGTGTGTTAGCTTTTAAGAATTAATGGTGAGGGGATGACTTAAATACAAGGAGGAGGTCAAACTCAATAAAGTGTGTGTTTTGCCCTCGTGTCTGAAAGATATGGATTTTTCCCTGGTTCAGTTGGAGATCATGGTGAGCTCATAAAGAAAAGACTTTGAGCATGTGCAGAGAGAGTTTGTAGAAATGTCACACTTCAACTGATGTATTTAACCTTGGAGAAAACTGTATTTTATGTAATTATGCCTATTTGAATACATGCTTTTACTCTTTTTTTTTTTTCCATATACCTAGCTCAAGGATTCTGCGAAGCCTGGAAAAGGTTATGATACAAAGATAAGAGTCCTTCATATTGACAGTATTTTAAAGTCAGACTGAATTCATTTTGAGGTCAGTTAATCCCTTTATTTTGTAGAGATGGAGATGACTGATGACCTTCTCATATGATGCTACATTGATTCTTGCGATGGAGACTTTAAATGAAGTTTTTTTTAGCTGTCTGATTTTAGGATATGTCGTCTGAATAGTTTTTAAATACTGAACTATGCAGTAGTCACCAGTAATTGATATGCAGTAAAATGTTTCAAAAGAAGATTTTTTTTTATAATGGCAGATGTTAAGCTTTATTTTTCTGAGAAATGGGAGAAGAAGCAGATGTTTCCAGAGTCAGTATTGTAAAATGTTCTTCTCCATCTTTATATTGGCAGAGAACTTTGTTGTGATGTTAAGCAAAGTTTACTAAGTTTTTCAGCCATTATTGCCAAGTGTTGGTTCATGTTTTGAGCTGAGATGCAGAGTATTGTTACAGCTTTTGTTCACCATGGGTCCCGCTAGGGTTATTTTAACAGACATTGTGATTGCTATACAAGTCTTGATTTTAGTGGGAATGACAACTTTTACATTTAATTTTTGCAGGAAAAATACAAAAATAATGATGTGATTTTTGCTGGTGCTTCGTTTATAATGGTAACACATTGGTGACACATTTTACCTTGATCAAAAGTTGGCAATCTGGTCTCCTCTTCATTGTCATCATCCTTCACTCGTTGTTGTTATTTCCATTTCGATGCCAAATGCATATAAACAAAGCTATTGAATGTGTTGCGTTATTATGTTACACCTCATTTCAAATAGTTTTTTTTTGTCTTTTTGACCATGCAGAAGAAAAGTCATAGCCCATAGGGCAGTGATGGCAAATATTCCATTATAATATGTGTAATGAGTGTAATGAATAGGGTTACCTGATCTTGATAATTGTTTATCAGGTGTTTTGCCTGCAGAGCAATCATATGAGGCATGTAATAATATAAGACAGAGGTTACCTGTCTGAAGTGTATGCCTTGGTCTTCTTCAGGTTCTGTCGCAACAGGTTCCAGGGTGGTGCATGGTCTTTTTGGGGTTGCAGAATGGCAGGCATATTTTTTTGTTTGTTTTCATATCATCAGCTTCACCTAAAAACCCTTGTGGTGAAGTTCAGGTAGCTGCAGTTACTTTGTTTTCCTAGCCCTGTTGCTCTTAACGGGGCACGTACTTCATCCTCCAATAGATAGTGTTTGTGCCATCTTCACCTTAATGCTGCATGGTGTCCCTTTTATATATTCAGGTGTTGCATGATAATAAGTCAGTTCACCAAGTTCAGCTTACAGATATATGGACAGGTACGCGCCACCCTCACCTAATTGCCAAGTAACAAACTTGTATTGAAAGGTGGTGTTGGTTATGAACCTGGTTGCTAATTTAGATTCTGAGACTGTCAGAAATATTTAGAGTGAAGAAGTTTCTGTTGGTTGCACCAGCTATTGCTCTGTGAGCACCGGGTCGAGTATCAGGGCCAGGTGTAGGACTAATCTTATTGAAGTCTCCTGTTCATTGGCATGTACTCAGCTCTGCCCTGCCAACTGGATTTGTGCTGCTTGAGAGATTTTCTCGGAAAAGGTTACACATAATTGTTTTATACTTTATTGGGTCAAATGTATCCAATTGATTTCTTTAATTATGTTACTTTGAAACGGACTGTATTCTTACTTAAGTAAAAGGGGGGAAAAAAGGGGGAAAAAAATACAAATTCTAATGATTCTAATGGAATGTCCCTTCACAACCCATTGTACCCTTTAATATCATTCTCCAATCTCACTCAGAGCATTAGGATGATTTAGAAACTAGAATGTAGGTCAATGGGAGCATTATGAAAGGCAAAATGATAGCAGAGATATGTCCTCTTCTTTTTTCTGTCACTTAGACCTCTGTCACACACCATATTACTTCAAACCATCCAAAATTACTCACACTTAAAAGAAAAAGAGCAGTAGTCTTTTAACCCAATGAAGGCAGACATCTTGCTGACTCACGGCAATAGCCTTCTTAGGGCTGATGCCAAGGATATTATGGAAATGATTCATTAAAGGCCAAGGTTTTTTGGTGGTTTTATCCAGCTTTCAGGGCAGCCTGACAGTGGGACATTTGATCTCAATTGCAAAGTGGCCCATTTCCCTCAGACATCACCACTGCAGTCTGTTTCAAGAGCCTAGCGCTGCCTTTTGGCGTGCTGGCCATGGGGCAATCAGCTGTTCCTATTTCCAGCACCAGTGTTTACAAATGGAAAATGTGTGTTGTTTCAGGAGGGAAATGAGCACCATTTTGGACTGCCGATGTAAGCAGAAGATTACCTCAGAGCCCAATAGAAATGAATCAGGTATAGATTGATGGCCGCCACGGCTCATTAAGAAGGAATGTGTGTGTGTGTTTAATTGATGCAGTAATTTTCAGCCACTCAGGAAATGGCCCTTGGGTGGGTCTTCCAAATGGCACACAAATATTTACTATCGACACAAACATTTTTATAAGCACATCCATGCAAGCCTGGGCGTGTAAGGTGAGGGGAAAGACGGTCCCGGCGTGTGATACAGTGCAGTGATATCATTATTGCACTGGCTAGTTTGGCTGGGTCCTCTGCCGGTCAGCTGGGCTCTGAACCGCTTAGATGACTCATCAGTGTGCATGAATTCCTCTATGCTCTCTCTCAACCCCAAGAACTCTTTGTACTGATGAGTACAGATGAAGTTAAAACCCACCCCCGCGCTCCTCATCCAAGGCCAGATGCAGGCCAAGAACTTGAGCACTCCGGTCCCATTTTGTCCGTGTCTGAAATGTTAGCGTTCAGTCATCACACACTATTCCTCACATTCAAGTGCTCTGAGTAGGATGATTTTTTTCCCCAATGGATTGCCTGTGCTACTTAACACAAGAGGTCTGACTTCTCAGCATTATTGTATCACATTTCCTTTATGCGGGTTGCATCCACGGGTTTCTGTGTGCGCACATGGAGGCATGTGTGCTGTGCATGACTTGTTTGGTCAATGCATCCTAAGAAGTGGGTCAGAGTGCCCTAGTTCTCATTGTGTGGGCGTGCATGTGTCTGTGTATTGCATTTCACTGTTATTTTGTCCTGATTGACTTATCTGCAAAAACATCTTCTTGCTTGAGCTCTCCTGCTGTTCGCTAGCATGTTATTCTGTTGTTTACCTCTCTCAAGGTGAACAAGAGCTTTTAATTCAACTTTCCTCTGGTGCACTCGTTCACTTGTGGAAGGCTTGCAACAACTGCGTTTGGTCAGGTAGCTTATGTTTTGTCTTATTTAATCATGTCAGGCCATATTGAATTTACAAATAGCGGTCACGCCGCATGTGTAAGTGAGCTACCCCGTTGAGTATGTGCAGCAGGGCTGGGCTGCAGATTACATGATATAATAGTGTTTAGGCATCGCCTCTCCTTTTAAATTCCTTTAACCTTGACTCCCCTTAAATGCAGGGAGAACACATCTGCCAGGCTGGTGTCAGACATTAGTAATACACACCGCTCGGGCAGCATTGTCACTTTTTATTAACGCCCAGAGCTTTGCATGGACACCAGCTGTTGCATCAAGTGGAAAAGCCTTGGCGGCATGAATGACCTTGACTTTAACTGCCGCTCCTTTGGCTCTTCCCCTTTTTAATTCTTTTGTTTGGTCTCATACATTTTAAATGGCTTAAATGGATTACCATTCCTGACAATGAAGGTCATTTTGGAACTCACTTTTTTAAGATAGAAAAACAGAGGCTGTATTACCAGCAAGTGTGTCCGTGCCTGTGTGTCAGTGGGGGGCGGAGTGGGTATAATCTGGAGGTCAGTGGAGGGAATCAAGGTCACATCTAAGGAGATCTAATCCGTGACATCTGTATCGGCACATTTTTATGTCAGCCTACTGGTAACTCCACGTATCTACGGAAGTGGCTGAAAGTGCAGTGACCTTTCCTGTTCCTGATGTCTTTTAAGTACAAGAGGAGCAAAACAGGGAGAGAGAGAGAGAGAGAGAGAGAGAGAGAGAGAGAAACAGATGAAGAGTCTACCAGCCAGGGGATGATGAAGCTTTCACCCCTCCCCATCACTTTCCCTCCCACTCACATGTACGTGGCTGACTGTAGGGGTAAAAATCACTTTAGAATGGTGCCTGCTCTGTCATTGGCTGACATTGTCAAGGATAATGGATAATCACCACAGAAACCGTAGAGCAGCTCATTGGTGCTGTGGTGTCCCACAGTGGGGGAGGGGGGTTGAGGTCAGGCTTTTTGGGTGCCACCACCAATGAGATGACATGTTAACAGATGTGTAAGGTCATTTTCAATGTATACACCAGGGGAGATAATGTAATAGTAATGCACATCACACATTCAGAGAGAGGAAAGGAGGAGGGCTGTATGCTTTAGGGGCTCGGTATAGAGGACAGCTTTCCACATATTAAGGTCATTTATTTGTTAACAGAGCTCTGTCACTGAACAGAACATATTTTTTTCTTGCCCTTGCTGTAGCAGGGCTTTTTAACACCAGCTCTGTCATTACATGTCTCTCAAGAGCCTGAAGGTCTCCACTTTGTTTAAAGAGTTATTTGTACTTAATACCAGATAGTGAAGGCAGTATCTCTGTTGTATATAAACTAATACAGTGCCATGTCATCGTGTCCCCGTGCTGCCTTGTCTGCTCTGTATTGAAGTTTCTTTGGGCAAAAACATAGACAAGGTCAACCCTAATTCCAAAGGTTCAGTGCCAGCAGCAAAGAGATTAGCAGAATTTCTCATGTTGAAAGCGTGTCAGTGTTTCTTTCCCATTTACATTTTTTCTCTCACTAACTGGGGGGGCTATATCATCGCATATTAGTCACTTTTCCATGCTATGTTGAAGGTAAACACCTGTACGTGTTTACAGTGCTGATCAAACGTGGTGTTACGGAGCATTCTATTATAATTGCGTTAAGCTCGCTGGCGGGAAAATAGCCCTAATCCTGAGCATCTAAGATTAGCATGACAGCAGACGTCAGATGGCCTAGTATGACCAGGTTGGCTTTTGTTGTCAGATTTAGGTCATCAGCTTAAAAATGGCCTTGAACTGTAATTGACGCTGATGGGCCTGTCCCAGTTAAGTCATTCTTTTCCATACAATGTGGCACCGTCTGAAGTCTCATCGACCTTTGGACCTTTAGTTGTTAGAATTGCTAACCTGATTGTTTTCCTACTGCTACTCAGACTTAATTGTGCACTGATCAACTTAAAACGTTTAAAACCTCCAGTCTCTAATCCCAGCTCATTTTCAAGGCGGCATTAAAAGTGCTACCTTGTTGGCCTTACTGTCATGACAACCTGTGGACCTTGGCCACAGGGATGGATTTCAGCCTGATTAGAAGCCTGCTGCCTTGTTGTTTTTGGCCCTTGCTACACCGCTCTCTGTGAAGTATTTAGGCTGGTGGCTGCGTGGGTTGCCATGGCCTTTCGTCATAATCAAGGGCTGCTGTCCTGTTGTGTGACCTGCTATGTTGGTCCACTCAGCGGACACCAAAGGTGAGGACGGCATCAGGAAAGGACACGGACAGCAGCTGAGGCGAGGTGGAAACTCTGTATTAATTAACCTTTATGGGATGCGGCCAGGACTGTCGGAGGTGTCCTGTATCCACGGAAACCACGCTGACAGGGTTCAGAGCAGAGGTCTCCCAGGGCAGTGCCGCTGACACTGTCATGGCAACTGGCACAATGCTCACCCCAGTGTCACCGGTTCTGCCCTCCTGACAGTGGTGTGGTGTGACAGGTGCACCTGATCCTTAAGCCACCCCCACCCCTCAATACACACACACAAAAACACACTTGACAGTAAGTACAGCTTGTCTGTTAGCTGTATCCTTGCTGGGATTCTCCACTACCTTTGTACTATACCCATAAACAGACTCACATTAAGCAGATGAAATTTTGCTCTTGTTTTTTTAATTTTAAAATAATTCATGGAGGATTCACAGCTGGCCAGGTGTTAATAAAGAAACTGAGTAGGAACCAGGATAGGTTACACATGCTTTGTGTATGTAGAGTACGCATGTATATGCGTGTATGTATCCATTCCTATTTTCATGCTTGCGTCTAGGCATGAATGGTTGAATGCTAACTTGTATGCATGTGGGTGGGTGGCTGCCGCTTTATGTAGACCGAGGGTTGCGTTGTGTGAGATGCTGCTCAAGTGCATAAGGAGCATGAGGTAGTTGGGGAGGGGGGGGATAATCCACTGAAATGACAAGCTGCATAAGAAATTATTCACAGCTCTCATAAGGCCCTTCACTTTTGAAAGACATCGCTGTGAGGGGCTTGCAGCTCAAGACCTGAATGTTTTCAAGGTAGTGGGCTTGAATTTTCAATTTGGATCCAATCAGGCCTAATCTACATTTGTCGTCTGTTCGGTGGCTGCAAGGGGAGAGTGCAGAGAGGAGAAGGAGCCGTGTGCAGTCAATCTGAAATGTTGCTAAGTAACAGAGATGGCAGACGAGGTGGTGAAATGAATGTGATATAGTGCTGTGCGAATCCCTGCTTCTCACACAGTTTCTCCTTTTTCTCCTCTTTTTCTCCACCCAACCATCTCTTTCTCCCTCCCGCCCTCCCTCTTTTCTCTCTCACTTACTCCCATAGGTCCCCCATGTGAGATCTGCAAAGCTGAAAGGCGCCACTGACAGAACCACAGCCAGGCCTTCGGACAGACATCCCAAACAGCCACAGCCACGGAATGTGTCAACATCTTTGTGGTGAAATCCAGCTGACTCGTTGCTTGCTACTCACATAAGCCTGGACCTGGGCCTTCTGGGATCCTGCAGTGTTTAAAGGCATAAAACAATGCCTGGGAGGCCCACCTGCCCCAGATTGCCTCCAACCATGGTTGCTGTTTCACCATAGAGCTGACTGTGCCTGATACAGAGAGGGATCACATCCGGCCAGTGCATCCTTCAGTCCCCTGCAGACTCACTCTGCAATTGCCTGCCCTCTTTTTGGTATTTACTAAGTACTCGCCACTGTCAACCAGATGACCTAGTGGATATTTGTTTCCCAGTAGCAGTGCTGAACCATACAAGGGGATCCTAGTATTGAACATGACTCATGGGGAGGAGCCTGGCCCTGAGACACACAAGGATTCAGCTGTTCTAACTTATCTGGAAGGTTTACTGATGCATCCAGTGGTAGCCGGGCCAGGGGCCACGGCTAGTGGAAGGTCTGAGGCTGCCCACAGCAACCAGGAGCAGGGTGACAAGGTGGGTGGGCCCTTCCAACTGCCCAACCATGGCCCCACAGCCCCCAAGGCTGGAACCAACGGGCCTACACTAGGTTCTTCGCAGCACCTGAAGAAGGCCCGTCTACTGCGCTCTGGAGCCTGGAATGATCCAGGGAACCAGCGGTTGAGTTCCCCCCCAATGGAGCTGAATGGCCAAGGGGGAGGCCTGCAGAATGGAGCATTAGAGGGGTCTCCTCATGCTGGGGAGAGCACCCTGTTGGCTTCCCTGCTTCAGTCATTCAGCTCACGGCTTCAGAGTGTGGCAATGTCTCAGCACTCTAATAAACCTCCCAGTGAGTGCTCCTCTCCTTCCAAGGCACCACCTGCAGACAAAGAGCCACTCCCTGTGTATGGGACCGCCTCAAGCCGCTTGAAGGGCCTCATGAGGAAGAGCAAGCTTCAAAATCACAGCAACACACCTTACAGTCGCAGAGGGCACAATCAGGATAGACCACCAGAATCTCCTCGGTCAGCACACAGTGCCACACCTCCATCTGCTCCTACAACTGCTGAATCAGTGTCCTGTGCAGAGCGTCTGAAGGCTGTGGCCAACATGGTGAAAATTCGTTCCAGTCCAGCACCTTCACCCAAGCCCAGTGTGGCCTGCAGTCAACTTGCCCTGCTGCTGTCCAGTGAAGCCCATCTCCAGCAGTACTCCAGAGAGCATGCGCTCAAAGCCCAGCTTTCAGGAAGATCTGCCAGTGAGAGACTAGCTGCCATGGCAAACCAACAGCATGGCCAGGACAAAAGGCCACCTAGTGCGGGAGGGACTGTGCCTGGAGCCCCAGACACACTAAGCTCCTTAACAACCCAAAATGGAATGACAACAACAACTACAATAACAACAACACTCCCTCGAACAGCCCTGTCCAGTCCACAGAGCCCCTCTTTGCTGCATGGCCATAGCCAAAGCTCCCCACCCACTCCCCCACATGTTCCAAACCACACTCAGAGCCAAACACCTAGGGAGAAGCGAGGCTTTGACTCACGTCCAACCCGTCCCCCCCAGACATGCAGCAGCCTGCTGCTGCTGCTACTCAACAACCACAACAACCAGAAGCAGCTGACCAAGAATGGGCACCTGGAGGACAGCTGTGGCATTCTGCCACCAAGCGGCTCCTCTTCAGTTACGTCAGACAGCGAGTGCTCCACCCAGGAGAGGAGCTTGACTAAGGACAGCAGTGATGCAGAGAGTTCTTACTCAAGTTGCTCCCCTATTGACCTCTCCATGAGAAACCGGGCTCATACACAAAGTACAGGGCCCAAAACTACCACCCCCACTTCCACCTTCTCCTCCTCCTCTTCTTCCACCTCCACCCTTTCTTCTTCCACCACAGTATTTTCCTCAACCCCAGTTGCGTTTTCTCCTCAAGCTTCTGCTCACCCCTCTACCACAACCTTTTCACCAACCTCTACTGTTGTCTCCTCTGTTTCCACTGCTATTTCTTCATCTTCCTCCTCCTCTATCTCCACATCCTCCCTTGACAAACTAACAGAATCTTTAATAAACAAGTGGAAGCCAGAGCCATCAGGATCAAAGGTGTCCAGTAACAAGGAGACTGAAACAAACCCAGACCTGAAATCCCACCCTAAACTCACACTTATGCAGCTTCTTCTTGAGCGCAGAAATAATGAGATGGCTAATAAAAGCGTAGGTAACCAGGAATTGCCACTTGATATTACTATGGCCACCATGTCTCGAGGCCAAACAAAGGGCCTGGTGCCCTGGGAGGAGACCAGGACAAAAAGCTCCTTAGATAGACCTGTAGCTCCAGCCCAGCCCCTGTACCCACTTAATCGTGACCCTAGCAGTGCACTATCCCCATACTCATACCCCTCCCCTAATGTCCAGTCCAGCCCTCTGGATTTGTGTAAGTCTAAAGCCTTCCCTGCTGAGAAGGCTTCAGAGCCTGCCTTCAGTGCCAGTAAACTGTTACAGAATCTGGCTCAGTGTGGCACAGCTTCTTCCTCCCCTCCCATCCCCTCCAGCAAAGGGGTGGGTCAGGAGCTTGATGCCAGTAGACCTCTTGCCCTCTTGGAAAGGCTCAATGCTCCAATCCATAGGACCACCACCACTCCTCTCTCCGACAGACCCTCAGGCAGTGGCACACCTTTCAGTCAGAAGGAAGCCTCTCCTCCTTCATCACAGATCGAGAACCTTCTGGAGAGGCGCACAGTGCTTCAGCTCCTTCTTGGAACAGGCTCAGCTACTTCTACAGTCAACCGCAAAGATAGACCGAGTGGCAGTGGAAGGAGAAGTGTGGAGATGGCAGCGGGGTGCTATGAGAAGAGCCCCGGTGCTTCTATCATTTGTGACAGCTCCAATGGGCCTCCTTTGGACATTAAGGTCAAAACGGAGATTACAGAGGAGGTGGGGCTGTCCTCAGCCATGTCTGAGGACTCCAGTGGCAGAAAGAGACCTAGCAGCTATGAGAAGAATAGTCCCTTCTCCGATCAACAGAACTTTAAAACAGAACCTCGGCCTGCAGAGGTCATAGCAAAATATGGCCTCCTAAGCCAATTGCTTAAACAACAGACTGCTACCTATTACACCAGTGCTGCTATGCAGACTGAGTCACAGCCGAGACAGGTTAAAGAGGAGCAGAGGGAGTACCCAAGCCCCAGTCCCAAGAAGAGACGCCTCTGCTCTGATCGGACTGATAGTTTGAATAATATGAGCTCTCCTCGAGCAGTGGACAATGACACAAACATTTTTGCCTCTTCTGCTGTTCAGGAAGAGCCTGCACAGCAGAGGATTCTGAAGGAAGAGGAGGCTCCACCTAGGAGCCCACCAAGTGAAACCCTTACAAGAGAAAGTCGAGGCTTCAATGTGCTCAAACAGCTGCTGCTCTCTGACAACTGCCTGAAGGAGCTGTCCCAGCAGCCTCGGGGGACGCCCAGTCCTTCTGTACTGCAGTCCAATGGCAAGGCCAACGGCAGCATCCTCATTCAGCCTTCCCATAATCACAGCTTCCTCCACATGCCCAGCTGGCACCCCCATGGTTCCCTTAACTCAGGGCTTCCGAGTAATCTCAGACCACTGCCCACCCCCCCTGCAGGTGACAGCCCTATTTGCACCCCCTGGAGCCGCCACCCGGCTCCGTGGCCAGTCACTCAAAAACGGGACCCCCCTACTCTTGTCAAACAGGAGCCTGAGAGCCCTGTGCGATGGAGTAGTCAGGAGAATGAGGAGGAGGAGGAGGAGGGCTGTGACTCAAACCTGGACTCTCCACGGCTCTCGCGTTCCAACCCCATCCTGTATTACATGTTGCAGAAGGGCAGCATTCAGCTGAGGAGGGAGGTGAGGGATCAGACAGAGGAAACCCAGTCTGTGATCAGAGTTAAAGAAGAGCCAATCAGTGACATGCATGCCTATGAACATAGTCTGAGCTCCACCCCACAATCACCGACCCACAACAACAAGCACAGCCATGAGAGCCAGGGGCTGAGCCAATCATCTGAATAGAAGTTGTATCAACTGAAGAAAATACAAAATGGAATCGAACTCACCTTTTATTTTTCCTTTTTTAATGACTTGCCAAATTGGTTAGATGAGACATATAACAAATAATGAATTTTGTTTTTGTTTTTGTGGAATAGAGCAAGTTCAAATTAAAATTCATATTTGCATCGGTTTCTCAATTTTAGTAAGCTAATGGAATGGTACAAAGGAGGTCTATCTTAGCAAAATGTCTAATTGATTAAACCAACAGTCACAAATTTGACCTTTTCCATCGGTGATTATCATGCACTACATATTTGATTTTGTCAATTATGAAGTCATTTACAATTTGGTCTTGGTTTACACTTCAGCTATTATTTGTATCTAAATTGTTCACATATCACTTTTCCATGTCCTCTTTGTTGCCTGCCATAAAACATTTAGACAGAACATTTCAGGCAGCATTTATTATTGATGACTCCAAAAATGTTAGCGCTCAGTTCAGTGGACATTTATTTATTTTCTCTATCAGAACATTTTCAGATAGACAAAGTCCCATCAATTTTAGATAAGATTCCAAATGAAGTCATTCTAGGGCGGACACAGTGCTCTATTACAACAATGTACATGATAAATTCATTCTAAGGAGGACCTTGAAAACAATATTCACACTGCAATAGCTTCAGTGAGGATCCTACCATGATGAATGCTTTGTCTTGCTTTTCCTCAAGATTCCTGGTGTGGTATAATTACCAAGGAGTAAAGAATATATCAGAGGAGGTTTGAATAGTCACAACTCATTGAATTATGCTTTTTTTTAAATTGAACTTTTAAGGGCAATATTCGACAGTGCAAGCTCCGGCTGATTTGTTTGCAGATTATGCAGTTTAGAGCAGATGGGTCAACAGAGCGTGTGTGTGGTGCTTACAGTTGAGCAACTGTATGTAAACAGGTTTCTAGAGCAACAGTTAAAAGGCTACAGTGTCTGAGAAACGTATCTTGCCATCCTGGGTAAACCCGCACCGCATTTCTTCATGCACACAAACCTTTCCGTGTGAAGCACATGGCTTTTCTTTCCATTTCATGAAAAGGAGCACCCAGAGTTTGCACTGTCGAAGCTGAGTCCTCGGTGTCCTTTTCAGAATAATTTAATGGCATGTAATAAAAAAGTCAGTATTGTTATCTGTTGAGAATTTGACAGTTTGTGGGTTTTCTTTTCATCATTTCTTAACTGTTGTGGTTTATGAACATCATTTTATTTTGTGGCAGTCTCTTAACTCATAAAATGTCAAAAGAATTGCATGATAACTAAGAGAAGGCCACAGGTACATCTTTGTTTTCAAAGCAGCTGGATATGTGTACCTGCCCCCCAACAATCACCAAGACATGTTGGTGTCTTGAGGGATATCTGGTATCTAGCTCCTTATTTTGATTGTACTGTATTCTTTTCAGTTAATTTCACACACGGCTTTATCCATTTAGTCTTGTGATCTTTTTAATACATATATCTATGAAGTACGTCTCTTCGATTAATACATTTTCACAATGGTTAAATATATTTGTGTAAATAGTACTTTCAGTATGAAAGATGACTATTTTGTAATGTTTAAGAAAAGATATTACCCTAGTTTTTAATGCCCTGATATGTAAATATGAATTATATGCGTACAAGTGTACATACAAAGGATGCTATGCCCATCTTTTTTTTTGGTTGGTTTGTTCTTTGCATGTGTCTCTATGTGGTAAATGATAATCTATCCTGCGCTGTGTTGTGTAATAATGTCTGACTCTCCTCACTGCTGCCTGTTGCATGCAGACGCATGGGAACTACCTGTGTATCCCTACTGGTGATGGGGGAAAATGTCAAGTCTTAAAAATAGGTCTTTTTTTATCACAGAGAGAGGTTCGTTTAGAATATGAACAGTCCCTAAATAACCACAGACTGTTGAGCAAGTTGATTAAAATGTGTGAAAAATAAACGTGCATTGAATATTTTTGTGATTTTTCTTTTCTGTTACTGGTTAACAAAGCTCTGTGAAAGAGCTCGGGGCTATAGTGGGGGATTGACGTACAATCATAGATCTGCATTGTGCATCTAAGAAATACATTTGTAGCAGCAAATATATTTAAAAAAAAAAAAAAAAAAAGGTGTTTCATTTTTTCATGTGAAGACCTGAAACATTATTTCATTTTTTATGTTTTCATTTTTGGTGTTCATTTGCACTGATATCTCAGAAATAAAGTACTAAAATGCATGACCTAGTATGAATGTGTTCCTCTTTTTCTAGTTTGCCGTTCAGAATGTGAATTTCTTTTGTGCAAAATGGGGATGTGTGCAAGTGAATCAGATGTTGTATATACAGTTGGGGGAACTCTTGTCTTTCAGATGCTACCATAAAACACATTTGTGTTTACATGAGCTTAAACATTCTCTTGTTCAATGGCAATGTGCTGCCTAGTTTATATCTGAGTGATCACTTTTACGGAACTTATTAACATGAACCAGGGCTACCAATAGGGAAAAAATGGCACCATACACCCTGATTTCCAACTTCGCCTGACAATACAGATTATTATTCTTAAAAAAAAAAAAAGACATCAAAGAAAGCTGCACTTTGTATAATCAAAGACTCTGGTCCATTAGAGTTGAGTGAGAGGATGTCCTGTATTTGCCCTGAAACTTGTGCTTCTGAGTTGGCTGCTGTTCACTACAGTGCTGAGTCTTAACAAAGACAGGAAAGACACTGAAAAGAGGGAGGACACATTGAGGTCACCAGATGTACACTGCATGCCCAAGGATGTGCCTAACAAAATGGAGCATGTATCTTTTCTTTAGGACCCGAAATGGATCTCATAATACAGTCGATACAAAACCTTAATTCTTGTCCTCAGTCCAGAAAGTTTGGTGATAGTTTTCTTGACTGGAGAAAAACAGCCCATAGCGTGAGACTTCCTAAAGGTGAAGATGAGTTCAAGCCAAACTTCCCTTGCTCTGGGTTTGAATATGAAGTCCAGTGGGTGAACAGACGTCTTTTTGTCTGCTGTGCACTTTTGAAATCGCAGCGCAGTTCCTCAGCCCCGACTTCCCTTTTATTTAATACTCCCCATGACTGACTGCACTCTCTTTAAACTCGCTGTAACCTTTCCCCTCAATGAACTTCTCCATTTCAAGATTCTTATCAAGGCTGAACCGCCAGTAACCTCTTGATTTCCTCTGATTGCTGAAGCAGCGGCACACATAAAGGAGCAAGTCACAAGTTTAAGCTGAGGTCAAGGTGTAAAACTTGACAATCGGCTATGTGTCTGAGGCTTCTCTCTTTGATTTCCTGACCTCAGCATGAGGCCAAAAGGATGTGAGCGCTGCGCACCAGGCCACCAATGACTCAACTGGAGGCCAAGGACTCGGAAGTCCCACAACAGGCATTTCATAGTTAAGAGGCCTCCCAAAAACTATTTCCTGGCGTTACAGATGTGTGTTCTCCGACAAACAACTTAATGACCGCACTTAATGTGCTCGGCGTACATGGGAACACACGAACTGTTTAGAACACCAACTACTATTGTGCATAGATTTGAGTGGTAATGAGCTACTTTCATGTTAGGTGCTTTGTTTATTCACATGGAGGTCATACAGAGCTAGCACTTGTCACCAGTTGTCATGGTGATTGGTGTGATAAATATGCTCACAGATGTTCAATCACCCTCTCCCCATACAAGTGTTTGAACTTTGAGCATATGGTTTGACCTCACATGTTATGTAAACACACACGCACACACACACACACACTGTAATTAGCATTTTATGGGTGGCATGGCCCCATTTGGAGTGTCATAACGAAAGAATATGTTAATGAAAATGCTAAAATACCACTTCTCCGCCGAATGTGTCTGCACTCTGCCTCGGTGTGATGTTGCTGCAGTGCCTGGATGAGTGTACACACACACACGAGAGCAGCGCCTCCAGTCAGACAACAATAAAGAGGTTAAAGCAAACACCTGGGGAAACTCCTGCTCCGAGAAAAGGAGGTCAGATTGGTTTATTTTCCCAACCTTATACCGGGTCCCCCGGTGGGGCCTTTGCTTTTGAAGATGTACCTCTTTGTGAAGTCTGTTCCTTAACCCCCTGGGTCATGACCTTTTGGCCTCCTTCCTCGCCCTGACCTGGCTGATCCTGTTTCCCGGGACAGGATCAACTGTTGGCCTGCAGCTGTGGCAGCCCCCCTCCCCCCCAACCCGCCCCCCCCTCACATACACACACAAAACCACGCACCACCAGCACCACCCGCCTTCCTCCCCCCTCTCCCTTCAACCCTCCCCAGCATTACACTGAGGCCATTCTTCTAATGTTTTGTGTAAATATGACAAGTGGCAGCATGGCTCAAGTCCCTTCTTTCCTTTTATGCCTGATAGCCTCTTGACCCCTGCTGCTTCCCATGGCCTCCTTGTCTACGTACATGAAGAGGTAATTAGTCATGACAAATAAGCTTGATGTGCAGACAGGTTGGAAACATTAAGTCCAAGTGAAAAGACTACCTGCTTCGCCTACATGAGCCTATTGGGTGTAAAGTACAAGAGCAAAGTACAAGAACTTACTGTTGTTTTTTTTATTTTTTTTTATACTCGCTAACATCGACAGCAGCTATTTTGAAACACTTCCTTATTGGTGGCCATGTGCAAGCATGTAAACAGAGCCAATGCAATATTCATGATGAGCGAGAGTCCCCGCGGTCCACAGTTCAGCCTGTCAGCTCGAGGGATCTTGGCTGACACTGAAAGAACATGGATGATATTTGCCATGTCGGATAAGCACAAGGGTAAATGTTTTACAAACTGGCCAGGGAGGACTAGCACTGTCAATCCCCTGTCTGCCTACCTCCACAGTGGAAGCATTCTCTTGTTAAGTCCTCCCAAAGAAAGTCTGATTCACTAATCTGAAGGGTTTGATTCCTGAAGATAGAAGCAAATCCCCTCTGCGTCAATGATGTTTTCTGAGGTGATTAATCTCGCTCTCTGACCTGACTCTGACCTTAACTCACTCTCAGTTAACACCTAGAGTAGGCTACCTTCACAGCTATGGCTTGAAATTCTAACACTTACATGTGGAAAATGTCTTCTTCAGGAAATGTATTTACCACCAGCTTCCTGCACGTTCAGTCACAAATAATGACGCTGCGGTCGATCTGCATGGGTCATGAACTTTCCAAGTAAACATTTCTCGAAATCCCCGGTAGAATGAGAAAGGTCAGTTCAGTGTCAACCAGTCTGGCTGAGACCAGCTTGGGATGTGAACTTTTTGCTGCGGGGGCTAAGGGCCATTTAGGACGAAGCATGCCAAATTTGACTCTGTTGAGTTTGTGCTCTGATGTTCCACTCAGTGTGAAGTCAGACAGAAAAAAAAATAATAGAGCTGAAACTGCCCTTCAGAGGGGATTTTAGTTACATCTTTAAAAAGAATGTGAGCCGCTCTTACCAAGTCTGATGATGGGAAGCAGTACTTTAAAGAGCAATGTAACTGTGTTGTAATGATAAACAGCAGTACAGGGTCATATTTGCAATCCTTATCATCAGGCAGTGCTCATATTTCATTTATTGGCTGAGATCTTAGCTATGCTAGCAGCATGGCTTGGTGACTCTCTGTCAGTCAGTGCACCCCTTTGTCCCAAACTGAAATATATCAACAAATATTGGACGGATTAGCATGAAATTTCAGGTCCCACGCAGAATTATTGATTTTACTTTGCACAGATGATTATCAATATGATTATAGATAAAATCAGATGATTACAGATGCAAAAAAATGATAGAAGAAACACAAAAACAGTAAAAATGCATTAAACATAATTTGAAGAAATAGTTCCAACGTGCCAAATATCAACAGAAAGCGCACAAACTAAATCAACAATAATTTGAATGATAATCAAATTGATAAAATGTCATGTAATTTGATGAATCTGAAAAAGAAAATAAATTAGGTGAAACAACTTTGGTGATTCCTCTGACCCTTCATTTAGCGCCCTCGTCAGGTCAAAATGTAAATTTGTCCAACACTTAATTATCAAATACTTACAAAACTTTCATCACTGTGCTTTTTGATTGATGCTAATTTTGCAAACGTAAGCATGCTTACACTCTTAAGTGAGATGGTGAACATGCCTAACACTAAACCTGCATGTTAGCTGTGTCATCCTTGAGCATGTCACCGGGCTTTTGTTGGCATTTAGCTCGAAACACGGATGTGCTGAAAGTAGGCTACAGCCGCTCACAGCCGCTATGACTGCAGGCCATGTCATCGGGCGTGATGATGAACAGTTAGATTTCGGCGTGTTTTATGCTACAAATGATTTCAAGAATGGCCTTTTGGAACTTTCCCAATGATCTGGAGTGACTGTTGAATGGGTAATACGTTGAAAATTAATATTATTGAAAATATTATATCAATCAAATAAGATGTGAAGCCAAATCTCAGTCATGAAGAAGACGTTTTCTCCCTTTCTCGCAAACACTGTGGTATAAACAAACTCTGGGTAGCTTGTGGTGGTGATGGTGGTGGAGGTAGTGTGAACAGTATTCAGACACTTTTCCCTTTTCTGTAAAAGTAGCAAATTACTTGGAGCAATATGATGTGACCAACTTCTTACCTTAAAGTAACAGCTTCTAAATCATTTTGATGGTACGGTGTCTTGTGATAAGGGTACATATTGTCTCACTCCACCCTCCCATCACTATGTAACTTCGTTGAGAGGGTAGGATCACAGTGTTACATAAATGTTTACTTCACCAGACAAGTTTTCAGTAAAAGCAATGAGTTGATGAGTCTGACAGACCTGAGATTTGTATTAATGACAGTGGTGTTGCACTCAGAAACTGTGGGGGGTGGGGTGGGGGGGTGTCGGTGTTTTGCTATTGCCGTTGTAGTTAATTAAATGCACTTTAAAATCTGTAACTGTTTTTATTTGCCTGTTTGTTTTTGCTTGACGTTTTACTGCGCTTCAAATGCAATTTTAAAATGTTCTTAATGTCTCCTTTCTAATGTATTTCTATGCCCCTGTAAAGCCCTTTGAAATGCCTTGTGTCTGAATGGTGCTATATAAATAAACTTGTCTTGCATTTTATATGATATACGTTGTTTTTAATTTTACTGCTGCATTACATTTTCTAGGTTTTTGAACCATAGCTTTTATCTTATTAAGTAGAAGATATATATATATATATATATATATATATATATATATATATACTAAACGCAATAAAAAATACACCCCATCGCCCTAAACTTAAATCTAAATTGTATTTCATTACTGAAGGGGGCTGACTGGTGACTTGTGTTGAATGGAAATCTCGAAAATGGCTGAAATCCTCTGAAACAAATATCTTGTCAGGATGGGCTACACCCAGCCACGACAGGGCTTAACTACTTCATTCTTTACACTGTCATAAAATCAATGCTCATATTGCAGTCGGAGGCAAAGAACAGCGAAAGGAAAAGGACACAATCAGTGTTGTTTATAATTAAATGAACTATGTATTACTGCTGCCACGACTGTTTCCAACTAGATGCATTAATATGTGTTCCCCGACTGTAACCCTCGCTGTGCTGCGGGTGAGTCTCAGGTACACTGTGTTCATAGCTCCACATAGTATCACATATTAACATCTGTGATAGACAGACATCCGTGTCGGTATTTGATATTAAATATAAGGGTCGGTCGGTAAAAGCTCTGTGTGGCGATGTAATTTCCCCTGGCCGCCAAACACACTGAGGCTTATCTTGCTTATATGAAGACTGAGACCTCATATACAGTCCCTTATTTTAGTCCAAAGAAAGATTGCTTTCAGGTGACACATCAGTTTTTTATAGTTCATGTTTTATGACGGATAAATATCCTGCTGGGGAGCTATACATTTGTCAGCAGAGGTGAAAATGTCTTCTGGGGTTCGCTGCGAGAAAAGGGGCTGAGTTTGATTGATGTATTGATCGACTGGCTACTTTTCTCCAGGAAGGCAACCGTCGCAGATGCAGTGGTTATGATCCATGTGGGCCTGCTTGATGGTTTTCTCCTCTACATAAACTAGCCTTTTAACAGAAATAATGTTGTCGAAATGACGTGTAATTGGATACTTGTGTTGAGATTTACCAATTAAAAATTGAAGAGACTGGACTCTGCCAGCTTAAAGAAGAGATCTTAACAATTAGATCAATTTACACAGTGACTGTGCCAACTCATTTGGACTTAAAGCCATTATGTGATGGACTGCACTCGTTAAAAAAAAAAATAAAATAAAAAATCACAACTCAATTTCTTTATAGTGACCGGCACAATGGTCTGTTCCGGAGCGTGTGGATGATAACGGATGATGCTTTGTCAGCCATATTCAGAGTCATGTAATTGCCGCAAGCCCTTAGTTAATAAAAAAAATTGCTTCAGTCACAATAACTCTACAGTATCCATCTGCAGCCTTGGAGCCTGGCCTGTCTCTAAAACCCCCGGTGGGGCAGGACATGGACAGTGAGTAAAACCTGGCAAGTGCACAAACAGACTCAAGAGGGCAGCACAGAGGAGATGACCATGGACGCGATTCAAGACTCTGCTTCCAAAACATTGTTGCAATATATTGTGTATGCAGAGTGGGTGTGCGTGTGAGCCAACCTGGTCTTGTTTTGGTGACAGGCTGCGCGCCGTGATTGGTGACATCTGCTAAAAAAAAAAAAGAAAAAAAAAAGGGAGAGAATCCCGGGGGATACTCTTAAAATATCTTCATCCATTCATTTCCTATATCTGTTTATTCTTTTTCAGGATCCCAGGAATGTGGACGTCAAGGTGAAATGTGGACCAAGTGAAATTAAGTAAACTAAGTAAAGCATAAAGCAATATATTTCTCTGTTTTATTCGGCGTGGCTAAAGGCGTCACACAACGGGCAAGTAGATGTCCGGAGACATCCGAAAGCTCCACATCTAAGATACCTTTGAAAATGTAATATCACAACTGAACCACAATATAAAGTCCAAATAGCTCATTTCAAGAAATATGTAGGACCTGCATGCTAAAAGGTGAGACATTGAAACTCATCAGTTGTATCAATGCAACAGGATACAATCTGTGTACAACACATTTATTATACTAACAACCACGGCCATTTTTCTCTGTTGTTCATAGAACTGCATTAAATCATTCATGTTACAAGCACCACCTCTGCAACAAATACAGTTTGTCTCATGGTTTTTGATACCACTGATTAATTGTTACATTCAAAGCTATCTGCGATGGATTAGTGAATAAGAGGCAGAGAGAGCAGGAGGGGGTTTTAAATGTCCTGGTGTGAGTGAAGCTATTATCATACAGCCCTCGGGCTCACTTTCAGGATTCGTTTTGATCTCCAACAAACAAGTCTGAGCTCTTTATATCAGCTTGTCAGCCAAAGATCTATTCAGACTGCAGCGGCTACCGTTTGACTTTGCCAATTGATTCATCAACTTATTTTTTGATTGGTTTCCTGACAGCCTCCCAGATTCCCTGACTGATAGCTCTTACCTCCTGCCTTGAGCTCCACTGAGGATGCGTCTGCTCAGACAAGGAAGGCCATTTTAAGAGGCGCGCCGGCTGCTTGAGGTAACCTTCATGCACTCTGGTGGTGGGTCAATATTTCAGCATGCTGCACATAGAAGTATAAAATATTGATTAAGGTGCAGCGCTGTAAATTGGAGGAGACTTTGTGATTTATAATGCTACTTGATTTAACAAGTGCAATCATTTTCATCATTCATTTCCTTGTGCACATTCCTGCTACCACTGTGTTGAGCTTGTCATTATGCAGGCTGGCGCTCCACAGGAGGATGTTGCCATCTGCTGGACAGAGGCTGGATGACAGCGTAAATATTTAGCAGCTATTGTCTGTGCTGAAAAAAAATGAAGACATTAGGAGTGTGGAAAAATATGTTTTGATATCAGCTATATATTTTTGCATATCAATCAAATGGAACTGAGCAGGACTTGGATTAATATCCCTCTTCTGTATAGGATACGAACGTATGTCCTACATGCTGATGAAATCTCCCCTCATAACGTCCCTGTTGTTGTTGTTGCTGCTAAATCCTGCCCCCAATAACACAACAAAGTTCTGACTATTCCCATTAATATTTATACGTGCTAGTTAGATGACACAGTTCATGTTAACAAAGCATGCTGACTGCTTCGGTTATAACTATTACAACAATGCTATTCCTGAACATCTAAAGGATGACCCAGTTCTGCGCGAGAGGACTGCTCTCTTCCAACTCGCGCTGAATTAATCACAGCTGACAGACTTGAATGCCCACTGTTTGGATGTTGGTGTTATTTCATCTGTCTGAATAATCAGGCCACAAATTGGACGGCTGAATTCAGCCCCTTTATCCACAAATGACGAAAAACCTGTGCTGCTTAACCAGCGAACCCTCATGTCAGACTCCGGAGCGTACAGTCGGCTGTCGACAGGGACTGGGTTGACTCTGGCGATCACACGCTGTGAAGCTGGTAGAGGCCAAGAACTCTCTCGAAATCGGACACACTTGAAATTTGGTGAATTTGGTTCAGTCGGTGGTTCAGATGTCTGTACTGATCCTGCTTTTGACCTGGTGATTGCCAATACCATATTATATTCAGCTTTTATATTCAAACAAAGATAGGCCAAATTGTTTAAATTGTTCTATTTAAAAGGCTTCCAAGCACATGGATGTTAGTCATGTCGAGCTTGAGAATGAAATTTACATTAGTTTGGGTTAGGGTTCGAAACTGATGGCATTAGAACAGTAATAGATCTAAAGCTATGCAGCCTTGGTGTTAGCTCCATGTCTGGGTCAAAAGGCAAAATCGCTAAGTGACATACTGTAAGCGGCACACTGTTCAATCCCACATGTTTGGCTTGATTTACATCCGCCTACGTTATCAGTGTGGTATGATGAACTACTATCATTTCTTCCTTCTGAAAGGTTATCCAATGCACTGCGAGGAACCTTAGACAAGTTTGTGAAAGAGTGTGTGTTTTTGGTTGCAGTTGGAGTATATCGAGCTGAATATGCTCATTAAGCGTTTGTCTTTGTCAAATTTATCCTCTTTGTGTTTTTCTCACTTGTCTTTTCTGGTTTGTTTTGATTGTTTAATCTGTTCATACGTGTTCATGCTGTGACTGCAGTAAAAGGTGCTTATTTAATTTGACTGGGCGTGTTCGCTGCTGTCCTGATGTGATCTGTTTAAAAAAAAAATCTGCAAAAATGGTGCTTTGTTCTCGATAATTCACCTTCTGTTATAATACACTCAAAATCATCTTTTTAAATGGGCAGAAGTGTGCACTTGTTTGAAGAAAATGAGACTTTTATGATTTAATAATTGACACAAATTACTTGGTCAAATTAAGGTTTTTGTGTGCACCATGCAATACATGAATCTGCAAAGTAATACAAGCTTGACATGTAGTATAAAAATGTTTTTAAAATCTCAAAACTCAAAACTAAACATGAGAGTAGTACTTGATGCTTTGTTTCTTTCCAGCTGTTAAATTGTTGCCAAAAATGATCAGGAGTGAAGCTGTGGAGGTAATCTACATCTGTACCTTAGTCTCCATGTGCATACTAAACTAAGTGTATTTGCATTCACACCTTATTCAATAATAGTGGAGTTGACGTTCCAAAAGTTTGCACTATTGTTATAGCACCTCCTGCAGGTCAGATGATAGTTCTAACCTAAAAGGAGCTGAAGATAAGGAGCAGGAGGGAAGCAGTTGAGCAGTTGAGGTTATACTGAAGGATGCATGCTGTTGGGTTGTAGAAGACTTTATCTACCTCAAGCAAAACTATACTGAAAGAAAAAGCGCAACATAAAAGATAACAGCAGCAGGGCAAAATAAATCCTTTCTTAGCTTGATAACCAAGCGCTGAAGTATTTCAGAAACAGTAAAATTTAATGAAATGAAAGGGATGATAGTGCACCATTTCCTCTCTGTTCTAGTCACTGCTGTCATGTCACATAATAGAGTAATGGCGTGGCCTCAGTGTCACCTGACAGTGACTGACACTTCTTATGTGAAATCATCAAACCATTAAATCATTCTTTAAATTGTGAAATCAAGCAAAAATCAGTTGCATTTAATTCCAGTTACACTCCCATATCACAATATGTTCACGGGGTCCGCTTGACTTAAATGGTGATATTTCTAATATTATGAGGTCGAGTTACTGAATTGATCTACATCTCACAATGCATGATGTAGTTCATAGTATGCTTGGTTGGATCATTTACAGTGAAGATAGGCTCGACTTACTAGAAAAGGTTAAATACAAAACAAGCAACGTAAATATGCAGATTCAGGTGCAGATCATTTCCGCAACTTCCTTGTCTGTTAAACAGTATTCACATTCAGCTACATACTGTGTACTTATAAAATCTAAATGATCTACATGTACTTATCTTACATGTCTGGGATTGAGACAAAAAAAATGTATATATGTTTGATTCTCATTGTTTCCACTGCACTCAAACATGCCAAAGCAGTATCTATAGCTTGACAAACTATTACTTGCACAGTCAAATATCCAATCTTTATTCACTTCTGAATATTTTAAAACCATTATTAAAAAAACCTATTTACAATGCTTTTTTACAAAACTGAGATTTTTTTATGCGTATGGTGGTAGTTGGAAATAGAATATTCTGATTCTGATTCTGAACATGGTTATTGTTTCTGTTCCTTTCTTTAAAGGGGCCATGTGCAGTTTTGGAGAGAAATTGTAATATTTACAATATTCATGAGGTAATATGTTGTTTTTTTCATTACTGAATAAACAGGCTGTTCTCTCAGTCACAAAGATCTTTCTCTTCTGATTAAAATGTCTGCCCCAAAATGACATAGTGCACCTTTAAAAGGATGCATGAGTATTACAGCATGTATACATGTCCATCCTGGACAGAAACACCAGGGGATAACACACTGATACACGTCAAACAATTGAACGGTACAAAAGATTACACAAATGAAATATTAAAAGAACTAAATAGCCCACATTTGTACATTGTAAAATGTTGAAAAGGGGCTTTCATCTATTTGTATTAATGTAAAGAATATTACCAAGATAATGCTAATTTTTAATGACGTGGGGGCTTAGATGTGTTCATGGTCTGTCGTTAACGTACAATACATGTTCACAACATAACAGAATCCAGGAAGGACGTGGATTATAATAACGCCTCAGATATCGGGCTAAACTGTTCATGTTATTATTTGTTTTATCCACGATTTCCAAAAATCTGAGCCGTGACGTAAGGTGCATTTTCAAACAGACGTGAGTAATCGACCCCAGATCTCAGTGAAGCCAGAGCAATGTTTTCATGCCTGCTGACGACCTGCGCCCATGGCGCCCGTAATGTCGCTGATTAAGGAGGGGACATCATAACATCGTGTTTTACGTCGCTAAAGTAGAGATAATCACGTGCGTTTTGCTACCCCTGGTTTCAATTGAATTAATTTCATCTCTAAACCCGCCATGACCGTGGAGCAGAATGTCCTCCAGCAGCATTCTCAGAAGGTAAGCTTACAGAAGCTAACTTGGTGGCTAGCTAACTTTAGCCTAACTGTACAGCTACATAGTTTTAGGGCTTAAAGTACTCGCAGACACGGCTAGTCAGCACATTAGTTAGTTGCATTAACCTCGAATTGTCGTTCTATTTGGCATACGGACTGTCCGTTGGTAAGGTATCGTTTGTAAACCGCAAATATATTTGTTTGGGCTTGGCCTACCGTTATGCTCGCGCTAAGCGTTATCCAATATTGTGCTAACTACTAGCAATGTTAGCTAACGGTCCTACGTAAAGTTAAGGTAAAGCTTAGCGTCGTCTGTGGTCCGTTAAGTTATGTAACGTTTACGATAGCTAGCATTTCATACCTATTGATATGGGCGATGCTCCCTTTGGTAACGTTAGCATCTTGGGCTGACTGTGGCGTCAAATGAAATAAACAAGGCCAAATGACAGTGACAGATTTAGCTTGAACGTAATCGTTACTCTCGTCAACTTCGTAATATTTAGTTAGCACATTAACGAATATATTGTTTTATATTAACTGGGCATTTTTCTGAAGAAATTTGATAATGTAAGTTACCACCAACCATAATGTTTAGTTCTAAGTGGATACTGCGTATTTGTGTGTGCAAATGTTCCCTGGGTTACTCATAGCATATCTGATATCTTTGTTTACAAAGTATGGCCAGCGGCGAATGTGGAAGCACAGCCGAGCCTTGATGCTTGGCGGAGATGGAGGAGCCAGATAGCAAGCCAAGTGTGTAATGGTTTCGTTATCGAGAAGGCACATTTACTGGGATACATTCAATCATACGCTCGGTTTGTGAAAGTGCATGAAGGGGCGATTTCTGTTGCTTGGACTGGTAGTTACGGGATTCTGTGACCACCAAACCCAGCTTTGCATAGCTCTGGTTAGTTATGTAACCACTTGAGCGATGCTGCTAAAACGTAGGTAAGATGTTTGCTCCGCCAGTCCAAATCCAAAGAAATGATCATTTTGCATAAGGTTTATGTAACTAAGCCATGTTTTACCTTACTGCATACAAGACAGTGCCCCTGTTCTGCAGCATAGTCCTTTTGTGTTGAACCACATCTGACGTAGCTCACTTATCTAAAAGACATGAGATAGTAGTGTGAGGTGAATACCTGATGGGGTGGTGACAGTCAGACAGACGTCAGTTGACAATTTAAAACTAGTGGTGTAACACAATCCCTATTATGCAGTCTGACCTTTTCAGGGCTGAAATGAAACCATGATTAATAACAGTGACAGCAAAGACGGGCTTACACCATCAGTGCATTTTTTTTTAACCCACTTTAGTCCACAAACATTAATGTGAATATAGATAATCCTTCTTGTATTTTTATAGCTTATTTTTTATCATAGTCTTTATGTGAAAATGTTCAGAATTGATTTGATTTGTCAGTGTGTGAGTATGGTGGTATGTTGTTATAGTTTACAGCATGAGAGTAGGTTGCAGTTAGGTTTTCATGTAGGTAGAGAGATGAGGTCATGCTGGAGGACTTCTGCTTCTGTCTGTGCAATTTGTATTTGTTTGCAACTCCTTCACATGCACATGCAAAACAGCCGCGAGAGGCTGATAGTAGATTCACTGGGAATGCCCCCATCTGTAGCCTCAACGATGTACCCTGTGCCATGCAGGGAATTATGTGGTGTTATTCACAAGCTGCCCAGTAATGGCTGATGACCAGTGTGACAAGCACTCATGCCAGACATGTCACATGAAGATGAGAAGTGTGTGTGTGTGTGTGTGTGTGTGTGTGTGTGTGTGTGTGTGTGTAACTGCTCTTGTGGTTGACTTGGCCCGAATCTGTCACAGGTGTAACTTCCCTCACACTTCACTGACGTCGCCATCCTCCGTGCCAACAAACCTGCATCCATCAGTCTGACAGTGACCAAAACACACCGTCATCTTCATGTTTACTTGTCTCCAGTGGTTGAAACATGGCGATATGTAAAAATGTTGTAAGTGCACGAGTTACAGTTCTATTAATGCAATTGTAATAGGGCTCTTTTGGAGCTGGAAAAACTACACTGACCTACTGTAATTGGAGGCCTTGGGATATAGGCGGTATTTTCTTTAGTGTTAATGTTCTAGCACACAGTGGCCAAAACAGTTTGAAGAATTGAGAGAAAACTATAAATAAGGCCTTACAGTAAAGTATTTGCTTAATTCCAATCTTTGTTTTATTCTACAAAATATATTTCTTGTGTATTAGCCCTCATTGTCAGACTTCCATTGCAATATTTGTCATTCTCCACAATGACGTGTCAGGTAACGTATAGCAGCACCTCCACTATAAGTTTGGTATAAAACAGTAACATATTGTCACTTACTAGTCCATTACTGTGAGCTAACCTGCTGCACAAGTGTTAAGCACACTGTTAAATTATGTATCCTTGTCTCGTAAACTGTGAGCATGGTCACAGACAAATTGGGTTTAATGCATTATTTATGCGCTTTTACTCAAACAACACCGTGAACTTTCTTTTCACTTGCTCTTGTGACTATATGAAAAAATATTGCCCCTAGGGTTTAATAAAGCACTTTTGCTTTCGAAAGCTCACCGAAAATCATGTAGCTGATGGCAGGATTGGAGTCAGGTCTCAAACAAGGTGCAGAATAGTTTCCCCAGGGCCAAAAGAATTAAGTGTCTTACTTCAGGACGCTACAGTAGGAATGATGCCTTTCTGATGTCTTTGTCTTGGTAGGCCTGTCGTGATAAATACTTTGGTAAGACTTTATGTTAACTGTCAACAGTAGTGAATTATTAGTTATTTCACAGTTAACAAACAAGGACATGCTTTATAAATCATGTATGAATAGTAAATGGTTTATAATGCATTTATGAATAGTGAATGGTTTATAAAGCATTTATTTATTAAGAGGGAAATAACTGAACTATTAAAGTTTAATTGACGGTAGATTTACCGTTTATTAATCATTATTATAACATTTTACCAGTACTTTTGTTAAATAATGAATTTTATATTGTCCCAGAAGTAATTGCTATAAGCAATGTTATCGTATTTTTTGGACACCAAGATAATGATGATAGAAATTCTTTAATTACATACCTCCTTACAAAGAGCAATACACTTTTAATTCCTAATATTCAGACGTTGGAAATGAAA
The DNA here is from genome assembly GCA_903131615.1 of Diplodus sargus. Taxonomy (NCBI): domain Eukaryota; kingdom Metazoa; phylum Chordata; class Actinopteri; order Spariformes; family Sparidae; genus Diplodus; species Diplodus sargus. The sequence continues at coordinate 5,943,344 of CAEMYA010000025.1, forward strand.
TGTGAAAAAATATATACATTTCCTGAATAAATGAATAACAAATAAAGTAAGAACATACAACCCAAACCGTAGAATACATTAGAATTGCAATATGGCCAAGTGCAATATCCAAATCTCAGTAGCTGCATTTTTTAAAAATGTGTTCAATGTGTCACAACATGACATTATAAATGACGTTTTGTGATTTTACAGAGATGCCCCAACCTACAAATCATGTTCTCTAGAGCTGAGGGAACATACTTGTTCGCTATGGACCCCCATAAAACATCACTTTTCTTTAAGTCAAAATTAAATATAAAAATACTATTCTCACTAAAACTAAATATGTTTCATCATGAAAAAGGGTTCCTCCATTGCATATTGTTCAGCTCTAAATGCAGTGTGAACAAAATATTATGGTGCAATTCTTATAATGGGAGGGAAATTGTTAAAATGTTGTTGGCTAAATTGTGACATTTTTATGTGAACAAACATGCACATAAACACAACAAGCATTATCAAAGTTAGTGAAAGTTATGAAGGTCGTGTACATACTTTGACAAGTTGATAAGATATGAACAGTAAGTTGGTATCTTTATTGTGACAGGCCTGTAGTATAGTAATCTCTCCAAGCTAGCATCTTCAAACAATTAATGGAAAATCATTATTTTCTTATGTCTGCAGTGTGTGACTATAAAACGTATAATTAAGTAACCTATATATTTAATTTTGTGGCACTCAAAATAGATTTTTTTAATCACAGCTACAGATTCTTTTTCTCCAAGGCACGCCACAGTCTCTAGTGCAGTGCACATCATTTTTTTTATGCACAACTGACAATTTTGTATCACTTAAATTTCTTTAACCTATACAGTGATTATTGTACGTTGATCTGGTTGTTCCATGCAAAAGGCTTAAGTAAACCTCCTTTGGGATCAGCAGTATTACTGTCTTAAAACCAAATCAGATTTCAACTGTAAAAATATAACGTGACTTACTTTATAGACCGCTTAGACGCAATTATGTACAGGGTTATGCACCTCGGAAGCTTTTTGTGTTTGTTGTGGCTTTAAAACTGTAAAAGAAAAAAACAATGTTTCAAACACTTTGTATCATAACTTGGGCGCACCAGCTGTGTCTGCTGACTTTCCCAATCTGCCTGCCAGCTGGCGTGTTAGTGGTTTAACAGAGAGTGTAATTTCTAAATCACTACACTGTTATTTTGTAACCCTGATAGCAAGTGATGTGTCAGACCCCTGCAGAATGTGGTTGGAGGTAATGAAGGGGATTCATTCGACATCACCGTAAACAAGATTTTGTGTTCGTGGCGATGTTGTATTGGTCCACGTTTACATTTGAGAGAGTTATTTTTTTCCTGAACTAAGGCCATTTTCTTTTTAGAGTTCAGTACTTAGTTTAGTACTTTTGGTGAATGTTGATATCTTGCGTTTCATTAAGGTGCCATCAAGATTTGGTTATCTCCATCATTTTGTATAATTAGTGCAGATTCATAAACTGCAAAAGAGCACAACACAAAACACATGTTGGATGAAGTCCTGCATTATTGTGTGGTGCTGCTGCTGCTGCGTTATGACATGGCCTGCTTGAGGGGTGGGACAGTAAAATATTTTATCGTATTAAAAAACACTCGCAATAAGTTGATTGTGGTCACCTGTCATTATCGGGATAATTCTGAATCGAGATAATTGAAAATATCCTCACACGAAAGACTTAATAAAGCTGTCTAGCTCACTGAGGTATGGTCCTATATTGATTTATTTTGAATTCCCTAAGCCTGTCACCATGGTTGAAGGTTCAGCTTGCACATTGTATCCCTCACAAAAACAAGTCAAATCAGATCTGTGTAAATACTACGGATAGGAAGATGAGGTTGCCACCATTTATGTATCCTTTATGTGAGCAGGAACACCTTATAATTTATGAATACTATTTAAGGTAAATTCTTTTCACTAAATAAAATATGTGCTCATAGAATAGAAAATATTTGTTAGCTAACAAAATGTACAGTGAAAGTGATTCCAATATGTTTTAGTGCAGTTTGAGTTTCATTTTGTTGTTTAATAATATTTTTATGATTTTTTTGGAATATTTTGAATCTGTTATGTTGGACGGATTAATCATGACATGACATTTTCATATTGTCCCATACCTAGCATGCTTCCAAGCATAAATGGTTTAATTGCTTTTTTTAGCTACTCCATTAAATTGTTGCGAGGCATAGATAGTGTACAGTTTTGTCATGGATATGTGTTTTGAAATCAATGTGTGAAAAGTACAACCTGCAGTGTTTAGTCCTAACTAATGTAGACCCATTTGAACTGACCCATTTGAACTGACGCCCTTATCTGTTGCCCGCTGCACCTGTGACAGCAGTCAGAAAGCAGTTTGTGTTCCTCTCACCTAAGACTTCTGCCTTGGTCTGCTGACATTAAGTGCACTCCCTCTTTATTTATAGTGCATTTACTCAAGCCTTGCATCACAGGTTGAGTGTGTGTTAAGGCCATGCAGTCCAGCTGTGTTTGACATCAATCAGTCACCAGACTTCGGTAAACAAATTAATATGGACAGTAATTCACAGGTCTGATTCTTAAAGTTAATACTGGTTATGTTCATGTGAGAGTATATAACTTTGTGATCTGCTATTAGGATTTTTGTTTTGATTAACTTTTACCGTCAGTGACGGTACTGATGAAACAGTTCAGAGTTTCCAGAGTCTATTTTGAGAGTAAAGCATCCGTTTGCCATGACTCAGTGTTCAGTTGAACACAGCAAGAATATGAATCAGTCAAGAATATGCCAACTGAGACGCTTGTGATGGTGCAACATTATTTGTGCATCCCCACAATTGTAGTTCCATGTGTATAGCTGTTAAGAGCAGCTGTACCTGCACATTCAAAAAAATATTTTTGATAATCCAAATAATTACTAATCAATATCCAAATATTAGTTGAAAAATTGGTTGTGTCACATTTACAGTTATGGGTCCTTTGCATTGTTTTTGAACCTGTGCTTAACCTTCTCCTCCATCATGCATTGCTTTGAACTGACATGTATCCCGATTTTTTCTATTCAATAGCACCAGCAGACGCTATTAAACCAGTTGAGGGAGGTCACAGGCACCACAGATGTTCAGCTGCTTCAGCAGGCTCTGCAGGTACATCATAAAACACATGCGTTGCAAATCCTGGTACCAGAGCTGATAGATGCACACTATACACACTGTTCTGTTGTTATTTCTCTTTCTGTCTCCTTTACACTTTCAGACACATCAACATATTGTCTAATGAAGATACAGTTTTTACTGTTTACAAGGTGTTTTCACACAATCCATACAAACACACATGCTCAAAAAAACAGCAACAGACCTGTTTCATTTAAGAGACAGGAAGCTTCTCTACCTCAAATCCATGTGTGATCCATTCATTCTATTTGAAATTAGATAAATACCAAATAAATTGTCAGGGTTTTTTGCATACACTTTTTAGAGCAGTTGGATTCCTCAACCATTGTCAGAAAATAAAGATGAAAATATATATGCAAGCCTGATCTGAAACAAGCTTTCAAGGCCTAGTCAAGTTTTCTAACCACTTATTTTCCTGTGTTCAACCATCTGATATAAGCCTTTACAAATACATTGTTGCTACAGGTTAGCAATGGAGACATGGCCGAGGCTGTGGCGTTTCTGACAGAGAAGAATGCCAAGGTTCCACAGCAAGATGAGACAACTTACTACCAGACGTCCCAGGTGGCCAGCGACAGATACATCAGCGTGGGCAGCCAGGCAGACACAAGTGAGCAGCTTACTTAAACTTTGGGTGTGGGTGTTCTAGACACCGCATAGGGATGATAACAAAAAAAAGACATTGGACTGTCAATATCTACAGGATGATGTTGAAAAGATTAACTATGCGAGTGTAAACCATGAACATAAAATAGGTGTTCATGCAATCTAAATGACTGTGTGTGTTTGTGCGTACTTTTCCTTAATGCAGACGTGATTGACCTGACTGGAGACGATAAAGATGACCTGCAGAGGGCTATCGCCCTCAGCCTGGAGGAGTCCAACCGGGCATTCAGGGAGACGGGCATCACTGATGAGGAGCAGGCCATCAGCAGGTGGGCTTAACATTACTCAGCAACTGAGAGCAAATATGCCAAGAAATTCTGGGCCTAACATCTGACCAAACAGAAAATACAAAAAAACAAAGCCTTGGATGAATATCCACACTTACCACCTACATTGTCTCCATCTTTGCCCATGGTGTGATGAAAATATATCTTGCATTCATTTGTGTTGTGTAATGCCGAGTTGCTGATTTGCAGTGAAAAATCAGGGATGTCCTGAGCTGATCCTAAGGATTGGTCTCAAGGCAGATCTGGGTATATTTTAATGGGTCAGTATCAGGTAAAATAAAGCTGATAGAAATCAGCTAGCTTAGATCTGCTCTGGGTGCAGTTGGCTCTGTATGCAAGTGAAAATAAGTAAAAATGTGTACAGTGATTTGATAGTACCAGTGCTTGACTCTGACCTGACTCCAAGATAGCAAAATAAACTGATTCATCAAAATCCAACACTAAGGAACATTCTATTTTCCTCTCTATTTTCAGCAAAGAGCAGTATAAAAAACACTGAGCTAACTTAATATCATTTTTAGCCAGCAAATATGGGTGCTCTCACTGGTTAAAATGACAAATATCACCTGCAGCAGATCATACCAGCTGTCAATAATTAATGTAAATTCTGTGAGCAACTTGATGACAGACCAACTTGGCTGATCTCAGCTTGCTGGGCTCTCTGCAGCTGCCAGACCTTCCAACAACTCTAACGGAGTGATACATCCTCTCTCCAGTAGATTGCGTCACATCAGATTCAGAAGTCCTGTTTAACTTTCATCTAAATCATATCAACAGTTTAAAATAATACAAGCTGTAGTTTTGAATCGGGACCTTCATCATTTGTAGGTTTGGATCAAGACACCTATAGAAAATAATCATCAGTTTTGAAATAGGGTCTCTGATATTTTGGACATTTCCAGATTAGGTTTTAGGTTTGATGTCATTTGAAGGGCACATTTTAAAAGAATAAGGGTGGAATGAATATTTTGACAGGTCACCACTTCAATCACTTAAAAGAGTTATTTTTTCCTTTCATCCCCAGTCTGAGGCAGTGCAAATGGTCACTTACCTTGTAATAAATGTGATTAATTTATTATGTCCTGATAGGAAAGAATAAGAGCCTTAAGAACATTACATTTTAAAGCACAACCCTTAATATCATGTACAATATGACCTTATTGAAGCACAATACTCAGACGCCACTATCTGGCAGTTTGATAAACCCCATTCTCACTGAACTGATGTAGGGATAAGCCCCTTTAGTGACTAACTATGTTGAAGTTAATACGGAGACATTTCACTTTAGAAAAAACACTTTTGAACTGTATGTATTGCTATAGGAAGATACTGTATAATGAAAAAAAGAAAACTGTATATAATGTACATAAAGCCAATAATCCCTCTACTGCAGTGGATTCCAGCCAGACATTTAAAATGACATGTATGGCAATGCTAAGATGTTCAGTGCCCTTTGATTGAATTTGTATGTGTTTCACCGCCCTCACTCTTTTTAGAGTTTTGGAGGCCAGCATAGCGGAGAATAAGGCAAGTCTGAAGCGTACCCACACAGAAGTATGGAGTGATTCACCCAACCCACATGACAGGAAGAGGATAGACAGCTGCCCTGTGGGTCTGAAAAATGTTGGCAATACCTGCTGGTTCAGTGCTGTCATACAGGTGGGCACACACACACACACACACACACACACACACACAAACACACACAGAGCATATTCGATATATATCTTAATCATGACTTGAGACACTATCTGAGACTTTGGACAAGATTTTGGTCTATATTGTATTTCTTTCCTTGTTCTTTTTTGGTTCCCTGTAATTGTAATGGAGCAGGAATCAGTGCTTTGATCCGTTGTAGACGTCAAGTAGTACTGGATAAGATAATCTTTGAAATGTTTACATGTTTGAAAATACTGAGAAAAAAGGTCTGTTTTCACAAAGCCTTAGTTTCCTCTATGTTGGTGGAGTCAGTGGTAGAATGTGACCTAAGCTAAAATATGCTGCACGAACACTGGATACACCATCACATGGTGCCTGGCTCTTGTGTGTAATGTAACCCCCAACCCGACCCTGCTGCACTTGGTGAAAGAACAGAAGTAAACAACTTTCTTGTTTTCCCAACAAGATATCATAACAGCTTTTATATTCACTTTTATCTGAAAATTGAGACATCTCATTTGTATGACATCGTCATTGATCTATATTATTGCACATGGCTGCTTTTTCATCATTTAAATTACCCTTTTATTTAGAAAGTCCTTCCAGCAATCAGACTACAGCAGTCTACAAAATAAAAGCTGCATCTTTTCAATACATAAACAAAACATTTGTCCATTTTCAGTGCCGTACATGTTTGTTGTTGTCTACAATGATATTATTTTCACATCGCAAATTTTAAGATAAGGTATTTATTGACTCCACTGCCCACATCTCTCTCAGAGTTGGACGACAAAGTTGAAAGCGCCTTGGCTGATAAGCTGGGCTTGCTGTAACCATTATTATTTATGGCTGCAGACGTTAGCTTTGGTGAAAGTGGCTAACGTCATTAGTAATTGTTGTGAGGCAGAAGTTGCGCTCAGTGTGGTTCTTGTGTTGTTACATAAGTAACGTTAGCCTAATGTCCACCCACAATTCAAAGCAATGCAATGTCGTGACATCACGTAATTGTTTAGCTGAGGCTAGCAATGAACAAATTAAAATAAGCTGCAGACTCTCAATTAAGCTCTCTGTCCATATCATGATGCATCTTATGATTGAGAAATTACCTCACATTTATTTTTGGCAGTTGTGTATTTACATTATCCCAAATGTTTCTAAAATTAAATCTCAGAAAAATCCATGAATTTACTCAAGGTAATGATGTGTTTCATTTGGTCACATATCATAACTTCTACAGGAAAGTCACAGCGAAGGGAATTTTGATGAATGAGATCAAACATTATGTTAATAAAACTTCAAGTGAAACTCTCGCCAAAATGCGAGGCTTTTTTTGTGAATGTACCCGAGTCAAACCGTCATGTAAAAGCATAATTACGACGAAAGAGGCACTTTTAAGAACACCTAACCGTATTTTTGCTTTCGGCTCAAAATCATTTTCAATGGGAGTGCATGTGGCACTTTTACGCCAGCATTAAAATCTCTATTTTTAAAACACCAAGAAGGCTCGACACAGCATGAAACTCGTAGTGTCACCAGGGTATCTACACATGAACACAAGCATTGAGAACATTGTTTGTGTACACAGAGTTTACTAAAAAGAATGTTTTTGAACAACTCACCTTAGCGGTAGCTTGTTCTCTAGCTGTCACATGGCAGCCCAGACGTACTCGGGGATCGACACGTCTGAGTAGAGTGTATATATTTCAGTTGAGCTATGTGTAGAGACCCTGGGCTTAACCTTTATCTTAATGGTGCCTCTTTCGTTGTAATTATGCTTTTACACGAAGGTTTGACTCGTATACATTCACAAAAAAAGCCTAGGTTGCATTTTGGCGAGAGTTTCACTTTAAAAATATGACCTTGTCCGTGAACTCTGGTGTCTGAGTCCCATCAGATAGATTTCTATCAGTTTCTACCAAAGTAGTTGTAAGCTAGCGAGCAAAGGCATGCACTGAGGGTGTGCGTGCCTGTGTTTCTCTGTGTTTTAATTCAGGTCAATCACTGCACTCAGCACTCAACAGAGACTCTGGATATCTTGCTTCTTTCCCCTCATCTCTCTGTAATGTTACATTCATGAAGTACATTTCCCCTCCAGCTCCAGTCAGCAGTCAACACTACAGTGCATTAACACCTCTGCAGATTGCTGCTGCAGTCAGGTTGATAAACAAAAGTGAGGATAAATCCACTTTATATTCCCAAATGTTCAAAAGTAATCTTCGGGAGCTCTCTTTCCATCAGTAAAGGGCTCCGGATCAGAGCAGAGTTCGATTCGATTTTTATTATGTATATCTCAGAATGTCTGACTCTCCCCTCCAGAGGTGGAGGGGAGAGTCCCTGATCAGCCACTGATCAGCTGAGCAGTGGCTCTGCTCCGCTGGTCCCTCCCCACACAGCACTTGGCCGACATCTTTTGTTTTGATTTAATAAAGAGAGCCCTAGTGGCAGAAATTTTTTATGAATCATTAATTTGTTCTTAAAATACTATGCGTTAAATCATGTTCAGTCTCTCGCATGAAAAATGCAAAAGTGACAAGGCTGTCCTATGATTCTGTGTTACTAACATTTGTTTATCCCGCTTCAATTTCAAGTCTCTGTTCAACCTGCTGGAGTTCCAGAGGCTGGTGCTCAACTACTCACCACCAGCCAGAGTCCATGACCTGCCTCGCAACCAGAAGGTTAGAGCCCACCTTTCTTCTTAGGTTCTCAGCAGAGGAAAGAAAGCAGCAATAACAAAATCAGAGTGTGATGCCTTTAATGGTTTTTAGCTCAGTCGCCTATGTGTGCAACCTCACATCAGCTCTATTGATATTGAGCAGCTCTTCTGTAGCTTATCACAGCAGCTAGCAGTGCTTTAACTCAGAGGGTTTGACCCTCTTAGAACTGTGAGCTACCATTCAGCAGCTGTGTGATCCTGCCCTAAGGTCACTGCAGCTTAATGTTTTGCCCCTTCTGGTTCACATAGCTCACAGCTAGCAAGCCATTAGAAGCAGCAACTCATGTGAAATGTTTGAAGAAACATCAGGACATGCAGAGAGTGTATTTTGATTGTTTTTTTGTTTGTTTTTTAACATTTGAGGTACTCAAATTTGTCTAGTCACAGTCACTACATTGGCAGAATAGTTCTCAGCATGTGTTCACCACAGGGTCAGCAGCCTGTCGTTAATCTGCTCTAAGCCTCAGCTGTGGAAGTGTGGCTCTGGGCAGTCATCTCTTCATATCACTTCCCTTAGTCCTAATCACTGACCTTTTACTTCAGCAGTACGAGACTGCAAGATCTTACAGTCTAATCTTTTAAAGCATCTCTGACTCACTTGCTCAGAGAAATAAGTGTGTTGTTGTTATGCACTGCTGAGTCATGTTGCCTCTGCAACTCATGTTATAATGTCAATAAGGCAACATTGCGCAACTTAAAAACGAAGACTTGGGGTAAAGAAGTTATTAACTTGTTACTAAAAGTTTGAATCATGGTTCTAAAATGACACTTGAGGACCTTGTTATTTTTTTATCATCAAAGACCAACATTGAAATATGCAGGTAACTGACTGTTGCTTTCACTGGTTAAAATGTTCAGTGCAACATCAGTGGCAATGCTGAGACTTTTGGTTAATGAGCTCTCTAAAGCTACTGGATACTCAGCCCAAAATTGTTTCTAAGAACAGAGATGTCACTTGGTAGCATCACTCCACAGCAGCAAGTGAAGTGATTTTGTAGTTCAACAGGGTGACAACTCTTTAGAGAAATGATCTGACTGTTTGCAGCACCTTAAATACAGTTCCAGGTGAACTTCTCTCTGAATCAGCGCCTCTATTATCTGGATCCAGCTTAATCAACTTTTTTATCATTGTGTCAAAACAATCAGTATCAGTCAACAGTCAACCTTTCATATCTAATGCTGCTCAGCTCATTTTCAGGGTGTAGCCGCAGGTTGTGAAATCTAATTAGGTTGGCTTGATTAATGTTGATGTTAATGTAGATGACTACCCATGTTAGCTACCACTAGAAACTATAGTATGTCTGGCTTCATACCAGATACAAGTAATAATCATAAATTGACATTATCACCTCTCAGCTGTTTCTAAATTTAATGCCTTGAAAGATAAAACTGTTAACATTTGTTGTTTTTTTTCCACGAAAAAAACAAAATGATGAGGGTTCGTCCATCTCTTAACGTTTTCTTTCTTTGGCACACAAAAATTAAACTCTGTTAGAATGGGTCACAATTGCATAGTTTTAAAAATGACTACTTTTTATAAAGGCTAAATAATTTCCGAAAACAGCTGGGTACTCTAGTACTACATGACAGCACTAAAAAGCGCAACATTCCGTTTCACTCTGAGATGAAAGACACTGACTTTACCAAAATTTTATTCACTAAGTAGTTGATTTTTGTACTTTTACCAGGAGCACAGGAACCTGCCTTTCATGCAGGAGCTGAGGAACCTCTTCTCCCTCATGGTGGGGTCCAAGAGGAAATATGTGGATCCGTCACGAGCTGTGGAAATACTCAAGGACGCCTTTAAGTCGAGTGAATCGCAGCAGGTAAGCCTCTTTCTGCCATAACCTGGTCAGCATAATAACATTTACTCAGTACAGGCAGTGTTCAATGGCGAGAGCTTCGTTACATCAGGAGACGGCAAACACGTTCCCCAGATAGCATCCATAATGTGCAGTGGAGAACACATGGCTTCACATTTCAGTTTTGACCTGGCAGATGTTGAGATGCTCAGGAAAGTCATAACAACATTGAAGTCTTCTAATTCTGTTTATTTATGACTCTCTGCAGCTGGATGTTTTCCCCTACAGCATATAGAGCTATGTTAGTTTTGTTAGCCTAGCTGCATCAGCACCTAGTAACTACAGACCAGTCTCAAATCTTCCAATTTTAAGTAATATTTTGAAGATTTTTTTTTTAAATAAAAGTCCTTGAAAAAGAAGTAGAAGTCCAGATGCCAGTAAACCTTTTATTTTTAGTACTACGACTGATTGCTGCTGTTGATTGGGTTGTTCACCAAATTATTTTAAACAGACTGACGAACATTGGCCATTCCTGTTTTTGTATGGTTTCCTATTGTTTTTTCTGCATATATTTGTGCTGCCTACTATCAGCTTGGCAGACCTGCAGACATAAATGATTAAATGTATAAATGGCGCAATAATTAAATGAATATGCAATTATATGCACCCAAAATAAAATTGAAATAAATGTAGGTATTAAGTAATTTATGAAATGTGACATAAATAGATATTTCTGCTGGAAAATGGCCTCGCTATTTAATTCCCTTCTTTATTCACTTTCCCATTTAATTTTTGCATGGTAAGAACGGGATACTACTACAACGCCTGTAAGACATTGTATATTAGACAAAGCCATAGTCACATCAACTATTCAGATTTGTAGAATTTATTGAATATTTGAATCTTCAAAAATCACGACCCTCCTCCCGTCTCACGGTCCCATGCTTCTGTCCTGTGAGGATTTAACAGCAACACTCCCCCGGTGCTCCAAGTCCTGATGTCAAATGATATGGCCAAACGCTGCACGACTAGCTAGCTAAGCAACAGATAACAATAAAGCTGTCAGGCTTTATAGCCTTAGTTTGTTATATTCCATAAAAAAAGAATATGAAAATGTAAATTAAAATGGTCAGAGCATAAAACCAATGATCTTTGGATATTTACAAATCAAGACTTGATAGATTAACAGTGCCATAGCCATCAAGGCTGAAAATAAAAAAAAGATTAAATTAACTTGAACAAGCTGTGGAGAATCATGACACTCCTGGAAAAAAAATGAAAACAAGAACATACAACATGAAACACCAAATTAAAACTTAAAAAGAAAAAGAAAAAAAGGCTCACAAAAAGCTCCAGCTGAAAAGCTACAGTATGTTTTCAAAGTGCATCCAAGCTAATGTTTTTTTGTTGCTTGCAAACCAGCTAACATTAGCCACCTGTATATACTGACTGGAATCCTCATCCTGTTTAAAATAACTTAACGAGAGATAAATATATGAATAGAAGAGAGGGGATTAATCCACTAGTGTGTAGTGCATATCACTAAATCAAACAAACATTTGTATGGCATCTTTTATATGGAGGACTGAACCTGTGCACATACCGAAAATATTTAATACCCTTTATCCCCTCTTTGTGCCAAGTCCTTTCAACCGAGGGCATGATTACTCAGTTTCACTTTCGTTCCACTGACTCAGCTCTACTGAATCCAAGACACTTAACCTCTCTTATCTATAGCTTTTACTCCTCAAACCCACATCATCCCCTCTGAACTTTGCAGAAAATAATATTGACATGGAATTAGCTGTTTTGCGCATGTATCCTATAACGTGACATACACATGTCAAATGTACAAACTGTTCCGTTGTTCTCTTTACATAAGCATTTGCACTAAGCCTGTGTCACTGCAGAGGTTAACTCGGGTCAGCCCTCTGGCCTCTGTACTCATCAGTCATGTCACTACTCTGTGTATTAGTCAGGTTGGATCGGCATTGGCCTGTATTATCAAAGGGCATTGATGTCTGAGATGGTGGCCTTGTGTCATGCAGGTCCCCTTTGAAGTTCAGCTGTCAGTGAACTCCTCCGCTAAGACGAGTCATCTTTTATCCAAAGCTCAGTGTACATCAGCACATGACAGACATGGCATTGATTTGACTGATTGGACCGACTTGGACTTGATTGCTCTTAGGTGCAGTTAAGTCTTGTAGTTTGACTCTGTGACCTCTGTTTCCCAAAGGCAGTCCCCCTAATTGGTCACTTTTTTATGTACGTCTGTGCTTTGATCAACAGCAGGATGTGAGTGAGTTCACCCACAAGCTGCTGGACTGGCTGGAGGATGCATTCCAGATGAAGGCTGAAGAAGACAGGTAACCACAGCTTTTATATCTCTTTTATATCTCGAGGTCGCAAGCAGTGGACAAATGTTGGTGTTAATGGGCAGCCCATTTATAAGGACAGAGTCAAATTAGTCAAGTACCTTCTTTACTTGGAACTGAATTCCAGATGTCTGTCAACAAGTTTGACTAACCCTAACCCTATGTTTTTGAATACCACTTCCTTGCCTGCAGGGAGGGTGAGAAGCCAAAGAACCCCATGGTGGAGCTTTTCTATGGTCGCTTCCTTGCTGTCGGTGTCCTGGAAGGTGAGTTGAATTGTTCAGTTAATACCAATAAAGAGGAAAAGTGAGGTGCAGCTAGAGAATCACAGAGAAATAAAGCATTAGCATGGTCTGATTGCTGTAGCCAGAAAGCAAGCAAGTCCTTGCCCCTAGTAATGAAAGGTGACCTTGTCTTAATGAGATGTGCTCCATGTAAAAGAGGAGAGCGGTTGCATTGATCGTGGAAGACCTTGATGGCTGATTGACATTGCGCTTATTATGCATGACAATACTGGCCCAGAGCCACCGAAAGCTGGGCCAGTGGACTCTGCTGCTCATAAAATGACCTTAATGCCTCATCTGCATGTCCGCTAGCAACTCCTCTCTTTCTCTTTTTTTGGCCTTCTCATCAGTAGTTTATGCGGGGAGGCCTGTGCAGCTGTGTAATGATGAGTGAGTGACTGCTGAACAAGTGAAAATCAGCTTGGATGCAAACGAGTGTGAAATGGCTCATTATTGCTTTTACTTTCACGCTCTTCGCTTGTCCAACTCTTCTGTCACGCCTGGCACACCTCTGACCTACATGATGTATAAGGACACACCTTAACCCTAGCCCTCTTTCAGTTAGGTCAGCAATTAAGATCTGCTATTAAATATTAATTACAGTGATGGGTTAAAAAACAAATTTCAGTAGCATGGGAAATGCTGAATATCAGTTCCAGTGAACTGCCAGGCCAATAATTGGTCCACCCATAGTAAACAGTATTTAGTCACATACTCAGCATGTACATAAATGTATAATTTACAAGTACTGTTACTTTTGATACTTTGATACCCAAAATATGGAGTATTATTTGTATGACTTTTCAGTACTTTTCTACAACACTGAGTAATTGCAATTTCATGTCTATTCTATGTTTGCAATTTCACAGGTAAAAAGTTTGAAAACACAGAGATGTTTGGGCAGTACCCCCTGCAGGTCAACGGCTTCAAGGATCTCCACGAATGTCTTGAGGCAGCAATGATCGAGGGCGAGATCGAGTCCCTGCACTCTGCAGAGAACTCTGCCAGGTCTGGACAAGAGGTCAGCGCCAAAGCAGAATGTCAACAGTTGTTTTCATGGAAATGCTCAGGACATTTTGAGAAGTTATACAAACCAAAATGAAATGTGTTTTGTTTTCATTCTCAGATGTTTATACAAGTAATACAAAGATTGTTTGTGTTGCATAGCAATAGTTTTAATAGCCTTGTGGTGTGTCATACATATTTTATTGAGGCCCAACACCAAGTCAAAGACTAAACACTTTCACTAAACAACTATCAGTCACCACCTTTCAGTAGCACTCTTTACAAAAGAAGTCAGGTCAGGTTAAATAGTTAGGGCTTATGTGTTGGATCTTCTCCAAAGGGTTGCCCTCCTTGCCCTTATGTGACACATGTGCTATTCTGGGTTTGACCTCTGGTTAACTGTAGCCTTCCCAAACACTGTCCCACAGCAGCTGGGAGCTGCTAATTACCAGGTCAGTGCACAGATGAGTATGGCACCAAGCCCTCTGGAAAAGCCCCTGCCATCATCACAAGTGAGCATCAGAGATAGAGCGGGAGTGACGTTTCATCCACATCATACAGGAACACAGGGTTTCCCCTAGGGAAGTTGTTAGCAGAGGTGATGAGCCTGTAATCACAAAAAGAGTTAGGTGATGATTAATGTATGCAGGGCTCTTTCACATGCAAGTTCTAATTTTGTGCTAACCTGGAGCATTTTATAAGTATTTGTACTGTCAATTAAATATTATGGTTTTGGTATAAGTTATGGTTGCACAAGCAGCCTCTCAGTCTCTCTGTCCTCTGCTCTCTGTTGAAGTGTTTGACAAGGGTGGTCTGTGTAGATCCCTGGCATACAGAGTACAGAATAGAAATTGCAGAGCGCAGTATGGCATCAAATGTCAAGTTCCCATTGTCACTGAATAGTGAATACTAATCACATACCAAACAGTGTAATGCAGTGCAAGAGAGGTGGTAAAGACGGAGTTGTTTTGTTCCCAAATTAAGAAATGAATTAAGCAAACTGGATACCTAATAGTTATGCCTTCATATCATGTTAAATTTCAGGTCAAATCAAAACACATCTTGTCTAATGGGGATATTGCAAACGAAATGTTACTAAAGGGATCTGTGACAGGTGAATGTTGAAGAAACTCTACTCTCAAGGGAAAACGATAACGATGATTAATCTCAAGATCAACTTCCAATTTTCTTTCAGCACTGGTTTACAGAACTCCCTCCTGTGTTGACCTTTGAACTGTCAAGATTTGAATTTAACCAAGCACTGGGGCGCCCTGAGAAGATCCACAACAAGCTGGAGTTCCCCTCTATGCTCTACATGGACAGGTAACAGAAATATAAGCAGCAGCCTTGATTGTGCATTCTACAGTATTTGTGTCTGCAGGATATAAGGTTTTAATCTCAAGGCTCTTAAAAGTTGAAGCCTCTGCTGTGGTGTTTGTGTTGTTAGGTATATGGACAGGAACAGGGAAATAACCAGGATCAAGAGAGAGGAGATCCGGAGGCTGAAAGAGCATCTGACACTGCTTCAGCAGCGACTGGAGAGGTACTACTCATCCAACTATACGTGTTTATTTAGCCAAGGTCAACAAAGCTCTCTAGACAGCCATGGAGAGTAATTTTGCTCTCTGACCGTGTCCTCTCTTTATCTATCATTATGCCCTCTATTCTTACTTCTCTCTCCCTCGGCTTTCCTGCATCTCTTTGACACACTCACTTCCTCTTTGTTCTCTCTCAGGTATCTGAGTTACGGCTCAGGCCCCAAGAGGTTTCCTCTGGCAGATGTCCTCCAATATGCCATGGAGTTTGCCTCCAGTAAGCCAGTGTGCACTTCCCCAGTGGAAGACATTGACTCATCAGCACCCCCCGGTGGCACAACAGGACAACAGCTGCCCACGCCAAGGCAAGTTTCATAACAGATGGCCTGCTGTTTTGTTGTTGCTGTTTTTCATCTTTTTCAAGTTAGTTTCAAGACCTAACAAGTGAAGATAAAAGATGAATACAGGGATAGTGCAAACAGGGAAACATCTGAATATTTCCGGCATCAGTGAAACGTGACGTGTGCATGCGCGGAGGAGTGAGGGCGGAAGGCAGAACGAGACATAAGGCATCTGATGGGTTTTTTTTACAATTCGGGCCGAATAGCACTGATTGGTCAGCTTTTTCTCAGTCCTGCAGCTGCCACAGAGGTCTGATTATTTTTGTTCCTTTTTCTGAATACATAATATGTTGACTACTCTCAGGATAGAAGGACCATTTCACCCAGTATAACAAAATGTGTTTCTGAACAACATTACAGACCCTAGCTTTAAGTGCTGGCTATTCATGAGTATGAGACGTGAACAAGCCAGTCGCAAACATTACAGGAAAAATACATTACACTACTCTGCAGGGGATGTTACACTGTCAGGTGTTATGCAGAAAGATGTTCAACTGGACAGCCTTAGCTAAAAATCTCCCTGCAAATCTAGCTCCACCAATTTTACAAGTTAAAGGGTGTTCACAGGCCTTGGGGAGTACTTATACATATCTGAAAAAAAGTAGTCTTGAGTGTAGAAGATTTTCCATTCTATAACCCACAATGCAACTAGGCCACTGAGTAACACCACTGGAGGCAATTTATCAGATTACATGCAGCTTCCTCTGGAGCCACAAAAGGCTCTTTGCTGCTTTTTTTCACAAATGCAGTAGTACTCGTCGAGACCTGCACACACTTTAATGTGTAAAATTGTTGAGGTTACCCTGTAACATTTTGGTCACTTATTTAGACTTACTGAAACGTCACCAGAAAAAGGTTGTGAATACAGCATTGACAGACTGTTAGTCTATGAACTCTCTTTTAACTCTTGATTCATGGTCCTTACTGTGGTCGCTACCACTTCTTAAGGGAAATAGCTGTCTCTTTAGCTACCTAATGCTAATCTTTTTGACGGAGAGCAGTTTCTATGCACTGTAATTTTAGAGCATTTTTTTGCTTAGCTTTTTTTTTGTCCTCCTGTGGCTGGAATATGCCACCAGCAGGTTAATATGTTTTAGTTTAAATCAAATATGTCTTTTAAACTATTAGACTATTGCTAGACTATGAGCAGACATTGCTGCCTTTCTCACTTAGGTCATCCCCTGACTTTTAATACAGCACCACCATCAGGTCAAGCTTTGCAATTTTGTTATACCTTAGTTTATGAATGAATACCTGCAAATCTAATGATTTTTCCCATCAGCCTCAGCTGTTCTTTGCTTTACGTCAGCATGTTAGTATTGTCATTGTGAGAATGGAAGCTTTAACTCAAAGTTAGAAAGTCACAGACTCACTTGCAAGGTGTAGATACTAAGTCTTGTTAAACTATTAAATTCATTAAATATTAATAATACTGCAACGGGCAGTGGAATGTTGTACGTGTTTGATAAAACATTTGATTGGGATTTGAATAACATTTAACATGTCTTAACACAGACCCTGTCTACTTGTACTTAATGAACCACAAAGATGCCTACCCCTCAAACTGCACTGAGGTGCTTTGAGCTTCTTAGATTAGAGCACATGATGTGCCCACACTGCCTTTAGTTAACCTCAGTAGCAGTGTCAACACTTTCTGGAGGGATTTGTGCTTTGAGCCCCAAACCTGAATAGGATTTAGTTTTTCATCAATAAGCTGCAAAAGGCTGGTATTGGATCTATTTCACCAGACCCTTTTTGATATATTTTTGAGGTTTTACCTTATGTACTGTGTCTCTCACCCTGCAGCACAGCTGAGCAGGACTCCTTGCCTCCTCTAGAGAGCTCAGGCCCTGCCTCAGGTCCCACCACAGCTCCCACTGCAGCCCAGCAGCAGAGAGTACCCATTCATAAGCCCTTTACCCAGTCCCGGCTACCTCCTGACCTTCCCATGCACCCTGCCCCACGCCACATAACTGAAGAGGAGTTGAGGGTGCTCGAGGGCTGCTTGCATCGCTGGAGGAGTGAAGTAGAAAATGATACCCGTGGTAGGTCTTACTGTCTCCCATTTGCAGCTGTCTTATGATCATCTCTATTGTGGTGGCTTCACCTTGAAGACAAATAACACTGCTAAAGTAAACATTATATTGGCACTTACTTATAGATTGTATATGGTGTTCTTCCCAACAGATCTGCAGGGCAGTATAACCAGAATCCATAGAACCATTGAGCTGATGTACTCTGACAAATCTATGATGCAGGTGAGCAGCAATTTTCTGT
This sequence comes from Diplodus sargus, assembly GCA_903131615.1. Taxonomy (NCBI): domain Eukaryota; kingdom Metazoa; phylum Chordata; class Actinopteri; order Spariformes; family Sparidae; genus Diplodus; species Diplodus sargus. Next base: position 5,961,529 of record CAEMYA010000025.1, read on the forward strand.
AATGAGCAATATAAAAAGCCACATCTACCACTCCATTTGTAAATCAGTATTTCACATCTCCTTTGTGCTGTTCCAGGTTCCATATCGGCTTCACGCAGTGCTTGTCCATGAAGGCCAGGCTAATGCAGGTCACTACTGGGCTTACATCTATGACCCACATCAGCGTTGCTGGATGAAGTACAACGACATCTCTGTCACAAAGTCGTCATGGGAGGAGCTGGTCAGGGACTCGTTCGGAGGCTACCGGAATGCCAGTGCCTACTGTCTCATGTATATCAACGACAAGAAGCCCTTTCTCATAGAAGGTACACATGGATCAAGGTCTAGCTAGTAGGAGGGTCTATCTTTCATGCACAGCTGTTGGAATTGCGCATTTTTTTTGTTTATTATTCCTGCCATTTTCCTTAAAAGCATGTATTTGCCTCGGCTACAGTTACAGGCCAAAAGAGAGCATCTGCCACTTTTGTCAGGTGAAGGACTGATTGATTCATGTCATCATATGAACATCATGTCTTGGTAAACCTTTTGACCACTGATTTCTACTGCTTTTTCCATCACTTGGATCTTACTTCCTTGTTGGTTATCACACAACCTCATTCCATTGAATGTGGAAGTAGTTGGCGTGGAGTTTGATGGTCCTCCTCAATTAAAAAAACTGGCTTAAAAAATAAAGCTGTGTACTAGGGCTGGGCGATAAATCGGCAAAAGCGATTAATTCGAGTTTGTGGTTTAGGACGATTGAAAAAAAAATAAAATCGATTTTCTCTTTCTTGCCTCATGGGCTCCTGTAGTTCATAGTGGGCTCCGCCTTCCCCCCGCATTGACTTTCCACAGAGAAATAAACACAACATGCAGCAAGCCAAGAGTTTGTTCCTAAAAGGCACTGTCTCATTTGTAGCTTGGTTTTGTGGCGTCGTACCTCGAACAAACCATGGTCCGCTGGAAAGTTTGTTCAAAGGCTGTTGCAGCTAAGGGCAGCGGACCGACACATTTATTTCAGTATCTCAAGCCGATGCCTGCATCACAGTGGGACGCTTGTTGTTCACTATGAGATGTACAAGACCGCGTCAGCCCACAAACACCCGCTAAAAGCAGCCAACATTAGCGGAATCATTTAATCATTGTGTCCCGTATGAGAGGAAAGGACAGCTGTTACAGATACAGTCAAGTTGCATATCGCTATCGATATCGTGCCCTTAGTGGAAAAGCTGGAGGTTCATCCACATGCTGAAAATGTGCAACCTCAGGTTTGTGCTTCGAGGCCACAACGGGGTAGGCTCGTGTTCCTGGCCAAAAATGTGTTAAAAAGACAGCCAGCACATACCACATGTCCTGTAGATCTACCAACATGTCATGTTTACTATGTAATGCATGCAGATGTTTAATTTAGTGTACATATTTTCAATGATATAAAATACTTTTTGGAAACAAAAGGCACCTTTTGCAAAATAAAGTATTTAATGAAAGTTATGTTAACACTTTATCAATACCAGTATGAAAACTGATTTGTTTTTATAATAGCAAGCAATCTGACATGTTAAATATATGTTTACAAAAGCATTTTATCAAAAAGGGACACATTCTTTTCAAGTGAGTTTGAAGGTGCACTGTTAACAATGGCAGGGCAATTTTATTAAAAAATAAAAGCATTCAAATAAATGCAATGCTTTTAACAATTTATTTGTAATTTGAAGTTTGTTCTTGAGAAGGAACATTTTTTTTTCAAAATCGGAAATCGAGTTTGGAGTGAAAAAATGGGAGATTATATTTTTAGGCCATATCGCCCAGCCCTACTGTGTACAAATAGTTTGAAAAGCTAGAACAGATGAATAAACAACACACAAAAACCTTTACGATACTTGCTAAAGATGACCACCGGTCCACATGAACCATTAGATCTGGAAAAGGTCATTTAGTTATTTTTTGACCTTCTCCACATTGATTTTACATTGATTTTCAAGTTCTTGTCCCATATCTGTTTTCTGTTGACTCAGAGTTAAATCAGAGTACTGAAGCTGATTCCTCTCTTTGCACTGCATTTTGTCCTGGAGGAAAGTTTGCAATGGTTCTTCCACCTCAGACTTGCTGTCTAAAGTGAAAATGACAAAAAAGCAAGGAGAACTGAGTTTTGGTCAAAGGACAGGTTTCATCATCTCAGTTCATGTAGTGGTGGTGGTGATAACAAAAGCATGTTTATGTTTTAAGTTTTAAGTATAGCAATGAAAGTAAATAGTTAGTCTTGTCTGTTGAAAGAGTTTATACAAAACATACATTTAAAAAGCTTCTGATGCTGAACAAATTGTTCATTGCCTCCTTCTGTTTTCTATGCAGAAGAGTTTGATAAAGAAACAGGACAGATACTCAGCGGCATGGACAAACTGCCTCCTGACCTGAAGCAGTTTGTGAAGGAGGACAACGAGCTGTTTGACAAGGAGATCGAGGAGTGGGATGCCCTGCAGGCCCGCAAGGCCCAGCAGGAGAAGCTGGCCCTGGCCACAGCCGCTGCAGCCGCAGCTGCAGCAGCCTCGGCAGCATCCAGCACTTCAACTTCTTCATCTTCCCCTCAGCCCATGAGTATTGAGTCCAGCCCTCCAGACAACACAGGTTAGGGTCATGGTGCTCAGAATACAGAGTAGAATACTTAATTGAGAATCAATACTTGGTAGGAATATATATACAGAAAAAACTCTTGTTCCCCAGAGAGTTACAAACAGATGAGGAAATGACCTTGTGCAGCCTTACAAATCTAACTCCCTTTGACATGTTATTGTCTATAGAATTGTATGCAATATATACAGTATATCACAGCAAAGGTTGTGACCTATGTGGTTTGTTTAAAATAAGATGTTTCAGCCCCAGAGCGCTCAGATGTATTTATACTGAATTGTCGTGTGTCGTGACACACAGTGTGATTATTGACTAAATTAGGCAGTGAAAGCTGTTTGTTATTGGGTTGTTAATTTATTCAAATAAACATATAATGGAACCCATTGGGGCCAAACTGTTTTGGCATTTGTGGGGATGGCGAACCTGTAGAAAATCATTTAAAAAAAACTTCTGTGAAGGGAAAATTTGAAACGTATGATGCATTTGTGCATTTCTCTGATGTTGTCATTGTCATCCTGCAGTACCCCAGCAGGAGCCAGAATACATGGAGCAGCCATCACCCACGAATGACTCCAAGCATCTGCAGGAGGACACCGAGCGGGCCATCTCCAGGGCTGCTGCTGAACAGGAGGAGAGGAGCCCTGAAGCATTGTTAAATGCTGTATGTAAAACATGCAAAAACAGCACACCACATTCTCATAGAGACACAGTAGGCTGCTGTTTTTTCAGCGAAAAAGCTCTTGAAGTCCACTGTTCATTGCCTGCCGAGGATCATATAGCAGAACACCAAAGGTAGGGACTAGCTGGTCAACATGCATAGAATTTAGCAGGTAAAGGTCCGGATGTTTGTCTCAGTAGTTGTTGGAAACTTAAGAGATCCATAACAAGAAGAATACTGGACATGTATTCACCAGTTTGTCAGAAACACAACTGAAAAAGAATGATAATGTTGTTCTGTAACTGCTGGTTGCTAACAAGTTCACCATCAACTTTAAAGATGCTTATACAGAATGTTTTGTTGTGTTCAGCTTCTGCCTGCTGCCCCCAAGTGACCAAAAATTCAGTTAAATGCAGGGAATGAAGTTCAACAATCAACTACCTCTCTCCAGGATTGCTCACCCCACCGTTAATGCAGGTCTAAAGGATGGTTTCGACTCTTTTCAAAAAAGTCCCCTGAAGCATCTTAATTAATTTCAGCTAACCTTCAGAATGCATTTTATGCACAGACAGCAATATATTGACTTATATGTCCCCCACTTTAGCTGTGTTGGGAAGGGAGCATTTCACAGCTGGAGGAGCACTTAACTGCTCTCTCAGCAACAATATAAATCATCATACGTATGGCAATGTGAGTGTTGTTTTGAGACATGCTTGAAAAATTCTGAAACTATCCTTTAAACCCATTTCAAGCTTATTCTAGTTTCTAACACTGTGTCCACACATGTTCCCAGTGAGTCTGAACATTTAGTAAAAAGTATTTGATCTGTCAGGCCAAGTGAGAATATGTCAGTCTTTTGAGAAAATCGCATTATATCTTGCGGTATTCAGGTATAAAATGCGTTGTGTTCTTTATAATATTTCACTGTACCTTTTCTCTACATTTAATGTTCCTCACATTTCCATCGGTCCTCTATCCTTTCTGTCCCATTCTCCCTACAGTCTCTTCCCCCTCCCACCTCCCCTCAGCCTGAGGTCCAGGTGAGCACCCCTTCCACCCCTCCTCCTGACCTGGTCACGGACGATGAGTCCCCTGGCCAGCGCACCGTAGAGGTGGCCATTCCTAATGTGGGGACCTTTGTCATTGAGTCAGAAGAGGGGGGGTATGATGACGAGGTAGCTCTCGCCCAGACAAACCTTCTCCCCCTTGTTGTGCTGACAAGTCTGTGCCTGTTTTGATATATTGAGTGAGAGCATCATTGCCCATTCACATGGCTCAACACGAAGGTTTTTCACACCTGAGAGAATCTGACACTTTATGCCAACATATTTCTGGATTGGTTTGAGGCTGAAAAAGCTGCGCAATAAGCCTGACCTCTTTGTTGGCCTTTCTGCGGTACTCTTGTGTGAAAAGTTTTTCTTGAGCCAGCCTGCATCTTGGCACAGAGGCAGGTTGACCTTTTGCAGAAAGCTTAAGTCTGCTGCTTTACACAAGTCACTCTTACATAGAAAAAGACAAGAGCACAGGCTCGTGTTGTGATATGAAGTTGTTGTATGTTTGGCCTGTATTTAAAGCCGAATGCAATTCCCGGGGGATGTTAATGATAGTTTGTACAGATTTCATGCAGTCATCATGGTTTGTAGTTTGTTTTTCTTTTGGGTTGCCTTGTTAACAGCAGTAGTTGTAGGTCGGTCTGGTCTGAGTGTTGAGTTGCTGCTGTTGTCAGTATTCCAGCCTGTCCCCCCCTGCACTGTTGGCTATCTGTCACACACAGCTGTCACATGGCTGCCTTGGTTTTCACACATTATCCTTGTGAGGGTTGTGCATTGTGCCATTGAACTGACTGGCTGTGTCCCTCACGAAAGTGTCACTCTAACCAATGCATGGACTGCTGAGTGATGTCTAGCATGCCCTGACTGTGGTATGCTTCATTGTAGCGCCTCAGAGCGCATAACATAGTGGTCGACCTTGCTCGGTTCGTCATAAGGACCTGTTGTTGTGTTTAACATGGTTCCTGCTTCCTGGGCAGGCGATGATGACCCCCAACATGCAGGGTATAATTATGGCCATTGGCAAAACCAGCAGCGTATATGAAAAGAATGGGCCTGAGGCAGCCTTTTTTAAGGTACACACTATCTCTCCTTTACCTTTCTTCATTCCACTCATTCACCCACTTAACCTCCATCGATCTTCTCTGTGTATGTGTTTCTTGGTCTTCTCCTTTTGTACTTTATTGCAACGCAGTAAGACAGATTAAACAATAAAACAGTATTTAGTAACTATGACAGAGTAACTCAGACTTCACAGATCTCATGGCGCTGGGTTTGAGGGGAAAGTTATGCATATTCAGACGTGCTGTGCAGCTACTCAGCTCTAAACTTCCTACATTTTGGGCAGCATATTAGATTATTTAAACCAACCACATCAAGTCAGCACCTCCTGTGTTGCCAAAATCATATTGCTCTGAACTTTCCAATCTCAGCAATGGAAAAAGTAAACTTTAGGATACATGTGATGGTTCTATATACCATTTCTCATAATGACAGGGTAGTAAAGTGAAAGAAAAAGATACATTTCAAATCTAACAGAAGCCAATAATGTAATGATAAAGATTCCCCTAAATGGACTATCTCAAGAGTAATCTTGTTAAATTGCATATGTAACAGTTTTCCAGTTCTGAGGGAGAAGAGCATTTGAGAGCGAGTGAATGTGTGTGCCCACCTTAAAATATTTGATATATTTGAGTATCATGTACCAGTTTGTATAAGCTACACTGTGTTTGCATCTAACTCTTGAGTGCATAATCAGCTCTAAATTTGTAATATGATGAAAACAGTCATGTCTTAAATTGATTTAACTGCAAGCCTTTGCAGGTTGCCTTATATTTCTGAACTCAAAGTGTAACCATTTTTCCAGTCTTTCAAGTCTCGGGCAGTACTACTGCATCAGTGAAAAAAGGTGTAGAAAGCCTTTTGTGGCTCCAGAGGAAGCTGCACGTTATTTGATAGTGCCTCCAGTGATATCACTAAGGCGGCAGGTTTTTTTAAAGTAAGAATAATATGTGATATCTATATTTTTAAAAAAGCTGATATCTCTGGTTCTGCTGTATCAATTTTGATCATATTTCTATCATGAGTCCAACATGTTGGTGTTAGTGAGTGTAATGCAAGACCACATGGGGAAA
>CAEMYA010000025.1:5970771-5995228 GCA_903131615.1 Diplodus sargus
TCTGTGACAGTAAGGTGGTTTAGGCCAAGAAGAAAAGCTCGTATCCACATGAATGCAAGAACGCCAGGATCCACTTCAGTTCCAGTGGCTGCAGGATATTATGTGATATTAATGATGTGTGTGGGATTACTGTTAGTACTTTAGCTGACTAGGATTTATCTATTAGAACAAATGAAAAACTTTACCAGGAAGAACAAGAACAGCAAAACGAATCATGTGGTAAAGATGAAAACACTCAAGAATATTGTTTGGAATGAAAAACAATTATATAACACAAATATAATAAATTGCGTACTTGGCAAAGTGTGTTCTTTGACAATGCTATTTTAAAATAATTGTTATTTTAAGAATTTAGCATGCTCAGCTGTTTAAAAGCCATGAGGGCATCATGCCCCACCCCCGGTCAGAGTTAAAACTCATAAACTAGAGGCACATAGATTCAGTGCCACTCTGAGTGTTCAGATATATTACTGTCTCTGTGAATTACCATTTATAAATCTGCTAACTCAGAAAAAAGACGCTCATTAAAATTGTGCAAGTTGCCTATGAATCATCAGGTTTTCAAGTTTACTTCAGTATCAAAGTAACACAGTGATAATTGTCTGTACGTCTGTGGCAACAGTGCAAAGGACTGCTTTTAGGTAATTCTGCATATTTTCAGTGGCACCAGTTTTAAAAAGCAAATATAGGCACAACCAAAAAAAAAAAAAAAACGGTCTCAAACTGTAGCCCATATCCAACTAATTACCCCGACCTTACCTCACTTTTACATGTACCCTAAACCCCTGCATTTTGGAACTGAAGTTCAAAAACTTGATGACATTGAAGATGTAAGCCTAAGAATAGTAACTTAAAATATTCACTTCCAGATTTTACTGTGTTAGTGTTGGGCGCGGTTGTTGCACAGCCTTGGGCAAATGTTAAAGCTATGTATCACATGTACTGTAAGAAGAATGAATGTAAAACATAGAATCTTACATACTGAAAATTCACCAGTGTCTCCCCTTCCACAGAAATTAAACGAGCAAGCGGCTGCCATGTTTGAGTCAGGAGAAGAGCCGGAGGTGACCACCGGCCTTGGCATCATGAACGAGCTGGTGGTGCCCTGCATCCCTCTGCTGCTGGTCCACGACACAGAGAGGGACCTGCTGGCGGTGGAGGACATGAGGAACCGCTGGTGCTCCTACCTGGGCCAAGAGATGGAATGTGAGTCCCTGGGAGAGGAGGAACAGTCTCGGCCTATTAGATATTTCTGGAGAGTTGAAGTCTAAGGTTACGAGTACATTCCCCGTACCCCTGCCAAAGATCATCAGAATCAGGCCACTGCTCGGTTCACACAGTTGAAAGCCTTCAAGGTTGAGAAGCAGTTCCACTTGTTCTGGGAAATCTGAAAATGCAGAGTGTTGTTTTATCTGGAAAAACTGCTCAGGACAATGTTTTTGTAAAATGTTTAAGATGATTTAAGAGTTTCCCAGCAGTTCTTCCCCCTTCAGTCTTCTCAGAAGTCTTTACATTCAGTCCCTCTACTTAACATTAATAAGCAGTATATAAACACTTAGAAATTGTTTATAACAAACTGTTGTGTAAATGTAAGCAGATATACTGACATTTATGTGTTTATTAATGTAAAACATTGGAGACTGAAGATTTTATATTATTACAACTGTGTGTTATTGTCATTCATTATCTGTCTAACAGTAGCCTCCACTTGTGAATGCCCACAGGAGGAGTTATAGTTGTTGATAAATACATTTCTGAACAATGTCATCTGCTTACAATTACATAATAGTGTGTTATTCCCTTGAGTTACATTTATTAGTTGATCAATCAATTAGGCCATAAACATATTTAATCTGCAACCATTTTGACCCCAGATTCAACCGGGCATGTCTGCATAGAATTTTGGCCACAACACGGCTGCTGGAGCCGTTCTAAACAATGCTCGTGGTTCTGCCAGGTGCACCAAGATGCATTTCAGGAATGTCTTTCCGCACTGCTCCACAGACAATATGCTGCAAGTCTATCTTTGAAGGAAGCGGACAGAAGCTGCATGAAGCTGCACAGAGCAGGTCGAGCCAGAAGGAAGTCAGACACAGGAACGTCATAGACTGTCCGATCAGTTTTCAAAATAAAAGCCCCTGTGCTGACTTGAGATCTGTAGCTCAACGAAGCCAGAAACAGTAATAATGTCCACATTTAAAAAAGACAGAAAGGAAGCAATTTAAAGTTAAACTCTTGCCAAAATGCAACGTAGGCTTCATGGCAGCCGAGAAGTATCGATCTACGAATGCGACGTAACATGCAGGAGAGTTAAGGTGGACCTCTACTGTCGTCCGGCAACAACTATCCACGCGATATCTCATGTTACTTTTCCAGCTTTTTATTTTAATGTTGTTTCTTATATGAGGCTCGTTTTTTTCGACTTCAAGGTCAATATTGTGTTTCGCTAATGACGAAACAATACATTATCTGTGCCTTTATATGGAATTAAGCTTTGGGAGCGGTCCACTTTAACTCACCTCCAGGTTATGTTGCATTCGGAAATCGACACTTCTCACTGGCAGGACAGCAGCTAGCTGAGGAAACATTTGCTAATATGAGTTGTCCAAAAACTCTCTTTTTAGTAAACTCTGTGTACACAAACAATGTTTTCCATGCTCGTGTTCATGTGTAGGGGCCCTGGTGATACTACAAGCAAAGTTTCATGTTGTGTCGAGCCTTCTTAGTGTTTTAAAAATAGTGATTTCGATGCTATCGCTAATTTGCCCCAAGCACTCCCATTGAAAATGAGTTTGACCGAAAACGAAAATACGGTGAAGTGCCTCTTTCTTCGTAATTATGCTTTTACACAAAGGTTTGACTCATATAAATTCACAAAAAAAGCCTAGGTTGCATTTTGGCGAGAGTTTCACTTTAACTACTTAACCTACTCATCCATGCTAGAAGCACAGAAATCAATGAAAAATGACCAAATAAACACAATCAGAGCAAGACAGTAATAACAGGCAGGCATGATGCTCCGCCTCTGAAACGCTCCCAAAGGACAGAACAGAGAACGTTGCACACGTGAGGTTAGAGAGATGTGACCGGTGGAATCACGCCATCATAATCCATTAATTGTCATAGTTATGTTTGAAGTAAAAAAGCCAAATATTCATCAGTTCCAGCTTCTCAAATGTCAGAAAGTTAATCAAGTTAATCAAGAAAATAATTAATGGATGATGAAAATAATAACTGGTTGCAGCATTGATACAAACTGTTTATTAAATGTTTTCATGCTGCTTAAAATTGCTATTAACAGTGAGACAAAATGTTTTTTCCAACATATTATTTTTGACTTGACATTTCCTCTTTGACTCCCTGTCAGCGTATCACCACATCAGCATGTATCGGAGAAAGATGTAACCCTTTGCAGCTAATTTGATAGTCGTTTAATTCTTTGAGTCACTTCTTTATCAACACAGCTATAAATTTGAGTAGTTTTAGTGTTTCTCTCTTTTATGTCTTTGTAAACTGAATAGCTTTTTGTTCTCTTGGTTTGTTTGTATAAACAAAACGGTTAGTTGCAGCCCTACAGAAAGCAGTCATTTTTTAGATGCGGGTCAGATGGCTAAGAACACTCGTGAAAATAAAATCTTGGTAGAAAAATAGTCCTTAAGAGGATTCAGCTTTTATCAGTATGTTCCAGTAATAGTCCAGAGGGAGCCTGTTCTCCTTATTGCTGGCCTTTGTTCAGGAAGAGCTGTGCTTATCACCCAGACCACTACTCACTGAGGTTTTACAATCCGTATCTGCTGTGGAACATGCTTTGAAACCACTTGTGCTATCACATTGAAAATATTTACCCTGCGATTCCTGTGTCTGGAATCAGACTTTCACTACATTGTGATGCAAGGCCCGTACAGTTAATCACTTCCTATCTTTCTGTCTGTCTGTCCTCCTCCTGCTGGCAGCCCACCTCCAGGAAAAGCTGACCGACTTCCTCCCCAAGTTACTGGACTGCTCGACGGAAATCAAAAGCTTCCACGACCCCCCCAAGCTGCCCACCTACTCCACCCTGGAGCTGTGTGAGCGATTCAGCCGCATCATGGCCGCCGTCTGCAGGTTGCCCACCGAGGGGAGATGAGCTCAGAGGGGACGGCAGCACACCTCTCCCTTATCACAGGCCCCACCCAGGGCAGAAATCCATGGACCTCTCTTAACCCATGCCTTCCTTATAAATCCAGGGGTCACTCGCTTCTAGCTGTTATTCCTCTGTTACTCTTTTGCTGCTATAGGTTTTATCATGATGAATATTAGTTCACTTTTATTTTAAACAAGACATGACGGAGGCAGGAGGAGAGGACGGACTGTTGGACTGTTGGGAGGGAATAAAGAAATGAGAGGAGAAGTTGATGGAAAAACAGTGGCAATCCTGCGGTGGTTGAAAGCCAAGCACATTCTGCTTCAGTTTAGCAAAAAAAAAAAGTTTGAGGGTTTTTCATAGTTTATTATTGTTGTTGTTGCTGTTTGATTCAAGCTTCCCCAACCACGCTCATAGCCCTTTCTAAAGCACCCCCTCTCTGCGTGAAAAGGATCACCCTGCTGCTCTGCCTCCAGTTTGGTACAGTATTACCATGTTTTGTTTTATTTTTCTAAGGAAGTAAGGAAGAGAGCCTTCAGATTTATCAGCGGCTCAGAGTATCTCAAAATGGGTCTCATGTCTTTGTGGACTGCGCCAGAATGAGATGTTTTAAGTGCTGTGGTAGACAGCCATGGACTTCCTGTGGCTTGTTAATAAATCGAGAGAATAAAATTTTATTTATGGCCCTTTTAGGCCAAATAAACAAATCTTTTGCCTGGTGTTGATTTTTACTTTGCTTTGCATGATAATAACTTCTACTGACATTATATTGAACATTTCACACCATTGTTACAAGTGAAATATACTGTCATTTGAGACATTACAGGAAAATTTCACCCCCCCAAACAAAACAAAAAAATTCTGTCATTAATGCCAAATGCTTTGCAGCTCCAGAAGTGTTTTGTGGACTGCAAAGTTTAACCTAAATTTTCATCGGTATGTGGAGTGAGTAGATAATGACTGAATTAGAATTTTTGGGTGAACTTTTCCTTTAAGGTAACGGCCAAAGCAACTGACAGTTCATAAGGTAAGTACACTGTAAATAATTTTGGGCTGTTTTAACTTAAAAGTGTAAGTTTAATTGCTGCCTTAAATATTAAAGGTTGAATAGTTTGTTTAACATCTTTTAAGTTTTCTTTTTTTTTTTTTGTGAAACGCAATTTAAATATTAAAGTTGCGCCAACGAAGGGTAACTGAACTTGAGAATGCATGTTCGACAAACGTAAGATATTAAGTTGAATCTACAACTGTTAACACTGACAATCATTACAAATAAATTTGATATCTTTTTAAATGTGATGATTTCTCACAGTTCTTCATTTCACACACAGTGTAGCTGCAGGAGCTCCTTTGAAGTCGAGTGTCACAGGATCAGCATGGAGTCACTACATAAAGCGACTCACAGCAGTTTGAAAGTGCATAAGTGTGATGGGTCTGAATTTAGTACTAACGTCTGTCATGGCTTGAATTTTTTTTTTTTTTTTTGTTACTGTATGAAAAAAAGCAACAGTGTTTTCAACCGTGACTTATCTTGACACACAGCAAGTTTCCATAACGGATGTTTTCTTCAAACTATAAAAAGAAGTGACTCTGGAAAGTTTTACCTCTCTAACAATGCATACTGGGAAGTCTGCCAATATTCAGATCATGTTTCTTTAGAACCCCTATTTCTATGAATTGATTGAATTCTACATTACATTCATCGGCTCAAGTCAAAAGACCTCAAGTTAAAAAGGAACTCATGTTTATAGTTTGGAAGTGGTCTAAAAAAAAAGCTAGCTATAAACTGAAGTTGAATCGACATGAAATGACTAAAATGTGCATATTTACATCGAGTTAACTAGGAAATTAAAGTTGATTCCACATAAATCTGTAATCTACAGTGTAGGGGTTTAGTGTCCATGAAATCACACTAACGTGACGTACCGTATGAATCAAACCCGAGATCTGTAGTCTCTAATCTCATGACGTCCCGCTGCGCTAATGCTGCTGGTATTATGCTGCTTATTAGAATCAGGCTTTCATTAATGTGGGGAAACGAACTCCAAAGCGAACAGCATGTGGCCAAATGAATAAAAAAAAAATACCAAACCGAGACTCAATTTTAGTTGCTTTGAATGTTTTGGGGTTATTTAATGATGCAGTTTTGGACTAATTTCCTGAAGTAAAACTAATTTCCGGGAACACTGATCACTACAAACAGCCCGAGTGATGAAGGCGGGATGCATTTCCAGAAATGTTGCTACCAGCACTGTGCAGGTCATAAAACGAAAGGCATTTTTCAAAAATTGTTTTGATTACACTGTGCCATGTTTTGCATTTTACTCTGAGCTGGAACCATGAAGACTAATCAGTCTGGAAGAACGCAACTTTTAGATCCTATCCAGTATTTCCTCCACCATATTACAGCGATGTGGTTACAAGCACTTGGTAAAGTCTCCACCTTTAAAATGAGACCAGGGCTAAACAATGCATGGACGGCTTGTCTGTATTGACTGAATGAGGCGGTTATTAAACCGGGGTTTAGAAGAGCAGCTGTCACAGGATCACAAAGTATTCTCCAAAACTTTTGGACACACTTAAATAACTTCGGCTCTGGCTAACAAGCCGCCTGACAACCGGTCTCTGTGATGGTTTGTAGCATTTACTGTACGCCGCGTCTGTCGTTTGCCTGGGATGAACTTGTATTGACAAGTTAAAAGACTGCTTGAACATTCCTCCGTGTCTCTCTGTACCAGCGTTGGACCGTTTGGTTGACAGCTTGTCTGCTACAATTGAGTCTGCCTTCTCTGGCCTTTTTTATCACCGAGTCACATTTCCAACCATAGGCCTGTCACGTCATTGGCTGGATGTTGTTTTAAGTGGCGAAGCCATGTTTCTACATTCACACACACACACACTCACAAAACGAATACACTTAAACTGTCAGCCACGGCGCATACTGACTTGTTTGATTTCATTCTGCAGGAGAGCTCAAGCTTTTTTGTGAAACCTGAACCCATGTTAACCGTGGTCGCATCTTTTACTCAGGTAAAAGTACCTGCTGGGTAATGTAAAACTGCTCCATTACAAGTAAAAGCCCTGTAAGCAAAATCCTATCGTCAGCAACATGTGCTCATTCCATCGCTGTCACTCTTTATGGTATTATCAGGTTGTTATTGCTGATGCATTGATGTGTGAGTAGTTACCGTTGTAGTTGGTAGAGGTGGAGCTAGTCTGAACAACCTACAGCTTGGTGTCATGACATGGCTACGAGGATACACAAATCTACTTGTTTTTTAAATGTTTCATCGTTGGACATTGAACAGATATCTAAATGAAACCACGTGAGACGTTTACAGCGGGAATCACTATCTGGTAGGCTGATAACAATTCAGAGATCTGAAATGTGACGAGGTGCCACATCCCAACACTGCTTCTTTAGCGAGCGGTCTTAATGCCAAACGTTTTGCAAACCACAAATCAAGTAGATTTGTATCTTTTACAGCCCAGAATCTCGGGCGGGGCGTGCAGAAACCCTCCATCCCTACCAAAGCACATAGCTCGGGCATAGCATCTACACAGAGGGAGAGAGAGACAGGAGGAGAGGGCGAATCTCCTGCAGGATGAAGATCCAGATCCAAACATCTGGAATGAGGCGCCGACAGCCGAGGGTGGAGAGAGAGAGAGAGAGAGATGATGAAACCACTGGCTCCATCTTCTACAATGTGTCATATTTGAAAAACGTATATTTTTTCGTTGTGGACAATCTCGATCTGAAAAGTACCATGTGACTATAGCGGCAGAACAAATGTAGTGGAGTAAAAAAAAAAAATTACAACATTCTCACGTAACTGTACTGGAGTACAGCACAGTACTTGGGTAAATGTACTTAGGAGCTTTCCACTACTGCATCTTAACAGCCTAAATCCTTCAGTGTGCCTGTGACGATAAAGAGTTCAAGATTCCTACTAACAGACGGCAGCAGATTCATCCTGCTATTTCAAATCAAAATGTCCACACCCACACACAGCAATAAATAGAACGCAACATTAGAATACTATAACAGCAGCGGAGCAGCTTTTACTAATATTTGCTCTGCTGACTCATATTTAGAGTCTACTACTGAGACAGCTGGTGGTTTTGTTCGAATCTGTTCAACTGTCTGCTTTTTTTTTTCTTCTTTCTTTTGATCCAAGTCTCCCTGTCAAATAAACTGCTGTCTTCCAACCCCTGTATAGGACTTTCCTTGAAATACGGCGCTTCACAGGCCAGACAGATTGTGTAACCTTCTCGACCTTCACTCTGAATGTGAAGATTAATAATCCACCTCTTTGTTTATGAGTGTTTAAACCCAAGACCTGTAACAGGAGTTGGAGATTTACAGTAAGTGAGTCTGTACATTGTCCTCGTTTTACCCGTCTTAAAAACACAGGGGGCAGGAGATATCATCTACACTGCTGTGTGTGTGTGTGTGTGTGTGTGGTTAGGTGTGTAACCACCTCCGAGTTGGCCTTTTGATAGACCTATCCGAGCAGGCCACGTAAGGGCTGAAAATGTTTGGGGGGCATTAATTATCATTATTGGCAGCGGCATCCCCTAATTTTGCTCATTATTTCTATTGACTTGAAGTGGGGCATGAGGCCAAGTTCTGTGATGATTATAGAGTAGGAACTGTGGCAGTTTATGCCGTCCATGATACTGATGGACGGGCTTAATTGGTGGTTTGAACTGGTTTTACAACGGCATCCAAATTGAAACCCCACAGGCCCAATTCATGACCCGCAGTTGTTAGTGGGCAAAACCAGCTGAGACAATACACCAATCGCTGCCAGGTCCTTCAAATTATATATTCAATAAGATTCTGATGCGTGCATAATATATAATTTACATGTACGTGCATCTTTGCTTATAAGGCTGCCTCCCGTTCATTTGTGTAGAGGCGAGAGCTGTCTGGGCTACACAGCACCATACAAAGACGACTCTGCTATAATATTAAGGATAATAACTAGACATTACTGATCCTACTGGGACATTTCTATCCATTATTCAACTTCCTCTTTAAATCACCCTCCATAACTGTGACCACAGTCTAAATTATTTAAAGGTGCAATCCAGCCTCCGGCCACCAGCTGCAGTGCTGCTGCTGAGCTGCTATCCAGTCAGGGGGAGGGAAGAAGATATCCAGCGCCATCTTTAAATTTCAAGTATCTGTGGCTTTTGCAGGCCTCCAATGCATGAGTGCTAGGCTTTGAAGCCGTTTTTTCGCAGTGGCCAAATCGTGTAATCACATCGTCGCGTGATGCGCTCAGGCCCTAAAAGACTTTTTTTCCATAAGCTAACATTGTGTATGAATCTGTAAAACAGTGGATACAGTTTCTTGAGCCCTAGGGAAAGACTCCCTTGACTCTCAGGATTTGAGCCGTTAGGTCCAAAAATCCACAATTAAATTGTAGTTTAGCAGGATCCAAGTTAGCCATGTGCTAAACCAGAAATTAGGCGGTTCGGTCATGCGCCACACAGCAGCTTTCGTGGGAATGAATTGGGCTCTGTGTCCAGATATAACTTGACGTCCTTGCTCCAATGGAGTGTTGTAGTGATGATGTATTTTTTTGTAGCCCAACCCGGAGGTTAGCATTGCCATGGTTCCCTTGACAGAGAGCCTATGAGATCTTTGTATTGGATTTTGGAATATCGCCCAAAATACAGTGATCTCTGTGGCGAGCACAAGTTTACGATGCTTTCACGTTTTGATCAGCAAAGTCATCTTCACAGATGAACGCCACTTTTGGCCAGGCTGTAAACAGACTACATTGCGGTCGCATGACTTGAACGTCGTCACCACTCAGTGTCTTGCTACGCAATTATTATACAGGTTTTCTGTGAATTGCATTACATCTACAAGTTATAAAGTTATGGTCAGAATAGATTGTAAGTAAACGCCGCCTGTAAAGTCGGGCCAGTGGGAGATGAGTTTCCGTGTTCAGCATGTTGACGTTTAATGTCCCCTGACAGCCTCTGTAGTCTCATTCAGCCACTTGTTAGGAAACACTGTTTTTAACACACATAAGCACTTTCTAATATTCAGTATTCAAGTGTGGGACATTCATTGATGTATATGTTGTAGAACAAATCATGTGAATATCTACAGCCCGTGGTAACCACACATCTTATTTCAGGCGTTTAACCAAAAACCAGCTCAAAAAGCCCACTGGCTGAGACGAGAGAAACCGAAGTACAAAAATACTAACTGATTTCCAGGTTTTAGGACACATTATTGCTGCGCTCTATGATCCCATCCAATCAATTCATTCAGCCCTTATGAAAAAAAAACAAAAAACGGACAGGCTACCTGTCGCTGCACATGACTTGACAAGGCTGCACGGATGTATTGCTAAAGCTATGAGTCAGCCAATCGCTCAAGATTGGAAAGTGCAGCCAAAACTTCACCAATAGTTACATGCTAGCTTTGACGGCGGTGAGTGCTGACAACAGCCATGTTGGTTGTTTGCTTTTATTAATGTTAGCTGTTTTTCATACATGATAATGTGAGCGAGACGTGAGGTGGCCCGGCTGCTGTATGATGAGCCACGACAACGACGTCCTGCGCTCACAGCACGCA
This sequence comes from Diplodus sargus, assembly GCA_903131615.1. Taxonomy (NCBI): domain Eukaryota; kingdom Metazoa; phylum Chordata; class Actinopteri; order Spariformes; family Sparidae; genus Diplodus; species Diplodus sargus. The sequence continues at coordinate 5,981,496 of CAEMYA010000025.1, forward strand.
GACACTGAGCCTGTTGTTCAGCAGCTTGCTAACTCAGTAGCACAAAACACTCAGCCCCTGAGGCAGAGGATAGGAGCTGCTATGGCAGTAACAGACCCATTCACGGGCTTACCCAGTGGGCACGAAGCACCCGCACACAGCAGTACAGCGTTTTCATACCCTGACACCTGCCAGGAGGATTCCCTCGGAAAGCAAAGTGCAAAGTGTTAAATGTTAAGAGTGGCCGGCTGGTGCTTCAGAAGACTTGACAACAACCATATTCCTTGTGTAAACTATACATCTTTGTTAATCTTAGAAAAGAAGTTGTGTGAAGATTTTGAAAGTCCTGTCGAGTATACACAAGGCACAAGGAGCGGCACGCTGTGGCAGGACGATAACTGACATTACCAAAGATCTCTACATATTCAGGCGATCTACCAGTCATCCCTGGTGTGGTGGAAACATTGTCCCACGCACAGTTTTTCTTCAGGTTGTCCTTATACGAGGCTAGCCCCATGTTTGAACAGCCCCGGGTACTCAAACACCAACATCATCAGCTCATCCATGTTTGCTATTTCCGCGACGCATGCTCCCATCTATTTGATTGGCCAATGCCAGGCAGCAACCACCAGACATTCAGCGTGGTGAACAGTGATCGGCAGAGCCAAATCTGTTTGCATTCCGCTGTCAAAACCGCTTCCCCTCTGCCGCCCTTCCCTAATTGAAATGACTGGAGGCGGCGAGTTACCGCACAGGGGTGAGAAAACCTCTTTAGGAGCAACTGTCATTCATTCATTCATTCAACCTTTAATCAAATCTCGAAAAATCATTGAGGGCAAGCCCTCATTTTCAAACTGTCGCTTTTTGCAAAGTGAGGTACGTTCCGTGACGGCCATTTTGCTTGTGTTTATACAACAGTGCCATTTAACAGAGGTGTTCACAGACGTTATTGAGAGTAGCAAACTAGTTGCTATACCATGTCTCCCTGGTGGCCAGTGAGAGAGCAAGGGGGCTCATCTACAGTCGATGGATGTCAGTACAGTCAATGTGTGTCCATGCGATCTGGAGAAGATGCTGTGGACGGAGGTCTGAAGGGAGGAGGTGGGATTTCTTTGGTCGGATACCCCCAAAAAATGTCTACAATCCTACCAACCTTAGCTTCATGATACATCAGCTGCTGTCCCCACCAACCAGGCAGCTCCAGCGCTGCACCAATGAGGACTTTGGTGAGGGTGTTTGTTTGGTACATGAGTTCTTGCCAGCCCCTATGAAGAACACCATAAACAACCAGCTTAATAAACACCTGCTGATTATGCCTGGAAATAGCAGCTGGATCGGCTGTGATTCTGACAGGCTGTGGCACTGGGCGTAGAGACATGGGCTCCACTGCGGCGGTTATGATTACCTAAGCTGTGAGCATTCGCTGTGACAGCATCTGGTCATATATGATTCGTGCTCAGTTGATAATTTCCTGTTTGGTTTTCTTTTTGTAAGTCTAATTTCCCCGTCCAAGTTTCAGTTTTAGTTTCTTTACGCCCGTCTCTGATGTTCTATTTCAGCTTGTCTGCTCATGTCTTTAGCTGCCGTTCAGTCACATCGAATGTCCGCAGGTTTAAATGCATAAGCTGTTGCTAACAGCTTCGCTTCCTATGCTAAAAGACCAGACAGGTCGCATCGTACCAGCACCCCCTCCCGCCCATCCCTCCCCGTGCCCCTGCAGTGAGGCGACAGCCGGTGACGCATTTCAAGCCTATAGATGGCGAAAAAGGAAGCAGGTTCCAACTTTGCAGCTAATAAATGTTACACAACCTTTTCTTCCCCTCCAAAACTTAAATGACTCACATTTCAGCTGAGTCAGCATTCTGAGTTTGTCAAAGAGTTCCTTCTTTAGAAATGTGCAGAAAATAAGTGTGCAGAGGGAGCTCAGGCCTCTGCAGCTGCAGTGACTGATTCAGGGTAAAAAAAAAAAAAAAAGCCTCTGAGAGCACAGACTGCTCCAAGTTCACGCTGCTGGCAATTTGCAGCCGTCACATGAATAGAAAGCAGCGGAGGGCATTCTTCATACAGCCATTCTGAACACATATTTAACATCTTTGTTCGTGCGGGTCTTTAATCCCCCTTGAACCGAATATCAATTAACCGCCGACTCTATAGTCGGGCTTGAGAATAGCTGATGGTAAATTGCTGCCTGTTCACTTAGCGCTTAATGGTGCTTTCTGAGAGCCCTGCCCTCGTTGGACTGTGTTTTATGGTCAGATAAAAGTTGTGCAGGGAGAAAAATGCCATCTGGGCTCCGTGCCAGGGGCTGGTGTTTCACAGCAGCCGCTGCCTCGCACTGGGATGCGATGAGAAACTCGGTGGAAGAAGAGGTCTCTAAAGGTGCCACCTCCATGGAGACGCAGTTGGGCCAAACAAGACTTCCATCGGTGGGCAAACAAAAGGTGAGGGGGCTGCCTGGCTGCCTCATTACTGGAGGCCCAGCAGCCGCCGACAAACTGCTGAGATCTGCTTTTTCGTGCCGTCAGTGAGGGCAACGCTAATCAACATCTTGTGGTAGTGAGTGATGTTGAGCATAAATCTTTTCTCATGGGACTGGCTGTTGTTGTGGCTGCTGGCTCGGTTGCCTTGGAAATAAGCATCTCGCTGTCGGCAGCAGGCTGCAGTCTGTGTGCGCCTCCTCTCAAATCTCTTCCGTTTTTTGAGGCAACTCCAAGCTCAAAACTGGGCATACTTTCTGTCACTTGCTTTTGTTTTGTTGAAACACGTTCTCTCGCCTTGCTGACTTTCTGTCTCTGTCAGCTCGGCGTTTGCCACAGGGCCCTGTTTTTTCAGCGTGCTTCTTAAGGCGAGTTTGAAGACAGGGCACTGAGGTCACCTCGTACTTGACTGTCCCTCTCACCACTCCTCGTTCTCTCTAATCATCAACATCGGGACTCTTGGAGCGTTGGCTGGAGAAGAAGAAAGTGCCACCAGTCTCCTTTCTAAACACACAGCGTGGCACTGTGTTCGTGATCTGCATTCAATCAGCACATGTGGGGAAGAAACCAGCATGTGTTTGCCCTGATAAGACGGCAACAGGATGAAGCACTGACATCACAAGATGGTCATGGGGGATTGTGGGAGTTTGCAGTCCGTAACCTGTTGTGGCTCTTCATTTGAATATTGATGAACATATCGTAATATTTTTAAAGTGTGATCGATGTAGAGACACATATAAAGAGACATGACTCCACCCCAAGTTATTTGCCTGAGTTTGATCGAGGGATCATTTGTTTATTGGAGGGACCGGTGTGCGTTTGGCTGCAGGTTTGTCTGCCCCAAACAGACGGAACCATACATCAGCTGAAAGACGGTGAGCAACAACAGCCACAGAGGGTGTGTGCGACTGTGTTTTTGTCTCCGACCAAAGTCAGAACTCGCCCCCCCCATTTTGAATTTGACTACACACTTTTAAAGTGATTTCATCCTGCACGACTGAGACGCTATTGGCTGACAAAATCTGTCCATACACACACACACACACACACACACACACACACACACACACACAGACAGACAGACAGACGTATAAACACCTGCTACAAAAGGTGTCTCCAGAACCACACTATGCCATGATGTCACACAAACACACAGACACACAGACACACACACGACACAGACTCATAAGGTGAAATCATTACAAGCCGATGCTGTCGCGGCAGGTAGTAATGGCAGCTTTTGCGTGTTTCTGAACATTTTCAGCGTGGTTTAATATGTGCAATAAAATGCATTACTGCCTCCTTGGTTAATCCTGTGTAATAAGTTCTTAATTAGTGTTGATGAAGTAACTCCTAAGTGCTATTGAATACTTTTCTTTCAGGAGCGGCCAATGAGAAATGAAGTCATGAACACAGGGTGAGGGAAACGAAGCAGGAGCACTAAGCACTCGCATGAAAAGCACTCAAGACATTCAGCATTCAATTTCCCATTTGGGCAAAGTCACAATCAGCAAAAAAAGAGTGTCTTGGCATCCAGTCAATGAGGAAAAGGACTGATGCATTCAATATATGAAGAAACATTCACTGAAACCCAAGGCCATGAATCATTACCTTAAGTCCTTTCAGCCCGCAGTTTTCTTCTTTAATTTGCACCCCACCACCACCAGCCCCCTACCTCGTGGCCCAGATCACTGAGGAACAGCATTGTTCTTCCTGCCAGCTCACTTGGCATAACTAGTTTTATTTAGAACCCTCCGGCTGTTTGGCAGGAGGAGGGAATAAGCGGTGTTAAAGGTATTTATGAGGTTGTCCTTAAAGAACCTTCCTTTATATCAACAGTTTGACTAATGCATGTGACAGTAAACTTGATGCTGGCAGCAGCTATGAAGAAGTTGTCTGCATGACTGATGGCGGCTGCGGCGGCAGCCAAGCCAACATGTATAAATTATAGAAGCTTTTAAACAGTCAGATTTTCATGAAAGACAATGTTTGGGGACTATCTAAATGACCAGGCTGTTAATGATTACAATTCTCCAAAAAAGTATAACCCGAAAATCCATATTCTGAAGATGGATTACTGTCAGCAGCAAGTTGGACCAAGTCTCAAATGTTAGCAGGACTGAAAGCGTTAAAGAGTGTCCTCGTGGGCCAGCGCTCTGGGACATACCACATGCCTGCCTATTGTGGCCTATGCTGCATGTTGTTCCCTTTTTTGAACAGTGGTGAATTCATGCATTTTTTTTTTCTTTTTCTCAAAGAAAGAAGGTAAAGCAAAAAAATGAAAACTCATCATCAACGTTATCTACTCACCCCAAAGGAAAGTCGAGTGAAGTTTTGTAGTCGGCAAAACATGTCTGGGGCTTCACAGCACAACAGTGTCGCAGCATTCTCCTGAACAACTGAAGTAGATGGGGGAATTTAAACTTATAAAAAAAAAAAAATGTCTCAAAAAACAAAGAAACATACAGCTTGTCTGGAGTAATCCAAGTCCCTGGAAGCCCTGAGAGCCCAAATGAATTTGAAAAGACATTATTTACAATGTTTTTTAAGCCAAAAATATTTAAAACCTGAAGATGCTTAGTTTAAAGAATTGGCAAGCACCCCGCTTGAAGTGGGAGGGCAGGCCTGCTGCACGTCGAGGTTGTGAATAATAACGTTTTTTCAAATTAATGTGGGAACTTGAGGCTGTTTTGTGACGTTTTAAAACAAGTCCACATCGATGCAACTCTTTCAGAAGTGCTTTGTGATCGTAGGAACTTCGCCTCGACTTTCCATCGGCAAGGGGGAGAGTATAGATAATGGCTGAATTTTGATTTTTGGGTGAACTTTTGCCTTAAAACATAATACATTTCTTTGCCGTCGGTCTCTGTTGTAGTTAGGTAGCTCCCTCAATGTTCTTTCAAACTATATAGCCAATAGCATCCACTTTGAAATGTAATCCACTGTTGGAAATACTTTGTTAACAATATGTCCTGCCATCGAAAAACTCAGTAGAGAAAGAAATCCAACTTAAAACTGATATTGGAGCTCTTTAACTTCAATCTGCCAAAGGACCACTGTAAGGCATGCAAACCAAATCGATCAAAAGTAGAGAACATCCTACTGCCACAGTGCCCGGTGCAGTCGGACCTGTCGGTGTGGGCGCCCGTCACAATAAAGTCTCACTGACAACCTTTTGAGATGGAGCCACGCAAAATCACACTCGCAAAAAAGAAAACTGTCAGTAAATCCTTGGGATGAAGTCAATCTGTGGCTTTAACCGTGAAAACTTGGCAGACATGCAGGAGGGTCAGCAAACCTGATGAGAACGAAGAATGTCAGAGTAATAACCACCAGCTTCACACCATACCTCAGACATGTCTTTTTACATTTAGAGCAATTCCCCGCCCAAACTGTCCCATAATGCATTGCGTTTTCATGCAGTTACAACAAGTAGCACCTGACGGCCGAGACATCTAGCTCTCTGTGTGACCTTCAGACTGATATTAGGACACTACAGTTTACACCAGCGTTTAACTGCTTTAGCCCTCATTTTCTTTAATGCATTTTTGACAGGCCTGTCAGTAGTTTATGTAACTTAGGTTTGCTTTTACTAACGGTAAAATTAACGATTATTGTTATTGTTATTATTATTATTATTATTGTTGTTGTTGTTGTTGTTGTTATTGTTATTATTATATGCGTATTTGCGTCGTTTTATGTGAATTTTAACTTGACCTTTTTATTTCGAACTTGTTAGCTAGCTTAGTTATATGAGCTCGTAAACTCACGTTACCTGACGCAGTTTTTATTCAGGAAAATTAACGCTCACTGTTCTCTCAATTACTTTCATTTATACTACGGTAATATAGGAAAAAGGGTTAAAAAACAGTCAGTTGTATACATTGTTATCGTCATGATTTTCCTTTAGATAGATTTCCGTCTCAGCTAACAAAGTTGTGGATTGTTCCTCTCCCTCATTTGGAGCTGACATCCCACTAAAACAACAGAGGAAACCACGGGGTGAGTCCAGTCAAGCATCCGTTAGCAGTGGAACCTCATTTTCATCAGAGGACTAAGATTCAGTCCTCTTCAATTTTTCGGCCGTTCCCTTCTTTTTAAAGAGCCTTTCAGTGGATTCCTCTTCACAAAAAAGGATCCTCCTCTCTGCTTGCAGATGAAATTGGTCAGTTTTGTAATAATTTTGACTACTGTAGCAGTATGAATTTATTTAAAGACAGTACAGATGTGGATAGTCTGAAAAGCAAAATAGCTACTGAAAAATTATGTTTGCTCTGACTCTGACTCTTCCTTTTCCTTTTCACCTTTCTATTTTTATTGAGTGTCCTAACAATAGTGTATTTGAAACACCGTCTGGCCGTTTTAAGCTATTTTTCGTGTAAGATACATGTCCTTGCGTTTCTGGCCATTAACAGCACTAAACATACCAAAAATAATGTGTGCACCAGCAGATGTTTCCCCTGTTGTGTGTGTGTGTGTGTGTGACACACACACGCATATGTGTGTTTGCTTCAGGTGTTCTTAGTCATTTTCATGTCATATCCAATGCTCCTCTTGGGCCACAGAAATCCTAATATTGATAATATTTCAATAATCCAAATACACTCTTTGACGAAGAGTAATGAGAGCCAAACTTCAGATTGTCGAAGTCTCTGTCATACACTGTTAACTGGGGGTGACATCTAGGTTTTGTATCAGAGTGGGAAACTAACCTTAGGAAAGGGAATCCCCATTGAATTTGCCTGTGGCCACTTTGTTTCTTTCTATGAAATTGAAAATGCTTCTGTTAAAACTGGATACTGTTCAGCATGAATAATTCAATCTTTTTTTGATTGGCAGGATGTCAATCAGCAAGATGACCACTTAACTAAACGAAGAAGCTAGAAACCACGATAAATATGTGCACACTTCTTTACCCTTGAATCAAATGTTCTTGTTTCTGTTTCTTCGTCAGTCCGTGAGGAGAAAGCAAGAGAGGGAGTGCTACATTGGGATATTGGTAAGTGTGTTGTATCTCTGCTGTATCATAATAACTAATTCAAAGAATGTTCTGAATTTGGTGGCATTAGGTATTTTTACATTGCTTTTTCTTAAGTGAGGCGATATGCCGGGTCACACGTACTCACTGTGATGATGGAGTCTTTTATTCATGTACTTTCTGAACTTGAGAACATTGCTTATATTAATATATCACAGTGTGTGTTTGTGAGAAGGCAGGGGGTGGGAGGCAGAGTCTGTTAGGGAATTCAGACTCCATGGCACTCATGTCTCATGTGTTTACACACTCCTCTGACTGTTTTGTGAGTGTAGCCTTGCTGTGCATGCAGTATTAAAACATGCAATTTCCCATCAGTGCTGGGAATGTTGTCAAAGCTTTGAAGATCTGTAATCTGCCTTTAAATCGAGCAGTCCTGGCGTCACACATTGAGAATCAAGTAAACAAATGCTGTGACACCTTTCCTGTCCATTAATTCACAGGAAATATTTTTGATGTAATGATTAAAAAAACAAAAAAACAATACAAATCTGCCCTTCTTTCTCTTGAAAATAAGCACATAATTGATCTAATAACATGCTGAATCCCATTAATCATGAATCAAACATGAGTGCAGCGTTAAGTTCTCTAACTAATGCAAGATTGTCTAATTATGAGTAGAAACCTTTTTTTTCTCCCAAAACAGGTAATGTTAACTGCACTGAAGCTATTGGTTGCTGTTTTTTAAAACATGTAAAAATGCCAAGGACTTTGAACTGCTTTGATTTTCTCTCTCTTACTTCCAATGTTAAGTAACTGAATAGGTATGTCTCATTATTACCTGTGGAGGGCAGCAGCAGGCTTGGGATGCATCTAGGCTGCTCCTAGTGTTAAAAGAAGAACAAGAATGGGAAGGACAACAATGACAGTCCAGCCCATTTGAAAACCTTGTTGCGTGTGTACTGTACTTAAGCTAAGTCCTCACTGACTGGACGTTTAAAGTTAAACTCATCAGTTTTCAAGTTACTGCTGAAGGGGATTCATCTTGAAATGGCTCAGCAGTGGTGACTGTTAAATTTACCCACAAACATCTTGATCCAAAAGCTGGTTTAAAAGGTGTGGCAGAAAGACACAACTTTAGGACCAGCACTCAGTGAATAAAACAGTGTGAAAGTAAGGTGACAACATTTGAAGAGCAACTCAAAATCTTTTGTTTAGTTGTGATAGAACTGGACCTGGTCACGTTCAGTTATAATACATAATACAGCAACAACTGCTGATGCTTTTTTATGTAAAAAAAAAAACCCTCTCCCAACCCAGTCCAGATTGTAAACCATTTGTTCTACCTTTAAGTAATAATCTTGAAGATTTTAATCTAAAGAAAATATCTGTCAAGTCACTATCTATCGCTGTCCAAGGTAACACAATGATGACTGATAAAGGCCCTTGCATTTGCTGTAATACCAAAGATGTGCACTGGCGGCTTTTCTGAAAAAATATCACAAGCGATGTGCAGTCAGTTGCTTCCGTAAATCTTCGAGTTTTTCACTTTCTTGCATGATGTGGTCAGTGACATGAAGTTTAAATGGCAACTGATCTATTTTGGAAGAACTGTAAACATGTATTTTTACTAAGGGCGATGAGAAAAACATATCGCAGTTATAACAATATTGAACAAAGTCATTACATCAATGTGAGGAATTATTGAATTTTAAGGCGTCGTGATATTCTAATCTGTCAACATTAGACCAGGTTTACCTCAGTTGATCCAAAGTAAGACCATATTAGAGACCATGTTACAATTTAAAGCAAAGGCGTATACATTAGACTACATTTATCCTTGATGCAATATTTACTGATATCAACTGACAATTTTTGCAGCCAACAGTTTGATTTGTTATAGAAGCAAAAGCACAGGTATAGCTAATAACATGGAATATGTTACCACCAGTGTCCAAATCCATGCCACATATGCATTATTAAAAAATGTTTCATCTAATTATTTATTCACAACTGACATTTTGTCATGTCACAGTGTGGAAAGCATGAGTTAATACTGAAATGAATAATTTCTGAATTCCATTTATCTTCTTCAGACTCATGGTCTGGGCTTTGTGCTTGCCCACTGTCACACTGTCATGGCTGACTGCTACACTGGAATAGAAAGAAGCCATCGTCCTCTGATCCCTCTGGCTGAGGTAGGATATTTCACCCAATGATAGTGGATTTTTAAGGCCAATAGTGACCAATATTTGGGAGTTTCAAAATCAACCAACAGGAATGTTTTTATGATAAATACACAACAGAAAAGACGTTTTTTGTATAGATCCCTCAGATTACTTTGTCAAAGAATTGAGACTAAAATACATGCTTGAATGACGCCTTTTACAGCTGAATAGGGCTGCAACCAGAATGTCTGACAATGTTATGAAATCTTGTTTGAATTGTTTGTTTTGCATGAAGTCCAGACAGATGGCTCTCTATTCCAAACGATTCCCTGGTGTGATTTGAGGGCCGATTTCAGTTAAAAGAAAACAAACACCATCACCTGAAACGTTGATATATCAGCTCATATTCTGCTTGAATAAGATATTATTTGTTAAGGCTTTAAATTGTGTTTACTGTGTGAATATGCTCATCTTTAACATTCTGAGGATTATGACTGCAAATAACAGTTATTTTCATTTTCTATTAATCTGTCAATTATTTTCTCGATTAATCGATTAGGTGTTTTATCTATAAAATGGTAAAATGTCAATGAGTAATTCACAAAGACCAAGATGACATCCTCACAGTTTTGTTTTTTCCACAGCCAAAATGTATTCAATTTACTGTCAGTAGAGGAATAGATAAACCCGGAAATATTCACATAAGAGGCTAGGATCAGAGAAAATTGACTTTTTTCTTAAAAAAATACACACATACATTAATCTGGAATGGAAATAGCGATTGGCGATTCATTAAGTAGTTGGTTAACTAACTAATTGGTTAATCGCTGCAGCTTTAAAGCCCAAAAAAATTTGACCTGACGCTGGTGGACAAACTATGTAATGGTGACACTTCCAACGGGTCCTTATGCTTAATTTGTCATTTCTGTCCTACAATTTCTAGTTAATTATTGGTCAACGTTAATACACTGATACTGATATGTCTGCAATAATGTAATTTTGGGAAGATGAAATGGCCTTGTTGATTTATCAGTATAGCTCTGTTATGGTCATACTATCCTATTTAAGGTGTAACGAATGTTGTTAATCCCACCTGAACTTTCGTGTGATGACAGATCAAAATTTCAGCTGTGAAAAAGCCCTATAGCTGACAGGAGGTAAACTTGAAACTAAGCTGTTTCTAGCAATGCGTTCACAGTGAAATAGACCTAACATTGTGTGTTCATGTGGTGAGGTCTATCTATAATGTAGTGATGAAATAAATAGGGTGAACAGTATTGTTGTGGTCAGTTGTTTGCTCACATAGATTGCAATCCATGTTGTGAAGTATTTAAATGCAAAAAAATCAGGAACAAAATACTGAAAGTAAGACTCGCCAGTAGCTAGCAGCTTTCGTTATGACAAGTTTAAGAATAAATAGGTTTAAGGTTTTTTTCCTTAAGATTTCCAGTAAAAAAATGTGCACTGTAAAGAGCAAAGCATTTTTGTAAAGACATTTCCATCTGTAGAGATCATGCCAAAACCCTTTACCAGAAAGAATGCATAGCTTTGTTCTTGTTTAATATAGGTATGAGAATCTGACCATTCATCCAGTGTCTATGGTTCATGGCTGTCAGTTTGGCTTATTGGGGAATAGAAGAGGCTGTCAGCAGGACAATACTGGAAAACACATGCTTTTTGTGAATAAAATAACCCAGAGGAAGCAGCTAAAGTCAGGACAGAAGGAGGCCCAAGATGGAGCCCTGATGTATTCCCCCCTTCTTTTGTGCTATCTCGGGTACAAACATGGTTTCTAAATGAATTTGTAAAAGCTGGTCTGGGAGAATCACCAAATTGGACATGTGATCCAAAATATTCCAATGAATCCTTTTTGGTCAAGAACACATTAGCTACTTGTACACGCACACGCAAATAAAAAGTTTTGAAGAATCATCAGCAGCTGTTCTTTTAAAATTAAAGGATTTTTTTCCTGTTCACTAATGGTTAGCTAACATTTATTACCTAAGTTTGGACACAGACTTATTCAATATGTCAAGTCTTCATGATTTTGTCAACTGGAAGAAGAATGTTGTGTGTTTAGTATCTGTTATAAACTCTATTAGTTATTAGATAATTACTTATATTCAAAGACTAAAGTGGTGAAGTCATAAATCATACTTACAAGTCTCTTAGAATCAATTGATTTTGAAATTTCATTATAATTAAAAGAACAGTAATTAATTTACTGACAAGCAGCCCTCTGTAACTTATATCAGAGATTCTTTTTAATTCTCTCTCTCTCCACTTGCCAAGTCATTAATGTCTTGAGAGAGGTCAAAAAACATGAAAATACTTTTGTTTGGTATAATTTTAGACGCTCTGAATCTGAAAGTATTCTGTATATTGTAAATACTAAAAAGACATAATCTCCATCACAAAAACATCTTACTCTCTGTGTTTTCCCAGCTTAATTAGAATTGCAAATACATGGGACTTGAGTATTACATAAGCAGTTGAGTTCCCAACTTGGCAAGGTATTATCTTTTAGGTGGAATCTATAACCTCATTATACCTTGCTTCATGATATAAGCCCAGCTGGGTCCCGGGAGTGGCTGCATAATGTATATTATTCCTTTAACAGGATCTTCCTGTCAGGACTGCCCTGCTAGCTGCTGCAGAAATATGAACTTCTGGCTGGTATGTGATCTGGTCTTTCTGTTTGCTTTTTACTCTCATGTTGTTGACCTTTCAACATGTATGTGAAAGGGTGTTTCTGTTTTGCTAAGGTTATCTTTTGTCACAGAATGCATGTATTTCATTGATGTCAAAATGCCTTTATAATTGCTCATAATATTTCAAATACTGGTGAGAGAAAAACTGTCCATTATTCAGACTGTACTGTTTGTACCTCAGTATAACTGTTGGTGAACTTGTCCTTGCTGAAAGGTATGCACTGATGGGGAGTCTGTATGTGTGAGGGGGTGAGACAGAGAGACCGACAGACAAGGGAGTGGGGCAGGAGGGACCCGTATTAGCTGGGACACTTGAATGAATTTGAAGAATAGGTTTTTACATGCAGAACAGCCGCAATAGTGGGCCCTGACTGGCAGAAATTACCAACTTCTCTGATTCAAATGATGCAAACCTGCCTGATTGGAGGGATTTAAAAACTTGTTTTAGCAGAGCGTCCAAACAAAAATGTCCAGTTGTCTAACTTTTATCGCCACTAATCTGAAATCTGACAAAAAAGAAAACATGGATAAATGTTGGAGAGCTTTGTAACTTTAGTGCTAGCTGTCTAATGTGGCTAATATGGACCCCATGAAAGTTCTGAGCAATTCCATCCATTTGTAAGTTAGGTTCCATAAAATATAGATGCAAACAAAACTCAGTACAGTAAATATTGTCATTGTGTCTGCAACTAGCACATATTATTTTCAATTAATATATCATTTTCTTGAAAAATCAATTGATTGTTTGGTCTATAAAATGTTAGAAAAAGGTAACAAAAAAAAAAAATGGTGGTCTGCCAAAGCCCAAGATGTTGCCTGAAATGTCATATTCTGTCCATCTCCAAAGATATTCAAGCCAGAGAATTTAGACATATTTTCCTTCAAAAATTACTCAAACAGATGAATTGATTATCAGAATAGTTACTTTAGAATATTCGATTAATTGTTGCAGCTCTAGTTGTCGTAATAATTGGAGATGCTTCTAAAATGTGATTGTGGATTACACTTATTCAAATTCAGTAGATTAAACATCTGATTTAGCAAATCAGACTAAATAAATATCCTCAAGCCACAAAAACTGCAAAAACAATTTAAAAAGTAAATAATAATGTGCAGTAATGTAATAGTCTCTCCACACATAAACCAGCTAAATACAATTACTCTTGCAGAGTGAAGGCAGCTATTGTGTGCATAAAACACCAGTCAGTGTTCCATTGATTGTGACTTACTACAGTGGTGTAAATGTCCGACAGTATTATCTCTGTCAAGTGGCTGTCCGGGTACGGTTATGTGATCTCGTGAGGTAAAGCTGGCCCCACGAATTTAAGCATACACAGACACAACTAAAGCTCCCCAGCCTCTCCCGCACACACACTCACACACACACACACACAAACACACACACACACACACACACACACAC
>CAEMYA010000025.1:5995570-6037071 GCA_903131615.1 Diplodus sargus
AGAGAGACAGAGAGAGAGAGAGAGAGGGAGGGAGGGAGGGAGGGTAGGAGGGAGAAGTGGGGGTAGAAAGAAGCTGGAAGGTATTATGCACTATTTCCTCGGCTTCCTAGAAGCTATTCCCTCCCACTCGGCCGGCAGAGTTCTACGACATAGTAAAGGAAACGCTGCAAACTTGAACCTGCTATTCTTCAGCTGCCTCGGCCTTCTAGCTCACTTGTTTTCTTTCACCGCCGTTTCCTCACTTGTTTCTCTCGCTCTCTCGCTCTCTCTGTCTTTCTCCCTCTCTCGCCCTCTCCCTCTCTCTCTTTCTGTGGGCTGTGTGTAAGAGGATCACTTTGTGTCCGTTGCCTTTTTCCGCGGTGGTGCAGACACACATGGAGGAGAGGATTGGATTTGAGGAGATACTGACGGGGGTGCACAGCTGCAACAGTCCCCTCCATCTCCACACCAGGACTAATGCCCCCCCCCCTCTCCCTGTGTGTTTGACTCTCCCTCTGTCGCACTCCCTCTGCTTTCTGCCTCTCGGAGGGGTGGGGGGTGCCATATGGGAGCTCAGAAAAATGGAAGTGGATCGGAGATAGACAAGGGAAGAATCTGTCATTCTTGGGCTCGGATGTCAGGATCTATGTGGTAAGTGCTTTTCTCTTTCTCTTCCTTAGCACTTTTCTGAAGTTCTGTACTCCCCAAGAGTCTCCATATGCATGAATTCTCAGCAGTTTGTTTGATACCACTTTGCTTTTGATTCATATGTTTCCAACAGTTACCTATTTTATTCTTGGACTTTGTTTTTTGTGTTTGAGCATCGAAACTGGGCCTTATTATTCTTCTACTTCATTTCAGTTTGTCCAAGTTCATGTTTCATTGTTACAGTTAATTTGTGAGCCCTAGTGATAAGACAGGCTTTATGCATTTGAATTTGGACCAAGTTTTGAGGGTCAAGGTAGAGTGAAAGGGGAGGTGGAATGGAGGCCGACTGGGGGAAGGGAATTTGGAGGGGTCAAAGAGAATGGCACTTGGCCGAGGCAACACAATGGCTCCGAAAACTTTTTTAGTTACTTTTTTGACATTGTCACTGTGAAACACGTGTTGGCCTCGAAACTTGGAAATTGCTGCATGTCTCAGCTGGCTTGTAGGATATTTGTTGTATTCATTTAAGGATGAAATTGATCAGTTGCTCAGAGTTTTCACTGTTCATGGGTATTGAATTTTTAAATGGGTGTTTAGTGCAGTTTTGAGACAATGAGTATTGAAGTTTTGATAGACTTATCATCTGATGAAACTTTCATGCATATTCAGTAAGAACATTTTTATCTCTTGTTTTATATGTTAAACTTATTTCTTTCATAGAAATTATATTTTAAAATGTATTGACTAACATGCAAGGATGAGAAGTGCATTTCTGACTTATTTTGGGAAAAAGAAATCAGACAGATCTTAATTAATCCAGATTGTGTTGAAAGTGTTGGGGAAATGGAGGTTGTTGCAGATTATTTGCAGTCGGTTCACCTCCGTGGAATTTTGAGACAAGGTCACGGTGGATGTTGCTGCCAGAGCAAACTAATGCATTACTGCAGGCTGACTGAATAACTGAATTATGTGATAAATGGAAGTGATACCTCTGGAACACTAGGCTTCCATATAGCTACAATTTGAAATTTGTTTCTGATTAAATATTCATACTGGATTTGACAGTCATGTTGGTGATGAGCAATTATTGCAAGTAACATTCTCCATAAATCAGATAGTTAATAGAAATTATTCAGTAATGTTACCTTATATCTTTATAACGTTATGATTTTGACTAGGTTTGCATAGATCATTGCCTGAGATAAAAAACTAGGCAATAGATAACATGCTGAATAACCGACCAGTCTGCTGGTCCTTTACTTAATCTCAGACAATCTTTAACATGAAATAAAATCATCTTGACTTCAGATACATTATTGTATTTCTGTGGGGCAAAAGTAGTACTAATTCTGAGAAACTATGAATAGTTCTCTGACTTCAAAGTTTTACATATTTCACTCTAAAAGAAACTTGTGTGTGTGTGTGTGTGTGTGTGTGTGTGTGTCTGTCTGGGAATGAGCTGACTTGAGTAAGTGAGTGAGTGAACTCTTTTCAGAAAGCTATTGAACTTGAGAGCTGTGATTTATGTGTCTCACCTTGATGGTTCATTGGCAGTTTGGGGTTCTGACCTCACTCCCTTCATGCCGGTCTCTTTGAGGAAATCAGAAGCCGTCTCTCTGACTGACTCATTCTAATCCTCCCTCGCTCCCTCCGTTCATTAGACATCTTAGTAACATGGGAATGAAGTGTCTCGACCGGCACCTCTGAAAGGTGATAATAAGGAAAGATTTTAAAGTTCACTTCACTTCTTTATGAAATCATTTTTAATCTGCTCTCTGTGCAGTATAATGTCTGTTTAACTTAAACAATAGTATACTAGAAAGCTTTGCTGGACTTTTGCACCGTTATTGCTCTTTTATGAATAAATATAAACTGTGTCTGCTTCAGAATCTAGTTCTCTATTTTTGGCATGTGGGTCACAATCTAATGAAGCAGCACTGCAACTTCGCTTAATGAGGACTCAAAGTAACTGTCAAAAAGTTGTATTCTTGGTTGAAGTGGCCACTGCATCAGTCTCAACTATGTAAAAAGTACAGAAACATAAATAGTTTGCTCAGCACTTGGAAATAGAAAATACATTTGTGGATAGGTATCTTGTTGATCAGGAGCTTTTTATAGAGTTTTTAATCTTTTCAGTCACAGCAGCCTGTAAATCGGAAGATTTAAATTGAAGTCTGGGACATATTTGTGTTTTTGAAGCCCCTGAATTTGCTTTTGTGTACAGTATATTGTTTATATTTTTCTGTTGTGGTGATATTAATCCATTACATTTTTTAAAACCATATAGCATGATTGTTAACTGAGCCTTGGTAAAATTCTAAGTCACATTTTTGGTGACTTAGAATGTTTCTGAATTCACAGGAGTGCCAGTGCTTAAAGAATAAAGGCTTCAGTGGCTTACTTTAAGCCAGTTGGTATGGTACAGTTAGTCCTCTCACCAAGGAGGCTGGATTATTTGAATCTGGGGGGTATTTAGTCTTTAATTTATTAATAGTGCTCATCTGGTGTATGTCTATAGCTGTTCTTAGTTGTTTGTTGTCTTTTATGTCAGGTGAAGACATGTCGTCAGATAACCTGCCTGACCTCTACTGCCAATTTTAGCCTCTCCCTCATGCCTCCTCCGGTTATAAATTAGCCTGGTTGTTTGCAAGCAGTGAAAGGAAAAGCTCACTTAGTAGAAGTGATTTATTAGTTGTTAGCCTGCTGCTGCCATGTGAATGACAGAGGTGCCATTCAGGATGAAAACAGAAACTCAGAAAGCAGGCAGGATCTGACTGCTTCAGGAAATAGGAGATGGTTTCCTTTTCTGCCACTCAACCAAGAGAAAATTTGCATGATTTACTTTAAGTATTCCTTCCAATAATGTTTTTAGTCGTGCAGAGAGCTTGTTAAAAGCCCCACAATGTAATTCATGTGGAACTTTTAACATGATTTTAATAGGAATACATTCGTACCACTCCCTGAATGGGAATGGATGTACATGAAGTAAAATGAATGCATATACTTTTTTAATTATCCGTAATCAAATCAATTTAAAACATCCTCTGTTATATGCACTGGTACTTTGAAATGCAAATCCCTTTGCTGTTACCCCAAAAGGCATTTTTTTTATTTTTCTGTGGTGGGTGACTCTTTCCTCAAAGACTCTACCCTTTCATCTGGTTCATGCTGTGACTTTTGTGGCAAGTGTACAAATTCAAAGCAGAGAGACAAACCAGGCTATATGGTGTATACTGTGCACGTCGTGAGTCATTTGAAAGATCGATGAGTAATCCATCTCTGTAAATCGAGTTGTGCTTACTCCGATTACAACCTTAATGCAAGTAAGATAACTTTGTTAAGATGTTTGTATGACAGTTGCAGTAATTTCAGTATTACCTTACTCGGGTTGTGATCAAATTACTAAAGTGCATGTAAACACAATAAGTGACAACCCTACTGACCTCTCCTGTTCTGTCTCCCACATACGTATTCAGGGAGAAAAACACAGTTTTCCCTCTTGAACAAGAAATATACAAGAATCTCAGAATCTCTCAGGTCAACAATTGGATTTTACCTGAGAGGCTATTTCTGCAGGGCTTGTGAAGAAATACTGTGGTACCCTAAATGATACACCTCAGTAGACCGATGGCAGACACAACTTAAAAGTCTTGAAACTGGACGGAAGGGTAGGCTTTTAGTGAACATGGCTGACTAATGTGGATACACAGTGTGTGAATGTGAATCCATGCTGTTCCAAGGAGGAATATGATGTGACTAGTTATGAGAATAACTGTTTCAACAATGCAGCTGCTCAGGCAACTGAAGGAGTTGATAACCCTGGATGCCAAGAAAACAGAGAGCTGATTGACTACATCTTGTACCAGCACCCTTGTCTCTTTTCAGTGCTTTGAATGATCTGAGTGGTACAACCATTGCTTCCTAAGAGGGACCTCTTCAGGTAGTTGCTCCTTCATTATACTCAACACAAATCTCAAGGTTCCCAACATAATCATCCATATGATCCTCAAGCAAAAGGTCCTGCTAAATTTGGATACAAAATTAAAAATGAATGGCCAACTGTGTCCCTCATGAGGCAGCAGTGTGTTGAAGGAGTGGCATCGTGCTGTGGATGCCACCTTCACAGTTTTTGAGCATGATGTGCCATTGCAGGGTTTAGCTCAAAGCTCAAAGCTTGAATTAGCTTCTCTGGTTTAGATCATTTCCAGTAGCTGTGAAGGCCATCAGTTGATCAACGATCAAGAGGTTTGCTTCTTGGCTGTGCAGTTTGCAAACTGAGTAAACAATGTATCATCCATGTGGTTAATTAGGTGGAAAACTGATACTACTATATAATACTGTGAAACTGTGCAAGAAAGTGTAAAAACAATAATGCTCGCCTAGTGCCCAGTCAGAACTCTCTGGTAATCTAGCATGTATCCAAACCCTGAGATGTACCTTCAGAGTCTTCCCATTGACTTGTTACCATTTTTACTAGTTTCTGTTTTTAAGACCCTGCAGTTCTGAGCGAGGTGGGAAAACATCACCAGGATGGAAACCTCTTTGTGTACCAAGAGGAATCTGAGTAGATCTAACAAGCTGTACATGCAGCCTCTGAGTTAATCACAAAGGCCCTTCACCTGGTAAACAAAGTTAATGTGGCACCATCATTGAGCTGCTGCAATTTGATTTCAGATGGTAAATGATATTCTAAAGACAGGGACAATTTTAATTCATCATCCTGTGGACAGTGATTATATAAAGATGGTTCCATAGTGATAGTCACATCAAAATGGACCATAAAGTGCATTAACTTTGGAAATGAGACCCAAGGGTGAGCAACACCATGATTTGTCACTGAATGTTTTAAGGTATGCCATAGTTGTTAAAGTTTATTCATGGGGTGAAAGACAGATATGACAGTATGGGTCATTAGCATGATTTCTGTCTTTGATTAATAGTATCAAGGACAGATGGATGCAAGATGTCATTCAGCACTTAGATAATGATGACAGATGATATGCATCATAAGTCAAATTCTTATTGAATTATTGATGACATGAGCCAAGTCTTGTGCCTTGCCAGAGGAAAATAACGCAGATGTTTTCTGTAATAAATTAATACCCATGTCTATATGTTCAGTTAAACTTATTATTTCCAAATTGATCAGAATTGTGGAACACCATATTGGTCTTTGAACTTGTCGTGATATAAAAAAGAAATTGCAGCAACAACTAATCAGGCACTCACACGCACCGCATTGCATTCTGGCACAACTGGCCCCCAATGGGTTGGTTATAAAGGGGGTGATGTCATGTCTGTGATGGAGACTGTGTGTCCCTTTACCAGTTATCCATTTCTTGTCCAGCTGTCCTTCCTGACTCAAACCAGAGAAAAGGAAAGAAAGAACAAAGAAAGGCAGAAAGAAAGTGTGCTTTTATTTGTTATCCTTTACCTCACTCACCTCCAGCCAACTTTATAGCTGCCATTAAAATGTCCCTTTGAGAAATGACCAAATTTGCTACTGGATCTTGGTCATTTAAACACACAAGAAGCAGACCGTTGTGCTTTGATGCATCCAATTTACATAGTATTGCATAAAGGTTGGTCTAATTTTGTATCCTGTCAATTTTAGAGACATTTATTTTGGACAGTAACTGGTGTCTTCGGTCAAGAGATCACAGGAGCTCGTCCTCCTAGTTTGCAAGCGAAGGGGGTGTATGACCTCTTTGTGGCATCAGTTGGATGCATGTACGTGTTCATGCATGTATGTCGACCCCAATGTTTCTAACCACATGACTCTCTCCTCCATTTTAAACCGCTCGCCTTCTTTAACCATCGCAGCCTCTCCGTGGTCACACAGACATGGCGGGGGGTGGGGTCCACGGAGGAGGGGAGCCCATACATGGCTCAGAGACACACTGGGAAATGGCTTCCATACATTTAGTGTTTCCTCTTTGACAGCAGTCCAGTGTGGTGCAGTGGGGTTGTTGCGTCAAAGCTGTGCTGCAAGGAGGGGTGGAGGTGCTGGATAATGCAGACACAATGGACTAAGGCAAACATTAGGAGTGAGACAAAGGACACTCCACTCAGGTCACGGGGGGGAGGCAACTCTTCCCATTATCTGAGGGAAGTGATCTTAACTGAGGGACTTTTTAAACCCATCAGCAAATTAGGGGCTGTGCTGTGTTGCTGTGTGCGTTGGGTCATGATCAAAGCCTTGAGAGTGCATCTGTTTATAGAGGAAGGCTGTAAAGCATAGGACAGCAGTCACAACACGACACAACATGGGGCAGGGGTAGCACTGAACATGCTATCATGACCATGTTTTCATTGTCATAGCCAGGGTATTTGCTCATGGGAAGCAGAGGATAAGTTCTTTCTCATCTACACTAAAAACACCATAAGCACCATATGTCATAGGGTCAACCGAGTGTTCCTACACCATATGCATCCTGTTCTGCTTTCAAAATAGCCAAAATATCATCCATCTCTGAATGTAGTATTAGGTTTTAATTTTGAGGAATGGATTAGCTGTTTTCTGCTGCACAGAAAATGGTCTTATATTTTTAAATGAATGGGTTTTCATTTAATTTCCCTTTTGTTAATTATTCATTAATATCATTCAGAACTGCTGCGATTAACAATTTGTTGTCAACTATTGAATTAACTGCCAACTATCCGATCTGATAATCATTTAACAGGTATTATTTATTATTTTTAATTTCCAGCTTCTGAACTGTGAATATTTTCCAGTATCTTTATTCCCCTATGACAGTAAACTGGATATCTTTGGATTATGGACAAAATAAAACATTTGAGGACTGATCAAAATTTTTCACCATTTTATAGAAGAAACATCTAATTGGTTAATCAAGAAAATAATCAACAGATTGATGGAAAATTCCAATTCCTGTATTCAGTAGTTGTACTACATCCTATCTTTTTGTTATTTGTAAAATAGTACTCAATTCACATATGGGCATACTAAAATAAATCTCACATAGCTTTTAGCAAGCTAAATAGCATGTTGGTCAGGAATTTTGGACATAGTGCTCAGCCAGTGTCAACCGGGTGTCAGAAAAGCCCAGTTATCTCCAATAAGAACTTATCCTGCCAGCTAATGACTTACATGAAGATGTTGATAAACTTGTTAATACTTCATATTAAGTTTACTACAGACTGTAGTACAAAATACTTTAGTCCTTACCCTTAAAGGCACCGAGTTTGGTACCCAACCCTAGCTCGACTAAGACTGATACTTCTTTCTGATTATTCTGCCAATTGTTTCCCGATTAATTCCTTAATAACTTTGATCACAAAATGTCTACATCCATCGTAGTTACCTAAATCCCAAGGTAATGTCTTCAATGAGTCCAGAATCCAAAGATATTAAGTTAAGAATAATGTGAAGCAAATCAGCAAAACGTGACATTAGAGAGGCAAGAAAAATAATATTTTTGTCAAAATATGATCTCAATGAGGAATTGATTATCAGAATGGTTGCTGATTAATTTTCTGTCAAATAAATAACTGATTTATTGACCGCTCATTTCAGCTCCACTAACCACTCTAGTTCTCAGATGTCCATCAGCTTTTAGCATTTTTTATTAGCTAAAGAGCCTGTCAAGTTGTGCTCTAATTTATTACTTGAAAACAAGGCGTCAATTACATGGTAATTACACGCTCTTAAAGCTACTGCTTAACTGCAAGACATTATCAACATTTATGTTGTTGTCTCTGAGTCAACATGCAATTTACTTTTGTTTAGTCACTGGAAGACAATGTAATCAGAACAATTAACTGTTCAGCATCAAAGTAAGAGAATTCACTTAAGAAACCAAGGAAAGAAAGGAAACCAAACTAGCACCAACAACAAATTGTGGCAAGCAAATCTCGATTTTAGGAATCTTAAAAATGGCTAAAGTGAATGTATATTCACATGTGGTTGTCCAACTGTGTGTGCTTTTTTTGTATGAAACCCTATGCGTGTTTGTGTGACTGAAGGGCCATTATGGGACAGGCTTTTAAGGGAGATCTGGGAAGTGGAAACCTAATACTGCCTGACTGCTGCTCTTGTGTACATGAACCCCACAGCTGCTGGAGAGAGAGAGGAAAGAGGGAGAGAAAGAAGGAGGGAGGAGGGGGTAGAGGAGAGCTTGGTGCGCTCAGTAATTAGTTGTCTGGTTTTGTATTGACCAGTCTGGTGCTTGGGCCTTGGGGACTGTTAAATTTGCTATTGAAACTGAAAGGATTATGCACCCAAAAGAAATTAAACGGGAGCAATGAATAGATTGTGGGCCGCATGGTGGACTGCTGTTTTTTTTTTCATTCTCTTTCTCTTTCTCTTTCTCCTTCTTCTTCCACCTCTGCTTGAGTCGGACAAGGTTGTATTTTTCCTGTCAAAAAACTGCTGTTTTTCATGTTATAGGTAAATTGAAAAAAATGCACTACATGGTCATGACAGTTTTATGTTGTGATAATGACACCATTTTGAGACTGACCCATTAAAAAAAACTACACCCCTGTTTGCCCTTTGCTAACTGTCAAATCTAGTCTTGGTTTGGGTCTGTTTATTAAATGGAGACAAAATCCAAAATCATTTCCGCATGTTAGCTGTTGAAGGGTGTGATGTCGCGAGGGTGTAATGAAATCTCTTTGAATGTAGACGTGGTGATTGCAAGGGGGAATTGATGTCTCCTGCCTGGCCCGCCCAGAGGGAAGGGAGATTTGCGTCTCTGTTTACTCCTGCTGAGGCTGGTCGTACTTATTACAGCAGGCACAGTCAGGAGGGAACACCCTCCACATGCCTGCTGAGGCTTACGGCCCGCAGAGACTGTATTCCCCCTACATCAACATCCAGCATGGCCACACTGTTGTCTGTCTGCCCGTCTCTCTCCACTTAAGTAGGGACAGAGAAAATCTGCTTCAGACCAAACTGTAACACCATCTCCTTGTAATGACTTTCAGTGTCTGTTAAGCAGGCCAGCGCTTTAGGGGAAAGTTAAAAAATGGTGGCAGTGATAGTGGGATACTTGTGAAAAGAAGCGGTTCACAATTTTTGCCCAGGCTGCACAGGCTCACATACTGATGGACATGTGAACAGAAGGAGCCTCGGGTTGAACCGTCTACGAAGACCCGTTCTGCCTCCTGAAGCAAAAATCTCTTGCTTCAGTGGGTTAACATTAGCCTCCATCTGCATGGAGCATTTGAACCTGCTGAACTGTGAGCCTCGAGTGTATCTAGTGAATGATAGAGGGGTGATGTCATGTTCTCTCTCACTGTTTGTGTAGCTGGCAGAGGCCGGCGTGCTGCTGGAGAAGGTCGCACACTATGACTCAGTCGAGACCAGAGCAGCCCAGTAGGACATTGTCCAAAATGTAGGATCAAATCTGCTGAAACAAAGATGTCTTGTCTTTTTTCTTTCAGTTTCTGGTTTTCTCTTTGATTGTGTTTGGACAAGATGATATAAAATCTTGGACTAACATTCCATGTTTTTAATCTGTTTAAGGTCTCTTGTAACATTCTGATCCGGACAGGAGTGAGCAGTCTTTGTAGATAAGACACAAAATGTGGTCCAGATCACTCTTTGTGATTATCAAAACGTAAATACAGGAGGGCCTGTGCACAGGTGGCTGGTGCTGGGCTGATGGTAACCAGACCAGACTGATGTCTGCACGCAGAAAATAAATCACTGCTGTAATATCACAGAAAGCACAAGTGTATTTTTTTTAACTGTGTCAGGGTCACTGGAACACCATCCCACAGACGTTTTTCACAGTAGATATCACTGTGCAAAATCCATCATTGCAGCACAGTCAAATAAGTTAAATATAATCAGGTTGTGGACGGTGTAATTAATGGGGAGGTCTCACAGTGACTGGTCTTATCTGTTATCATCTGTGTCTTACAAGGGGGGACCGAAGGAGGCAAATTCCCTCTGATTGGCTCTTTCTAAATAAAAACATGAACATACACATCCAGTTGTAGCTGAGTAATTAGCAATGAAAGATATTTCTGAGTAGCATTATACACCGATCTTGAGACCCCAACTCTTGTGAAATGGAGCCTAAAGTTATTCCTCACGATAGGGGAATCATCACTCTGCCGGGGACTTGGGACTGAGTCTCGCTGACTGAATTTACATTAATGCAGTTACTTGCACATGGGATGGTTATAACTACATTACTCTGTAATGTTGTTGCAGTATAGCTGGCTGTTTGCCTTCCTCTGTGTTGCAGTTAGGGTTAGAGTTTGTTTGTGGTGCTGTGGTTATGATTACTGCACTGCGGCCAGCAATACATGCTGCCCCATACCGTTAGTAAAGCAGGTTTCAGCTGATTGTTTCTCGAAACCTACACAAGTAGGCATTTTACATACACATTACTGCAATAAGTATGGACTGAAACACATTTCTTTGTCTTTTCCTCTATTAACATTGCTGTGACTCTTATAAATGGTGCATGATTGCATCCACACTGGATACCGGAAATTTACATATCCTCTGAAATGTTCTTTTTTTCCCCCCTTGTTATTGCATTTAAGCCTGAAAAAAAAATGAAGTCAGACTTGAGGTCCTCTTGCAAAATGAGCAATGCTGAACTCCTCTGCCAAGAAGATCGAGAAAAAAGCTAAATCAATATAAACTAAATTGGTAGATGTTTTTGCATTTGGACTGCTGTTTTAAAAAAAGTGAAAGGTGCTTCTACTAATTAAGCAAATGAATGATAAATGTATGAAAGCAGTTTATTTATTTTTTCTTCTATTTTTTAATACCTTGTTAGATTTACTTAGGGTATTTGTTTGTATCCACATTTTGCTGTTTACTGTTATAAGTTGTAACTGCCACATAAATTATATATGATCACAAGGCAGAGAATGAACAATAGAAACACATATCATCTACTAGATTTTCCTTGTTTTTCTGACTCACATTAGTTTAATCCATGTTGTAGTTTGAACAGTGGCTCCACATATACCAAATTAACATCAGGGATATTTCTGATACCTTCAAAAGGTGGGCCAGACCTATTCTGATAGTATAAAAGGTCATTGTAGGTTCATTCTACTTTTGTATTCCTTGAATGAAAGAGAGAATATGTTATTTATGTGCTTTTACTTCAGGTGTCTGTGGTAAAAAGCAGGCAATCTGAAAAGGTGTCTTAATGTTCGTTAATGTGTGTAGCCGAATGCGGCAGCAGACTACGGGCTCCCTCTGCTCACCGGCAGTTATAAACCTAGCTGAGTGAGCTTTCCCCCTATTTAGGGGTCTCTGTCTCCCCTCCCCTCATCCCTCCTTGTAATAGATGGCCTCATCGCTCTGGGTTTGCGCCCACCTTTAAACAGCTAGACAGGACTGGGGTTTGTCTCCGGCCAAACGATGGAGTGGAACAATGGGAGCGTGTGACATTGTCTGTGTGTATTAGGAGGCCCACGTCTGTCTGAAACACATGTATAAACACGTGACGGCGAGGTGTTGATGCCTGGCTTTAGCCTGGGCCTGGCAGGTAGCAGAGGGAGGATACGGGACCTCCACGGTATGCGGATCTGTGTTTTTTGTTCATTTTTACTCTTATGTCTTTTCAGTCCACCGCTGTTTCTCCAACATAGCTTCGTACTTGTGGGGGTTGCTTAATGCGGACGTCTGCGCATCACGTTCATTGCCGTTTCCGTGCTTCCTGCTGTTTGTCTATCAGGACAAACCCTTTTGTCTGGTTAAACCCTTTATATAGAGTGGCGGGGATGTCGCCTGCATGGAGCTGTTCTTGTGTATGTGTGTGTGCGCCGATGTTTGTCCATTCATGATAATGCCTTTCTAAATATGTGTATGCAGTTGTGTTTTGATTCATAAGCTGCTAGGCTGACAGCAGCGTTGACCTTGGCTGGCTTTGAATGTGTGTGGAGAGGAGATAGAGAGGAAGAGTTTGTGTGTGTGTGTGTGTGTGTGTGTGTGTGTGTGTGTGTGTGAAATCTTTTTTTCCTCTTTTTTATTATTCCATCTAAATGTGCTTATGATGCCAATATTTCTGTTATTTGCCATGGGGGAGGAGGTAGAGTGTTTTCTCACCCTGTGATGGCTCCCTGGGACAAGGATCTTGCTTGTTTTTCTTCTTTAGCATATTCTACATTCATATGGAAATGGAGGGCAGAGGAGGGACAGAATCTCACATCAACTTGATCTGGTCATGAATAGCTGCCAGTGTTTGGATTGACCTAGAGCCGGCTAAAGGCACTGCCCAGCCTCTGCCCTCAGACCACAGAGCTGAGAGCCAGGCACATTTTCAGCTGCAACACACACACGCGTTTGTGTGAGCTCACGTACATTCGCTTACACTAAAGATGAAAAAAGCAGATGCTCATAATTGCACTCACACAATTAGATACACTTGAGCACTTGGGAACACTGAGCACCGTCTCATTCTCTGTCACTGTCTCTGTCTTACACATACACAGACAGCCATGCTAAATCCCAGGGAGACGCCACTGTTGCAATACACTCTTTTTTTTTCGCTCTCAATCCTTTCTTTATTTCATTAACCCTCACTTCGCTCTTCTCCACGCAAACTATCCCCACATTCAGATAGTTTTACTCCTTAGCAGTAAGGAAGAGGTTTGCTACAATTTATGTTGTTTTTTTAAACGCATTTTTATTGTTGAAGTGGCCAGAAAATGACGTAATTCATAAATCATGAATAATTTCAAATATGAAGAGCAGGTAGTAATACACTTTCAATGTATTAGATTGTTTCATTGAATTTAACTATTTAATAGGACTATTCAATGTTTATCTGCATTTGGAGAATAATATGAAATGATTTTGTCAGAATAGCTGCATTGAAATAAAGATTTACATTTAATTGGGGAAAATCTAAAATGTTTAATATTAATCCAAATGCAAAAGATTCAAAAACATTTACAAATCTTGAAGCTTTTTTGTGATTAGATAAATACTGAAACAATTGCATTAAAATTGTGCTGAAATGCATGAAGCTTGGTTGGATTAAGATCATTTGCTTTTGCCATGCTGGCTTTGAATTAATATTGTATTTGAGAAGCCCTGTTTCTAATAAATTTTGAGTGTGTTTCCTTCTTGAGCGTCTCTGATACAATGGGCCTCCCAGACCGGACTATTGCGGTTGGATCTAGCAGCAGGGATCCATCAAACAAGATTTGTCTCGGTGGATATTCTGGTTTTGTCCTTCAGGATTAGAGCCCACCACCCATATTCAGCCACAGTCTCACTTACTTTGTCTTGTATATTTCTAGACAGTTGCCAAAAGTGTGCCTGTAGAGTTGTAATTATTTTAGGAACAAACCAGCCTAATTTTGTTTTCTTTCAAAACGTTTGAAACATTATCTCTTTATACCTCTTATGTCTTTATTTGCTAATTTCAGTGATCCAAACATTTTACAAAATTCAAAATACGAAATTTGATGAAGTAAATCAACAATGCAAAACCGTCTTTCTAATTTAATTTAATTAAATTCCAAACTTTAAAAAAAGGATTGAACAATGCAGATTTTCATTTATTTCATAAAGATTTGATATAAATTACAGTAACATTTATTTGCATTTAACAGTGTTCGACTTTTTTTATTTACTTTTGAAAATTTAATGATAATACTAAATATTGAATTCAGCAGTTTCCCCTTCATTTCCCTTCATGCAATTGTCATAGACAGTATTTTCATTTGAATTGAAAGTTTATACTGTTCTGTTCCATTTTCAGAGTTCATGGTTAGATTCAGTCAGTGCAGCCTGTCTGACAAGCTGAAGCATGGTATGTCCCTCAACTTATAGGCACAAGTGTTGAGTCTCTATAAAAAGAGCAGCGCATTGCAGGAGGGCCTCAGTGTGTGTGTGTGCTGTTTTGTCTCTCCATTAGCACCCATTCAAGAGACAATGAGTTAGAGAAGCAGACGATGGGCTTGTTAACACACAGGCATTAGTGAATCAGTGTGTGTCTTTGTGAGGGAGGGGACACTCCTCTAGTGTTATGACGGGAGTCTTTCACTGTCGATACACTCCACTCCAACACCACAAGTGTCCGGCCACTGAATAGGGAGGATTTGTTGCTCTACACCTAATTAAACCGTGCTTTGACTAGTGGTTATGGTGAGGGGCCCTTTGTTCCAATTCACCTTCTAAAGCACCTTCGAAAGCTTAATGTTTGACTTTGGTGACAGTGATGGTGCGCCGGCCTCGCTGTGACAAACACAGGGACTGCCTTCAGACACAATGATCACAGCTCTTAACACTGTTTGTGATCTACAGGGGTGTCCAACGCTGTATTTCATCTCATAAATTAGCGCAGGTTTTCATGAAGAGAGTGTTTTGTTTTGTAAAAATGGCCCCTCACGTCCAGAGTAGTTATCAAAACTGACCATTTTAATTATGTTTCATGCTACAAAACAACATTTTAGTAATAAGTAATGATTGAAATGTGAAGATTTTTAACACAGAAGCCAAAATGCAGTAAAATCTTATGAGCCACACAATATAGTGAAGATGTTGTGGATGTGCTTAGCATTGTGGATTGTGAGCAGGGTAGACTCCAGGGGGTTGAGGAGATTATGATGCCCTCTGTTTTTTGTGCAGCAGCCTATAGGCTTGACCTGAGGGACGGAGACACATGCCTTTGTTGCCCCTGGGAAGGGACAACACATCGTGAGTAATGGTGTCTAAGTTAGTTCAACTCAGATTTTTTTTGTGTGTGTGTGTCAGTGAGGTTAGCAGCAGTGTTAACACTGATCTGTTGGTGTGGGGATAGGGGACGTTGACTTCTGCCTTTTATTGAAAATTACATTTCAGCCTGTCATCGTATCCAGGGGCTCCTTCTTGACCGCAAGATTTGTTCCTCAAGAATGCATTGAAATTGAATTTTATTATTTTGTTTAATTATTAATTTGGGTAATTAATTCTTTATTTAAAGGCGTAATGTCTCCCAGGATTTTCACGCCTTTAAATTGATGTAGTTCGTCACCCTGACAACCCTAACAGAATTTCATTAGTTTGGATTTCAGGGGAGTTTTGGTGTCTCACGATGGTCTAAATGCCGTTTGAAAGGCTTTTAGCATTTTAAAGACACTGACACTAATAGACCTCTGGTATAGAGGACTATGTGGTAACCAGCATTAGTAAATGGTACATTTATAGTTTATTACTATTACTATTACTTGAGTCAATGGTTATTTCACTGTTAAGAACAATGAAATGATTTATAAACCATTTTTGCTTATTGTAAAGTTGCAAGTGATGTTTATAATACATTGTTAATAAATATTTTGTAGTTCATTATGTACATTATTTGGATGGCCATTATACATTTACAACTGATGTTTATAAACCTTTAAAATTGCTTAATAAATAGTTTATAAAGCATTTCATTGTTTGTTAACAGTGAGATAAATATTAACTAGTTTAAGTTTAAATAATTATAAATTTACCATTTACTGATGAAGATTATTATAAAGTGTAAATGACTACATACACTGTATATGTGTGTATATATATATTTTTAAACACAGGGATATAGTCAGAAACTGACTGACTGACTAAAATCTAGTATTCAGTCTCATATTCAGTTACTAACAGTAGTAATCAACATCGTGTCGTCTCCTAAGCACTGCTAACAATAAAATGAATGGAAACTCTATAGATATGTTACATGTGAGCTTTAGTCCGACTGTTTGTCATCTGCCTGATCCGCATCCAGGAAACCGGGACAGGATCAGTTTGGGGATGAGACAGAGAAAAATCAGAAATCAGAGAGTGGGAGCTATAACTTCTCATCCCTAGCTTGTATTTGGTTGGCTTGCCTGCCTTGTAATGATGCGTGCGTGCTGCTGACACCGGGTCGTGTCTTTGCGGCAGTGCGAGCAGACGTGCTGGAGCTGCACTTGGCATTCGGCTGCCACTGTTTCCAGGCAAGATGATGGTGATGATGGGATGCTGGTTCACTTGTATGTCCCAGGGAACATCTGCCAAAGCTGTTGTTTATGTGTGTGTGTGTGTGTGTGTGTGTGTCTGTGTGTGTGTGTGTGTGTGTGTGTGTGTGAGTGATATGCAGAGAAATTCAACGCAGTTCTTTGTTATTAATTAATAGATTTGTGTTAAGTCAAGTTACAACGGAATTGTGATTAATACAACATGAACAATACCAGATCTGTCAGTCGTTACTTTCAGATTCCCTCTTAGTACTCATCCTTTAAGATAATGAAAAAAAAGACACACTTTATCAAATGTCATTAGGATTGTTTTTGTTAGTGTAATACTGTATTTATTTAAGCAAAGCCTTCAACAAATAACAAAATTGGAAGTGGTTTAAAACCACAGTGGGTATAAAAATGATTTTATCTTAAAGTGGAAATGTATAAAAAGCCTCCCTATTGTATTTTAATCCCTGTTGTCCACAAATCAAATGATTTATATTTTAATTCTGTATACTGTGTCTCTGTGGGCTCATGCTGGGGTGTAACATGAGACAGGAAGGTTGAGCGTGTCTTTGTGGCAGATTTGGCCGGCCTGTCTCTGTCGGTTTGCTGTATGTTGGTTCAGTCGAGACATTCCCCCTCACCCCCTCAACCCCATCACCCCCCCATCTCCGCCATTGTTCCTGCTCAAATCAGCCAGCTCTATTTCCAACATGCCACATCTGTTGTTAGTATATCACAGGTCTGTTTTATTTCTTTACTAAAATGTTCCGCGTTATTTTGGGGACTTTATTTTGTACTTCTTTATAGGCTAGGCTACTCTGTACATATATATATTTATAGATAGATTGATAGATTGATGATCACATACTTTGTGTTTTTATATTATATATGGTAATATAATTTTTGTTCAAATTAGGAATGTGGAATGTTAAAAACTGTGATAGCAATTCCATGGATTAGCCAGCGTTATTGGTAATTGCTAAAACAAAAGTTCTAAACAGTCATTAGTATTATTTTGTTCAACATTTGTCAGAGTTACTTAGATTGCATTTTCATAATATGAATCACATAAAGCTCGGCGTAATTAAATTCTAATGTTGAACTGAGGCACAGGGGGTTTTGCTGCGTGTTTGCGACGTTGCTTTACCTTCTGTTTAATTACATAATTCATTTTCACATAAAGCCACATTTCCTTAAAGCAGTAGCAGACGTCCTGCTGCAGCCCTTTGGTTTTGAGCTGTTTGGATGTGGCTTGTGGTAGTAGCAATATTTTCAGAGGCAGGTCTGGTACTCACTGTGGGAGCAGCCTTGATTGTTGTGCGAGCACAATGCCTTTGCCTTCTTACTTCACTGGTTCCTTTGCTTTCCTTCCTCTGCCTTTGAATTTGCTCATTTTCTGCCCTGTTTTGTTCCCCCTTCTGCCCCCTTTGATTGGCCCCTGCGTAGCAACTTGTCACTTGGAGCATGGAAGCTGCTCCTTTGCTCTGCAGATTTTGCTTTCTAAATTTGATTCTAAGTTGTGTGTTAAAAATTGTACAATTTGTTTTCCACCTCATCTCATTCCGTGTTGTATTTTTAACTCTTTATGCATCCAAGCTCAGTTGAAATATATTTATCACCTCAGGCTGTTAGAATGCATTAGATCTATTTATAAGTAAACTCTAAAAAGATATATACATGGAGGTAAATTTATTTGTAGGTTAACCGGCTCCGTGAACATTTATCTATGAGATTATGTACAAAACTAAGGTGTAAAATAACTGATACAAACAAACACAGCAGCAGCACAAATTAATTTAGCTATTTTCTTTCTACTTCAATTTAAACGTTACAGAGAAAGAAGACGGTGACGGTGTGTCAATTAAACAACAAAATTAGTTTTGGTTTATGAATCAGATTGAACAAATAGTCCCCTTATCCATGGCCTTGTCCCTGATTGAACAATATTGATATGTTGACATTGATCGTTTCACCTTTTACTAAAGCTGTCATCGAAGCTCTCGCCTGCCTTGTCACTGTCAAATGCACCTATACTCACCCATAACCATTTACTGCAAAAGGTCAATATATAAACACTCATTTCAATATAAACAAATAGAATTTTATCAGCCCTGAAATAATGATTATACTTAAGTAATTGTTGTTGATTGCCATGACTTGACAAATGTTTATTATTTTGTCTAAATTTAAAATGAGTGTGGGTCAGATAACATAGTTTTTTTATATATATATATATTCTCCTTCATTTTCTCTACATAAAAAGTATGAAATGTTGAAAAGGAAAGCATAAAATAAGTGGCTCCTACAGAATTTCATCCCGCAGCTTTTAGAAATCCAGCTCCAGTTAAATTTTTTTCTATCTATTTAGCCTTTGTTGTCTCTCTATGAGATTTTAGTATTTAATACAAAGGTTCAGAGTGTAGCAAATGCATTAGAAATGTAATATATAATTTCTTCATGCCCCTGTCAGTTGCTCATTTCTTGATTCATTATAACTTTAACATTTAGGTTAGGTTTTCTGCACTAGTGCATTATTTTAGTTTTATTGCTTACAAATAGAAATTTGTTTGATAAATAAATCCATTTACAAATTCTATACTCAAAAAAGTGATCAGTGAAGAATAATAAAATCCACCAGACCTCATTGCTGCATTAATCACATATCAAAATATCAGGCAATACCAGAATTAAACTGAAATTAGACAGACAATGTTGAAAAATAAAAATAACATTCTTACAATTAATGTGAAAATAAATCACAGCTCTGGGCCCACAACACAGACCCGAGAAGAGAGAGGGAAAAAAATGCTTGCTAAGCTATCCGTTTCACACACGCAGGGACAGAAGGTTCGATATTCATTCGATCGATGAATGAAAAGGCACAATGGCAAAATCGGACGGGCTCCTTTTCAAATCCACGTCTCCAATGTCCCCCCCGCCACCCCTCCACAGTCTGCAGTCGCTGGGCGGCTGGTGTGGCAGGCAGAGAGAGAAAGAGAGAGAGAGGAGAGCAAGGGTTACATCAAGGCTGCTCCCTGGACCGTGCAAACAAGTCTAGACCAGTGACCTGTTCAATGGCTCCTTTTGAGGAGTGGGGCAAGTTCGGTCAGAGCGAGGAGAAAGGCAGGCATAGCCTCTTTTCACTGCCGAAGCAGCTCACAGCCTGCGATCGACAGGAGGTAAGGAGGGCCGGGAGGGCAGGCATCTGCTTCCATGGTTACGGGCCGGGTATGGGGACCCTACTATTGAGGAAGCTCCGTTCTCATGCTCCCACAGAGGCAATGTCACGCATTTTAAAAATGCGTCAGGCCGGGGCGAGGACCATATCCACCAGCGGCAGAGTCGCTCTTTGAGAGGGGAAATAAAATGATAGCACGTCAGTTTGAGGATTGAAAAAAGAGTAGGGGGAACGCTTTGGGATGGGGGGTGGCAGCATGTGCTTGAGAAAGAAAGAAATGCGTCACATGATCGTGGCAAATCCTAATTCAAAGTAAGATGTTTTTTCGGTTAGTCCCAATGATGTTCTCAAATTTGCTGGGTCTAAATTTTGCGCTGCTTTTGTGGTGAAATTGTATTGTTCTGTGGAAGTCAGAGGCTCAGATGATTTATACTCGGAGAGAGCAAAGGTCAAGGTTTATGTGGTGAACTCCTTTGTTGAAAGCTGGAGATATCGTCTTAATGAGGATTCTGTTTAAGCAGCAACTCGCATGTTTTGAGCACAAACAGAGAAGGAGGGAAAGGATATTATCTGCTTTTCTATTCTTAAGCATTTGTTTTTATTTAGCAGAACACTGTAACCTGGTAAAAATGTCAGCATTTATAGGCAGGTTTAACAGATAATTTGTAGCAATAATTGTTACAATAACAGATTGTGCTTTGGATTGCAAATCTGTCGAATGTGAGGAGTCACATCTGACTGTTTGTGTGTTGATTTGTTTGTGTTTGGGCACAAGCTGTGTGTGTTTGCGTGTATATGTGTGTGTGTGTGTGTGTGTGTGGGGTGTGTGTGTGTGTGTGTGTGTGTCGAGTTGAATGGATGCTTTGGGCTTTTCTTCATGAAGGAGGGGTGTGTTGGAACGTTGAATTTGGTCATGCAGCTGACGCTTTACCCCCTAACACACTCCAAACAGAACGGACAGATGGCCGGCCCTCAGGAAGGGCTTGGAGCGTTGGATTTGCTCTCAGACCGTGGGAAAGTCTTTGGCCGACTTCACCTGCTCAGGGAGCCGATGTGACTGGATTAAACAGCAATGAAAGAAGTGAGAAAAGAAAACTAACATAGACAACGGTGCACAAGGCTTTGTGGAAGCATTTTCTCGTATCTTGTTTAAGAATAAAAATAGGACTAATGCAGCGCCATGAAGAATATTTACTATTTGAATTTTTATTTATATTTGTATTTAAAGAACGGCAAACATGCATTGTAAAATATTTTTTTAGTGTGTGCAGAGGGAGATAGGGTGGATGAGTTCATTCTATTTTTTGCATGTGTCTTTGTAATCCTAATTGGAAACAGTTGATCCTCAGTTTGTTGGGACATTAGACATGATGTTTGGCCATCTCTCTCTCTGCTTTTGATTATCTCTGTCTCAGAGAGACGGCAACGTGCACGCTTTGATTTATTGTTATTAAAAAAGAATGGGGCCGTTTGTCAGGCTTTCATCTGATTGATGCTAAGCTGCATGCACACTTCAAATTCATACCCATAAGAAACCACGGGCTGTGCACTTAATGAGTCATTAATTATCTGTTTGAATGTGCAACAAAGTTTAATTAATTAATGGCACTGTAGTGTTTTTGCTTATATTATTTAACATGCGTATGTTGGAATTTATGAAGATGCCACATAAAAGTGTGCTGACAAGTGTGAAACTCCATTTTAAACCATACAAATTAGTGATCAAAAACAAAAATCGCTGTCATAACTGGAATAATGATCAGTGTAGCATGAAGTCCAGCAGACAGGTAGCTCTTTATTCCAGAGGACTCCCCTGTGTGATGTGAGTGCAGATTTCAGTTAAAGAAACAGAAAAACAAACATGTTCACGTTCACCTCCATCACCTGGACTGTTCAGATATCAGCTGATATTATGCAGAGGAGCAGAGAAAAAAACAGAATATTCACATCTGAGAATCTTTTTAAAGAAGTTTTGACTTTTTACCCCCTTAAAATATACTCTTATTTATCATTGGTTATCAAAATAGTTAGTGATTAATTTAATAGTCATTGCAGCTCTTCTGATGATGGTGTGTATTTTCTCCCTGTGTCATCCAGTTCATCTCACTCTATGATCTTTTGCACACTTTAGAAATTAGATTGTTATATTTTTTGTCATTCTTTTAAACCATTCTTTCCCTGGCAGTGACATAGTGGAAAATGCAGAAAATAAATGTGTCAAGTATCTTTATGAACTGACAAATAATTGCATAG
Organism: Diplodus sargus; assembly: GCA_903131615.1. Taxonomy (NCBI): domain Eukaryota; kingdom Metazoa; phylum Chordata; class Actinopteri; order Spariformes; family Sparidae; genus Diplodus; species Diplodus sargus. The sequence goes on from CAEMYA010000025.1 coordinate 6,017,544, forward strand.
TTGTTATGTTTACGACACCAGTCCAGACGTCTTCAAATGTTGATTCATAACCAATAGAATCTCTGATTGCTACTACTTTGAGTGCAGTGCTCTCAGTCAAATACTCCAGTGCAGTTTGGCTACAAAAAGGCATTATCTTTCATACAAGTAGAGTGCATAAGAGTTCAATTTGGGTACGAGTCAAGTGCTCTCCATCTGAGAAGGGTGTGTGTTGGGTGGAGGGGGCTATGGAGAACTAATCAAATGTGGTGGTTATGTGCAGAGAAGTGTAGTCAGTGTTTGACAAGAAATGTGAACTTGACTCTGCAGTGCTCAAGAGACCCTTCAGGAATTTTGCGTGGAGCCGTTTAGCTGTAGGTTTATTGTGCTCCTCAAATTTAGGCTGACCTGCCTTATTTCTGGGAATGATTTGTGCCATGAGGAACAGGTCACACAGTTGTTATTCATTGTATATACATTTGATATTCATTTGTACCACATCCCCTCCAAGAGCAGTGCTGATGGGACAATGTCAACAAGAATTTTGATGAAATTGTTCTTTCTCCCTCCGTCAGCTCTTAAGGCTTTAGTCACACTTGCGAAAAACTTAATTCAAAGACGTGATTTCCCAACTTTTATCTTATTTTTCCCTCTATCTGTGTGACTGAGCTAATCTCAGGCACTCACAAATGTCTCCATGCAAAAACGCTAACAAAAAAACACACTTCTTTGTACGACTGAAGAGCTGTGATGTCGATGGAGCTGGTCTCTGACAGTGGACGAACACTAATTGGGTTACTGGAGCTCATTCCCCATTCGCTCATACACTGTATATATATATACACACTAAGAGACATTTTGTGCTCTGGCCTCGCTGACCTGTTCACATCATGGTTTATTTTTATAGTGGTAATTTGCCATTGGCCCGATGGTTTGGTTTCAGAGGCCCACATCATTAATCATGGAGGGCATTACTGCAGTATAATTACACTTTCTCTGAGTGAACCCGCAACATTTCCCGCGTGTGCGCTCTCTATCTCTGTCTATAACACACGCACAGTTGGGATATAGTCAGCGACAAAGTATGCTTAACACAACAGCACGAGAGAGAGCCGAAGTGCCTGGTCTATACTGCTGAATTACTGCATACCAGTGAGCATCCAAGGAGTAATAAAAGGTGTAATATCCTCATATAAAATGCATACATCAATATCCTTTTTAACCACATGTGTGAAGAATGACTGAGAGTCGTTTTAACAGCTATGTTGATGTGGATTGAACACTGGGAAATCCTCTTAAAGAATGTTCTTTGAACAAGTTTGCAAGAACTTAAAACAAAAGTTGACAATAATTGAAACCGCAAACATCCCAGGAAACAATGAATGTTTGTGTGTGTGTGTTTGGGGGGGGAGAATCAGTGGCAACGCTGTGTAACCCCTTTAAGATCATTATTCCACACAAAATGCACCCCCGGGGTGTGTGACACATTTCTGAATGGGCTCTTCCACGGGATTTAACGGGTTAACCATAGACAAAGGGAGCTGGGACCATGTAGCCCAGCAGGGAAGACCCCAGTGGAAACACCGGGCTGCCTTATAATCCCTGTTCTGTCCCATCCCGTTTGCTCTGCCTGCAATCACGGCTGACTGACATGTGCTCTGTGAGGCTACATGGCTTTGGGCTGAGAGGAGCCACATGTTTTCAGCTGGGGCGCATCTCTGTAGAACTCCCCACGCTACCTCGCACACATCAATACATGCACACACACAAACATCCCTCCAGGCCATGTGAGGATAGTTCATGCTTTTACACAAGCCAGCTAACGCAATGATAATTAAAGACAAATGGTTTAATTCCGAATGGATGGACATGCACTTTGGACAGATGCCGAGTTTTATTGTTCTGACCAGCTGCATGTGATTTCATGCTGTAAGCCCTAGTCTATCATACATATCTACAAGTATCGTACAGTTTATGGACCTGGGTGTATGCTGGAGATTATAGAGGTTCAACAGAATAAACCCAGTACTTAATACAATGTTACACAGTTGTCAGTTCCACTGTTGTTTGCAGCATGGCTTTTGACTGTGTTTGCTTTTTTAATAAAAGGAACAATCATGAAAGGATACATTTTTACTTTCCTCATAAGAGTCTGGCACAGTTTAGGCCAGCCATTTTAATTCTATATTGCTGTGAAAATGCAGTAAGTTATTCATGAATTCCAAAAGATTTCTTCCAAATATTTCCATTGATTCCAGCAGATTATTTAGAAAACACAGTACATAAAATACAACATGATAATATTTGTAGGATGGCTGGCTTAACATCAGCATGTGCAGATGTTTTTAAGACTCAGTTTTTCATCTTCCACTTCAATACCACTTTCTGTGCTTGGAAATAAAAAATGGAGTGGAGTTTTTACATGTCAGACCTTATCCAAACCTAATGTGCATAATATCCTCTTAACAGCAATTGTGATTATGACCAAGCTCCTAAGCTTGATTAACACCAACACTGCCAGTTCATGGTTTGATTTCCACTTGTTGGGATTAAATAAATGTGGATGTAGAAAGGAAATTAAGCAATTTAAGGCAGTAATGTTGATGGCATAAAGTAGTTTCCACAATTGCTTGTCTTTGCATATGTGTGTAGTTAAGCTGAAGGAATACCTAAATGATTATACCAAGTACCCAACTATTAATAGTAATGTTAGTTCATTCTAGAATTATTGTGGCATTTCAAATGAATGGATGATAACGTCTTGTTTATGATTATTAGCACATGACGTTTATGATTATTAGCACATCTAACAGGCTTTGCAGGTGTTCTACTTGGAAGAGTTCAGCTCCATAAAAAAGTTTTATGTGAAAGTTGTTGTTTGACCCCCCTAAAATCCGTATGGTGCTTTATGGATGTCTTAAGAATTCAGCGCATGTTTCTGGACCCACTCAGACGGTGCTTAGGAAGTCAATTATAAGCTAATGGCCATTTTCATTGGCAGGCAGTGCTGATTCACCTGCTGATTTACCTGCAAGTCACCTGCTTTATTAGCCACAATAAGAGCTGTGGACACTTTCCACTGTCTAGTACCCAACTGTGAGTGAAAGGCATCTTAGCTCAAATAGCCATTTAAAAATCATCAAATATTAATTCATCTCTTCTTGCTTATGAGTTTTAGTTTATTGACTGGTACCTCCTAATTGTGTCTGATTGTTTTGCAAGAGCCTAATTAAAGCCTTGAATCGGCAATCATTTTTCCATAGTCCTACACTAATTCACATAATTTCCAGTGTTCTTCTTCCCATTGTCAGGAGATTGCTTTGATAATGAGAGGTTGTGCAGAGGGATTATCTTTGGGAAAGCATTTGGTAAGGACACACAGAGAAGAGGTATCATTATGATAACTGCCTTCTCTGCCTCCTAAATGAGAAGTCATCCTTAATGTGGTCGATTACGGCCCCGCTTCTCTGGAGATGTGGAAAATTATTTGTGACACATAATGTTCTGACTTTGTTTGAAATTTACACACCTGTCGTTAGAATGTCAAAAATAAGCAGAAAGTTTGGCAGCGTTATTGATGTTGGATTATAACTAGAACACACTACTGAATGTGTGCTGATTTCCTGAAGTAACCTTTAGAGTAGGGCCGCACTAGATGGTGAAACATCATGCTGGAATTATTTTGACAGACATTGTGATTGCGATATGATTCACAATTGATTGGAATCATCATTCTTACATCACAGTTTTCATTTTCACAAAAAATTTTGTTTAATTATGATGATGTGACATTTGTTGGTGTCTGTACCAAACAAAACCAGGAGAACAAGATTTTTGGGCCAGGGCACTTTATTATGCTGTTCGTCACACAGTTTACCTTTATCAAACAATTACAGCTTCTGTGATTTTGCACTTGACCATATTGGGATTCAATTATATGTCCTATTAATTGTGCAGCCCTACTTCAAATCTGTGCCAGCCTCTCTTGAACCTATTTCATTGAATACTTGAGGCTGTTTAGAGGGTATTTTGAGTGTATACTCATACTTACAGTGATGATAAAATCTGATTGTTTTATAAGGAATAATGGTGTCACCCTTTTTTGTCTGTGAGTGTTTTGAATGGGTTATGTTCACAAACCCTTTTGAGTTTTAGCTCACCTGTGCTAATGTGCTGTTCATCCTCTGCTGGTTTATTATTGTATTATATATCTAAAATGAACTATTAGCAGTTCTATTTCAGCAGTCAGATTTAATGTTGTTTTGCTTTTTTTCAGTCACGATAATGTCAAGAGCATTTGTCAGTTATCTCTACAAGCGTCTCTTCTAATGGCAGAGCACATAAATAAGAGCACATAAATAACAGCAAATCAAAACCATGCGCCAAGCTACTCACATGACTTCTAATGACTTCAAAATATCACAAATCTGTTCTCTCTTTTAATGTGTTAACATTGCAAATTACAATTTGAAAGCACCTTCAAAAATGTATATTGTGTCTTTTCATTAACCTAACCATGTAGGCAGTTCCTGAAGGTACTATTTTATCACTCAAATTTAAAAAAAGAGAAAAGAATGAGTATGAATATCTGAAATTGCAGCACATAAACAGTTGTAACTGTATCACTGAAACACGTTAGATGTTGACTGTAGCAACATCTAACATCTAACAGTTTTCTGTAGCATCTTGGGCTCCTTAACATTTTTGCAAATAAACTATGTAGTTTTAAATTATATTTGATTTGAGGACAGTGTTAACCTTATCTCTGTATAGTGCTAATTCCATCACTGTACAAATGCTTAACTAAGCCTTTCATTTTTCCATTGTTTTTTGTCGTATTGTCTGAGCTGCCTTTATGGCAGACAGTGGTAATTAAAACACAAGGCCGGGTCAGGAGGTGAGCCGAATACACAATAAAAAGCTCTCCCAGATTCCAGCACCAAGGTGCCACACAGTCCAATCCATTTTAATTGTCGTTTGAATTAATTTGAAAATGCTCAGGTCAATTAAGAAGATGCATTCCTCTGGCTGTGTGTAATGTCATATTCATCGATCCGCAGAGGTTACTTCATGCACTCATGTGTAGGATACATTTATGTTTCTGAAAGTCCGCCGTTTGGAATTCATTAGGTATTGATCCCCTCGGGCGACGGTAAAAGCACGGTCTGATAGCAGCCTTGTCTGAAGCTAAGTTATCAATTCAGAAACAGATGCCCTTTTACTTTGTTATTGTTATGGATTACATTTAATACCCCAGCAACAAACGCTTGTATCTCTATAACCAAGTGTTTCTAAATGAAGATGCAGTATCTGTACATATTTAGCCCAGAAGACACCCTTTGTGCTCAGTGAAAGAAAATCATGAGATTTTTCTGTGTTAAAAGCGTCGACTGAAGAATTTGTCGTTTCTGCCCGTTGCAGGTTTTGTCTCGCCATGCCTTCTGGTTCAGAGTTTGTATGAGGTTTGGTTGTCTCTGCACAACCTCTTCCTCTCCCTTCTACTCTCCTAGTCTGATTCTTGCCCTCCATCCATCCCTCCCTGCTCGCTGATTGGCTGACGGTTAGCCAGCTGCAGCCAATAAGCCTCGGTAAAAGTCTCGGTGTTTAGTCTGGTGCTAGGCAGCAGGATCAACAGACAGGTGGGTCAGGCAAAGTCATCGCCCCGGCTGGCTGCACGGCAAAGCTCTGTTAGCTTTTAAAGCAACATTACACCCCGGGTTAGCAGTGGCAAAACATTACTGCTGTCATCCTAAACAGTTTAGTCAATATAATTGGGAGCATCAACAACTCTATTCTAAAGCTAGTCTACTGTGAAGCATCACTCTTATTCCATAAAGATGCTCAACAAAAAGAAACTGGAGCTGCTCTCATGACTGAATTTTCATTTGAGCTTCTGTAGCATTTTATTGTTCTTTTCACATACAGATTACTACTTTACATGCTTTGCTTTGCTTGTTGCTAGAAAGTAGATTTCCTTACTGTCTGTTCATGTCTACAGATCATATTTGTTCTATTTTTTCCATGAGAATCCTGTTTGCAAGTGACTGAACATTGAGAAAGAGAGGCCAGACAAGGGCACAGTAAGACCAGACCTCTCTACAGGGGAAGCTGTCTCACTCATTGCCAGTCATAATCTTAATGTTTTTTTTCGGCTATGCAAAAAAATCAGGAAACAGAGTTATCCAAAATATTCCTTTCAGACAGGGCTCTACGCTGAAATTTTTCCCAACGAGCACATGTGCTCCTAATGTAAAATATCACATGTGCTCCTAAAGTAAAATATCTAGGAGCACAAAGACATATATGGGAGCACAAAAAATATTTATTTATTGATTTATCAATTTATCGAACACTTCACACTTAAATAGGCAGCACAAACATTTACAGTGTTTGATTTCATTTGTTTCATTTTTATTTTGTATCCAATGTGTACTAAACACAAAGGATGTAAGCTGTCCAAGTGTACATTAATATTATTCATTATAATTGTTATATTAATAAGATGTGTCTTATTTGGCCCACAAATTTCGGACGTTGGAAAGTAGGAGGGAGGGAAGTGGCGTTCTCCGCGGATTCACCTCCAGCCTAGCTGTTAGCCCTGCTGGACAGTGGTGCCTCCGTCCTCGGTAACAACGCCTCGCTTGCTCCTCTGTCAGCTTGTGATGCTAGGAGCGTCCATAGCAACTGGGTCTTCTCGATGCAGCACTCGGTCATACCGCCCCTGCCTGCTCCTCTGTCAGCTCGTGATGCTAGGAGCATCCATAGCAACTGGGTCGGCGTAGGTCCCTAAATCAGTTTCCAGCAATTTAGCGCGAGGCTGTGGGAGGTGAGTTAAACATCCTCCTGCTGCTAACACTAGGTGAACCTCAGTAATGTTGCGGCTGGACCCGAGTGAATATCCGTCGAATATCCAACCTAAAACCCTTACTTCAGGACAGTCCGTTGACCTGTCACCTCTCGCGTGACACTGGTTTCATCATTACAGAAAACTACTGTGATTGGTGCGTTGAGGCCAGAGGATTGTAATTTTTGAACGATCACAGACAAAGTAGGTTGTGACGGTAACCTTTGTTCGCACACTGTGCGCCGAAATCATTTTTCCGGTTCTTATTGTGTTATTCTATCTTTGGCAAGTCAAGTCACATACTCAAACACTATGAAATGGCTGGATGGGTATGTCTCTCATTAAACTGAACTGCATAAACTTCTGTCTGGATTAACCTGTTGACTGTTTTTCTGTCACGGCTTGAGGCAACATTAAATTAATGGAGATAAGAGCTTTGAGCCAAAAATAACACCCTGTCTCTGGTGAGCCTGTGGAGAATAAAATAGCACAAATTATCTTCCATCAGAGTTTTGGCTGCCAGTATGCAGGGTTTTGGTAAGGATAACAAAATGTGTAACGTGTTAGACGGTTAAAAATGCCAATTGTCAAGTGAACAGCTCCTGATTATTACAGCCTTTTTATACATATTTATTTTTGTTTTAAAAAAGGGCTTACAAAGAACTACTGTGTGCAGCGTTTTTTCTTTCACGTACAAAACATCACAGCTTTGTTGTCGATAAAAAAAGAATGATATCCCAGATTTGTTGGTGTCGTCCATTAATGATATGTTTCTGTCACTGTGCAGATGTACATTGTTGTCGTAGGATACAGTGTATTAACGGGGCAGTTTTTAAAAACAACAGCAGCTTTATACGATATAGCTTTTTATCCGTGCACATACACAATGTGTTTTTTTATGTTCACCTCTATCTCGCCCTCCCCCGCTAACTATAGATTTTTCACATCGTATGTATTACCAGGTTGAGTAGTCTGTCTGATATTTCCACCCCTGTCTGGTGTGCAATGGTATATCCCCAAGGGAAGTCCTTTGCCACCCCCATTCTCATTTGAACTCTGACCCTGGCCTCCTGCCTTTCAGGATATGAAATGACCCTCTCAGTGGGAGAATGTTTTGGAATTGTTTTAGCTGAGTCTGTTTAATGAAGGCTGGAGCAGATGAGCAGCTCACAGGGTTGCGTGGCCATTTTGTTGTGAGCTCTAAGGTATCTGTTTTAACTGTGCAATGACAAGTCATGTGTCTTTAGACAAGGAGGATGTGGCTAAGGGGATCCTGTTCTCTTTTTTATAGTCTGGTGTGACAAAAGTGTGGTCTGACATGGAAATATAAATAAGTCATAGCGGTTAATCATCATCTTCTCAGCCAGTCATAGCAATCATTTCATGTATTGAAGAAACAGATGTGTCAATCATGTAGCATAATGAAAAGGCTCATCAATGGAGAATGCAGTGAGGTTTCTTGTAGTACAGAAGTCCTTTTGCTGTTCAAGAGGTGCCGAGTATCAGCCTGTCCCTAGGATGTCACTATGTCTTACGCACACTAGTTTGCAATAAATAGCAGATGAAACTGCCCAGCTAGATATGCAGAGATTCATGGTTTTGAGGCTGCCATGTTGACACATAATATATTCAACGTTGCGTGCATGCATCTCCAGACTTTTTGTGCCTCTCCTTCCATCTGTGCTAATCTCTCTGTTCATGGCCTGAAAATAAAACACAGTCTCCTAAAATGTCATAAGAAGAGCCCGACCAATGAATTGGTTGGCAAATATTATCAGTGGCGGTTGGCCTACCACAGATATATCGTATCGGTGTATGTGGTTTCTGATCTGCACCATTTTTCTTTTTCTTTCAGAAGATAATGCAGAAAAAATATGCTTGAGATAATTTATTATTATTAAATTCCCATGAAGCTTAATATTTAAGTGTGCAGCATTACATTTAGACAGTTGTTGTTTAACTGTAAACTAGCCTGCCTCTGTGTGTGTTTGATTTTAGGGATCACTGCAAAACGTGTGTGTATGTTGGACAATATATCAATATCTGAATTTTGTTATTCAATTATATCAGCAATGGGATCAGTACAGAAAAACGCGTATCGGTTGAGCTATAGTTGTAATGCTGTTTGACCCAATCCTTTCACAACCATGACAAAGAGATCTCACTCTGCTTGCTCTGTCCACCACGCCAGTCTGAGGTTGACTGCACTGACTGCAGGACAGATAGACTTTGGATTGATATTCTGTAGTTATAATGTACTGTCCTTTCTAACAATTAGAATTCACCTTTCCTCCTTTTAATATACTGTAGTGCCAGAACATACACAACAAGCTGTGTTGAATTACAGTTTCTAGCATCAGCTACAAGCCCTATAGCGCTTACCTTACTTTACTACCAGCCTTACTCACCCAAAATGAGAGAGGAAACACTAACATGCATTTGATGATATAGCAAAATGTACACAACTGTTCATATATGTACAATCAATATCTTAAATGTTGCTACTGTATGTACAGACTTGAGTTAAACCAGTAAATTTGTTTATAAGATACATCATGGTACAACCATTTACAGTTTTCATACCGCATAGATTTGTTTATCTACAGTATTGAATTCTAGAGTTTTGTGTCATAACCCCAACCAAAGAGGTAATGTTTTCACCCCTGTCTACTTGTTGGTTAGTTGGCTTGTGGCAACAACAACCACAGTATGGATTTCCACAAAACGTGGATGGAGGATGGGTCTCAGAGTAGACCCCATTAACTTCTGGTGCGGATCTGAATAAATGGGCAGAAGTTAAAAATACATACATTTCAAGTTTATGTAAGGTATCCTGTCTGTCAGGACATGCTATCCTGTGAAATTGCAATATAGTGTTAATTCAGCCAAAAAAAAAAACTTCTGTTTTTGTTCCTTAAAGGTTCAGTGTAACTGGTAAAAACAATTGCATTTGTGTTATACCATACAATGGAACCATGATATTTTCTGACATGGCTCTTGCCCTGTTAAAATCTGTGTTGCCACCCTTATTATGCTGGTTGACCAACACAATTTTTACACACTATAGAGACCATACAGACAAGGCACTTATATAAGGCAGTGCGGAAAGAAATCATAAACAGGAAGAACATGAATATCAGACACCTCTGGAGTCATTTACTTATTTAGCCATGAGCGGAGTTGAGTCAGTACGGCAAAGGCTCTACAGTTTAATATTGAGTTGAGTGAGAGAGCCGCTGTATGAGAGGCTCTCGGGGCAGAACTTTAATCTCGTCTCTGGTGGATACCTTTCTCTTTAGTGAGTCACAGGTCCATGACATATGCTTGTGTTATTGTAACAAACTACCTGATTGTGTGCGGCTACTGTTCTGGCTAAACTGTTAAAAGTATGCGGCATGGGAAAACACCTTTGTCTGCTGCTGATACACGAGAGAGTCATACTGAGTCTTACTCAGTCAGAGCCTGTCATATTCATTGACTCACTCACTTCAACAAGAATTTAAATGTTCTGTGAAGTATTGCATACACAGGTGCCTTATATCTCTCAGTCTCCAACAAAGCCAAGATAATTAATTGAGTCGTTTGATATATTATGAATCTGATCTACTGAAAGAGCTTGCATGGTTTGCATTAATTGTTTTTTTTAAAGCAGAAACACATTAATTTCATTTCAGTCACCTCCAAATATATCGGAATCAGGAGGAACAGTACAAGCTTGTCATTAGTTTGTCGTGCGTCCACTCTTTTGTGTTTACTCTGTCAAAAAAATTCTGGCATCTGAACTGAAATCTTAAGCAACCAGCACGCCCACAGAGTTGACTTTGGAAGGCACGAAGCATTCCTGCTCGACACCATATTAGCCCCTACTTCTCCCCACCTCGGGGTGCTGGGCAGCCTGCCAGGTAAAGGTTGCCATGACTCCTAACACCACCCTTTTACACTGCCTTCCCCCCTTAGAAGGTGCCAGATTTTGGGAGGAGGCAGGCCGGGCTAACGTTTTGATTTAGACAAAAGATGTCTTCACAATGTCAGCAGAATGCTTACTGGGAATTGCTGTGGCTTTCTGGTAGGAAATCATGTGATCTTTCCAGCCACGGTTTTGTTATTGTGCCAGGGGAGCAAGAGAGAGAGAGAAAGACACACAGAGGGAGAAAAGGGAGAAACTTTGAATAATGATGCCAGCTAATCATTCTGATATAGTTTTTTCTTCTCTTGTTCTTGTTTGTTTCGGAGAAAATGGCGGACGGCGTATCGCTGAACTGAACCCGTACTATCGGTAAGCTCAGTTCAGAAGTGCCCCTCGGTCTTTTCATCATTCCTCTCATTACCAAAAAACCCCCAAAACAGCAGTTGTGTAGCTCGCTGCTCATTTCTCACACTCATGTAGAAAGTGTAGATGGAAAAAGATAGAGATGATAAATCAAACAGGCTAGTAGATATCTGGGTAAGTCTAATTTTCACTCTCTCTTCTTACTTCAGACTTTCCTTTGTCGCACTGCGGCCGTAGGAATCTTCCGTTGTTTGTGGCTCTCTGGCACCGGCACAGTTAATGGTAGCCGGCCGTGGCATGCTTGATTACACTGGCATCCCTCTCAGGCTCTGCTCTCTGCTATCTGCGGTCTTGGCTAAGTTGAGCTAACCTCTCACCACAGCCACATTGCTGCCGGCCAGGAAGAGGACTGCTATGGCAATTCTGCGGGCTAGTTTGGGAAAGCAGTCCACAACAGAGTTATGATTGTTATTATTTTGGACTTAATTTCATATCTGGTAACTGCTGAGGCATGTGACGCTCCCAAACCGAGGCACAGCAACTTAAGAATATGCAGTCATTTGTGTTTGCGTGTTTTTTCTCCGTGTGGATCTGATGTTGTCGGAACATTACTGGTATGTTTTGTAACGTAATATTCCTCTTTTTTTCTTTCTAACAGCACACTACTCATTGGTTTCTTTTGCAGTTTACTGATACTATTGCCAGTATTTTATAAAACACCGTAGCTGTTCATCTAGTGGCCTTAACAAAACAGTGGTTACATACCATTGTGTGGTATTTAAAAACAACTTTCTTTTTCCTGTTTTCAGAGAGCCGAACTAAAAACTGACCCCGGGCAGCAAAACCCCCGAGAAAGACACTTCCATGAAGGGTAAGTTATCACAATCCTTTCACCATCTGTTTGATGAACTTTCATATTTTGGGGTGAATCTCAACAAAGGCTCTTGCTATATTTTCTTTAAATGACAGCTGAACTGAACTCAAAACCCTTTTGCTCCAGACGTTCATCTCGCTGTCTTGCTCTGTATGAACGCCTACACTGTCAAGTGATGTTCAGCACACAAGGCGAGAAGTTTTGAGGTTGAGTCCTGTTGTTTGATTGGCATCTCTCACTGAATGACATCGTCACACACAAATACACTTCTATAGTTCTTTGTCACATTATCAGAGACTACAGTGCTCAGATTTCCTGATACATGTTTAGGTCTTTATCCAGTTATTTTGATACTTTGGGCATAACCATTTGGCACAAACCCGTAGATCCGATCTTGTGGCAAATCTGACAGCACAAGCTCGCCTCTGTGGGTCTTTGTCATCGTGGTGCGAACATCGTCTTTTAACCTTTTTTTATTTTTTCTCTCAGAAGTTATATTTGGTGACTCGTACATTATAGGTCATATGTAATATATGTATTAATCTCGTGGCAGTACATATTTAAGTAATGATATTTCTCTGACATTCAAGCAATGCTTAATTTCTCAGAAACCTTACATTAACTTAAACCTGAAATATGATGATGGTGATGATGCTTTGTGTTAGAAAAATATACAAAATATAATTTTGGCTAGCGAATGATATACTGCTTACCCTAGTTGAAAATGTGTGCATCCGGGTTGAGGTAGTAGGTTGTATGGTTTAGAATTACACCCTGGGAGTTAACTGTACAACCTTCTAGCTTTCCTTGGAGTACACGTATGACATCAGTGTGTAGAGAAAATTGTATTGCTTGTAAGGCAGCATGCAGTGTGGAATTTTTTCAGTCCCATTGGGGTTTATAATGCCTCAATGCATTGTTAATGGTCTTCGTATCAATACAAGTTTTTCCTTATCTGAGTTTCTCATTTCTTAGCTGACCTTTAACCATGGTCATCCTGCCTGCTGTGGCTCGAAACCTTCAGTTAGCGTTAGCTTGATACACGTAATGCATTGTGGTTAGCAGGAGTAACCGCGCTGCATTGATTGCATTATGGTGTCCCTTTAACTGCAAAGCACAAGAACAAATACATGAGCAGTCTACTATTTCCTTCTACCTGTCTCCAAGTTCCCATACATGAGGTGCTGTTGATGAGAAATGTGGGGAATAAATGCAGTGTTATGCTTGTAAAAAGGCCAGATGACATGTTAGATTTTCGACCTAAAATTGTGCCATTTTAATCTACAAAAATGTTCTCAAGCTGCAGTTGAAATTATTACTGTGACATTCAGTATGCAAAAGAAAATGTTTAAAAATGCTTTATTTATTGTCTTGTTTGGAATTGCTATTTACTCTCTAAGGTGTATTTTTGTGGTGGAACCTATTTCACACAGTGATGGCTTCTCTGTTCAAACTGTTGCTGCGTCTTTGCAGCCTGGTATTACACCTCAGCCTATTTAGCCAGCGTGGGGCTGCGGCGCCCTCTGAATCAGTCGCATGCGAGCTGTGCGCCAAACATTATGACGCACAGATGCTTCCATATAAACATGAAGTATCAGATATAACAATCACCATAAATCGGACTTGTTCTGTTTAAACGATCCTTCCTAGTGACTGCCATACCCTGTGGTTTTACAGCTTTGCCATTTCCACATTACATCTTTATATTTTTCAGCATCTGACTCAGGTTAGATACATTTCTCAGGGATTTCGAGGTTTGATTATCATACCTAACAGTATTTCAAGCTGTTTGCCGCCAGCTGCCTCAGTGGACCTCAGTAATATTCCAGGTTTGCCAGCGTGGGAAAAGTAGAATGTTTATTCGTTGTCTCTGGGCCTTGTGATATATAGTCCGCAGTTCCATACAATGATGCATTTGTGATATGAGGTCTAGTTTCAGGTTGAAGCTTGCCTCGGCGACACTGAAGTCTCTGTTTACTGTAGACTTGTCCACTAGGCTGAATGCGTCTGACTTCATCACAGTCTGGCACTAAGCCACGGCTTGTAAAATGACTCCAAAGCACCACACAGGAGAGAAATGGCCCAGCAGATCAACTCAAGATTTACACAGTTTGTAACTCCTCAGGACGACTTGATTTGAAATGCAGCTTGAGAAGGGAGCCTTGTTGTAATTTCTGCTCTAGTTCTTTATCATCATGACAGTGTTTTTGTCGGTATGATGGATGACACTGCTTTTGCTGTGTTTATGGCCAGTGCTGAGTGGACCACCTTTCTGCAACCTTTGTCATTTATCCAATTCATTTTTTTTCGTTTCAAGTGGTTGAGACTGGATGTTTTTTTGTTGCCTTTGATCTTCAGAGTCTTGAACTGGGTATAGATCTGTTACCGGCTTGGCTAATTATCGGGGGCGATATTTAGCATTTTTCTGATCATCGTTGCATGTTGGGTTTTTTTAGCTGCTGTTTGTCTGGTAAAATGAGAGAATTTGAATACATTACTTTACTCTGATGCAGCATTCTTTCACTGTCTGTAGTCACATCAACTAAATGTAGTAAAGTGGAAGTATAAAGTAGCAACAACAGAGAAAGTAAAGTATCTCAATGATTTTACTTGTACTTGAGTAAACTGTATTTATTTACATTCCATCACTGGGCGATCCCTACTCTGAATTGTTGTTGTACTTGTATTTTAAATTGAACATTGAACAATTCCCTTTTGCTAATTGATTGTGTATACATTAGAACAAGTTATAGTAATAGTGAGAAATGTAAGCCCCACTCCCAAAGTTGTGATGGAAGGTACTGAATCAAAAGACAAACCGGCTATTGAGTTTTTTGGGTTTGCTTCCTAAAAAGATTGTCTTGGACATACAGACAACCCTGGGAAACCCCTTACTCATTTTCTATTGAGTGGGATTAATTGGAAACAACTATTTTTAGATCATCAGTAATTAAATCTGCAGTGATACTAACACCTCCATTGAAACCCAGTGATCCTGCTCAGCCCGGCATCGCCAACAGAGTCATTGTCATCAAACAGGTTTCTGTAAGGGAATATGATCCTGGTAAATCCCTGGAAACCCAAGAACTCCTTTTATCTCCTATTGTGCAAGCCCGGTGTCAGGAAGATCACGCCTCCTCATTCAAGCAAACATCACCAGGGTTCACGTAACTGCTGCTCTGACCCACTCACAGGAAACATAGTCAGAATAACTGCTGAAAAGTAAAGAGTGTGTGGAGCGATCGTGCTAGTCAGCTTCAAATGAAGAACAAATATAGCAGCTTTATTTAATCAGAAATATATACTTTATTTTACAGTTCAGCTTATTTCCTTTTCCTCAGCACTCACTAATTTAACAGAGCATGGAGAGTTAGGATGTGCACTGCTAGAGTTTATTTAAAGAACTGTGATTTTCTCATCTTTCCTCACCTCTGGAACCCAAGCGTTCCACCAGATGTGTAGAGGAAAGCGTTGCTGCTGAGAATCATGCTGCCTCAGCACTCCCCTGTCCAGCTGCCCCAGCAGCACGACTAAAAGTCATTGGTTCCAGCTGGGCCTTCATTTATAGGATGGTTGAACAAATAAATTATAGGATTAGATAGGGGTGGTTCGTGCCGCTGATTTTTTTTCAAAAAGGGGGGGAGAGAAAAAAGAGTTCTTTCTTTACTGCTGTTACAGCTCCTTTGAGAAGTAAGTTGGCCAGGAGTCTCACGGTTCAGCTGACTTTAAGAAATAATAAAATAAAGATTCTCTTTATCGAATTTGGTATGCTGCAGTCCAATTTATGTACAGCAGAAGATGCTGGCCTTGATGCTCAACAATGACTCAGTGTCACCTTTGCACCAAAATCTATCAGCGAGAAACAACAAAGGCAGTCAACCATTGACCCAAATTGTGCATTTTGTTCACAACAACCTTTGTCATACTTTCTTGTTTTAGAAAACACAAAGCTGTACATTTACCATTTTAAATGCCTTTTCTTCATCCTTGTCCAATTGAATGCTTTCTTCAGCCTTAAAGTGTATTTACTGCTGATTCTTACTGCCAAAGCAAAATGTTGATAGTGCCTTTGTTAGCTAAACTGAAAAAGACATGGAGAAGATTCAGAGCTCTTTACAGCTGCAGTGGAGAGAAATCTCACACTGTTAGAAAAGCAGAAAGTCAGAGTGTATCCAGTGTATGCATCATGGTCACAGCTCAGATTACACTTCTTCCTTTTTCAATGTAAAGTGGAAAACTGTATATACCCAGGAATTAATCCAGCACACAAGGGTAATATACTTTGCATTACTTTCCCTTCCTCAGGTGTTCAAGAGCCATCCCAATCCATCACAAGGAGTAACACTCGTTACTGGCACGAAATACTTGTAAAATCAGCCAATTGCAGTGCACGCCTGTAACCGTCTACGAGCAGTGATTGGCTTCTTGTTCTTGACGTCACAGACAAATGGAGACCTTAGTAACAAATAGTCTGCGACCAGAACACTGTCAGCTTTGGCCAGACCGGTACTTCAGCTCCCCATCTCATAAAATCTCACTTCCCTATAAAAGCGAGCAGCCTCAAGCACTATTTCTTCCCGAGGAAACATATTCCCTTAATGTGGTCGGGTTAATGGCAAATGAATAATCATAACACACCGATGGCAGACGGGGGGTGTCATTGATCTGTCTGGAGTCAGCCCCTCTCCGCCTGCTGCATCAGCCACTCTGCCCCTATTGATACGCTCTTGCCCCTTGACCCCTGGGACAGATCAATGGCATTGATTGGAGAAGGGCAGGGACAAGGGCAGGATCTGCTGACTGGCCCGACAGCTAGTGTGACAAGACATGATCGTCATTAATGTCCCGCTGGCTGGCTGGCTGGCTGGCAAGGCGCTGTGCATCACATATTCCCTGCCTCCCTCTCCCCTTCCCCTCCCCCACCACCCCCTCCCTCCCTCCTCCTCCTCCTCCTCCTCCTCTTCCTCTGCTCTCCTCCTTCACCCCTCCTACTTCTGCTGCTCCATGTTCCCATTCTGTGCTGCTTGCACTGACTGAGATAAGTCCATTGTTTGGATACCTGTCTGATGCTTGCCTGGCATCTGTGGCACAGATATGCATCTCCTGGCTGCGTGGAGATATTTTGAGCATATTGTAGAAAAACGAAGGGTGTCATTGCAAGTGTCTGCCGCATAATGTCTCTTGGCTCATTGTGTGTGCTACTTACCAATCACAATGGAGCCGCTCCTATTTTTGGGTGCTTTGAAAAGCTCTGTCTTGGTACAATTCAAAGCAAGTGAATTAGAGTCTGCTTCAACTCTGTCACAACAACTTGGGTCTGTACTCTGTGATCGATGGCAAATCCCACCCTAATAAGATACCTACATGCTCCCCGTTTCCTAGCGCTTCTCTGAAAATGTGTCATTGGTACGTAATAGCGACTGAGTTCTATTCCTGCTATCATACGCCGCTTGCTCTTGCGGACCAATTTCATCACACCAGTGGGCTATATTTCCAGTCTAGACTGGAAACGAAAGCGAGCAATGTTTGTGTGTGTGTGTGTGTGTGTGTGTGTGTGTGTGTGTGTGTGTGTGTGTGTGTGTGTGTGTGTGTGTGTGGAGGGGTGATGGGCGGGATGCGGCGACAGCTCCAGACTCTGCAGTGACACGGCTGTAATGGAGCTGATTGATCACCTATATGGCCGCCTGCTGGCCCCGCTGGCTTTAGCATACAGCAAACTCCCAACCCCCCGTCTCTGCGTCACCGGTGTCATCACCAAGTCAATCTACGAAGACCCGCCATCCCCCATAGACTTCAACCTGGCCACGGTTTTGACATTGGCTGCAGGATTTACTTCTATACCTCTTTGGCATTTTGGCTTGCACTGTTCCTGTATGTTTCTGTTGGATAGATAGGTACCGACCCATTTGCTATCTGTGATGAAGTGACATTTTCCCGTTCAGCCTTTTTCTGCGTTGGAGCCAAGTTGAAAAGCTGCTGTTTTCCATTTGAATTAAAGGGCATAATCAATCAATGATAACATTTGCAGATCTCTCTCCCTGCCCCCTCCATGTCAGACAGGGTCATAACCCTAATTTATCCAGGGTGTTGAAGGTGATTAAGCTCCGAGATTAGAACAAGCTGTCAAGGGCAGATCTCATGCAGAGCATGAAAGTCGCTTATTTTTTTCACAGTATTCCTTATTTTGTAATATCCCATTAAAAAATAAAAGATATCTATCAAATTTTCAGTATTGTAAAAGCCTTTTGGAAACAGATTTTTTGCTGTCCTATAGAGGATCAGTTGTTAAACATTAAAACCTCCAAATGATAGTCCTGCTGGGGATGTACATCTGAAGAATGTTGAACTTCCAAAAAAAAAGATAAAAACATCTAAGCCTGAAAAGAGAAACTAACTTGAAATAAACATACTTCACTTGTATTATTTTTGTTCCTGCAGGATCGTTCGGACGTCTTCAGATGCAAGTTTAAACAGTTCATCCTTAAAATGTGTACAGAGCTCAAATGCATATCATATTTGATAAATGTATCTGTATGTATATATGAATATTCAGCTGGCAGTCCACAGTATGGTGACATGTTTTCTGTATGTGAAGGCCCTTTGTGTGTTCATACATTTGCACTTTTATGCACTGTTATGCCTTAAAATCTTAATTAAAAATGTGCTTTTTGACAAACAGAAAATGAAAGAGTAGTTTCCAGTGATGGAGAAATTCCTTGACACAATATTAGCTATTGCATTCCCCTCTGACTCAGACTGTCGTGTGCCTTACGCTGCTGGTTTCAAGCCTCGGTCACAATATTGTGACAGTGTCTGTTTGTGTTCATGCCCGCACTGACCACATCACTGTCTGTTTGACAGTTTGTGCGCCCGCATGTGTGTGTTACTGTCCTGTGTCTTGCTTCTCTGTTCAAGCTGTGTTGGGTATCTCCATCTTTTTTGATAGGACGTGTTAGTTTGTTTGCAGTCGGACGTGAATGTGCTGCCAGTTCTGTCTGTGTGTGTGTCCCTGTTTGTGTGTCATCTGTCTTAGATGACTGTTTGCGCTCAGTTTTGTGTCACAGGCTATATCTGTTGATTAGTGTTTGCGTGTAAGAGCGCAAGCCGCATTGATGTTACAAGACAGTTGGACCGCTACGGTGCATCCTCCGCCATGGCCAACCAGTTCTCTGCAGTGTGTGGTTGTGTGTGTGTTATGTGTGTGCGTGTCTGTGCGCCACTGGAAAGGAGAAGAAATTGATCAGCACAGGGAGGAACGTGTTCACCAGCAAAGGCTGGATGGAGGGTGTGTAAGAGAGAGAGAGGGAGAGAAAGAGCGAGGGCTGTCGCTGCACACTCCTGCTGCAGTATCTCACTTTGGGCAAGCAGCTGCAGACAGGGAGTAACAGACAAGCGAGACAAGCAGACAGGTACAGACCTGGTGTGAAGGGAGGGGATGGGTGGGGGTTGGGGGTGTGGAGATAGTGGTAGAAGGCAATAGATGCCGGAGAGGCAGGGCTTGGGGTGGAAGGGTCAAATGGGGGAGGGGGGTGGGTGGGTGAAAGGTGGCGGGTTGCGGCGG
>CAEMYA010000025.1:6037770-6058521 GCA_903131615.1 Diplodus sargus
TGTCTGAGGGGGAGGAGTTGTGAGGTGGGTGGCAGGATGGGGGACGGGGTGGAGGGGGTGGGGGCAGATGGTGGTGTGTTTAGGTACATGACAGGCAAAAATGACATGGGAATGTTTTCAATATTACTTTGTAAATATTTACTGCAGTTTGGCATTTTATGGCAATTCACGTGTGGATTCTTTGGTTCCAACTGTGCCTGAAGCTTTTTTTTTTTAGTTCAACTGAAGCTGTTTTATGTCTGATTGAAGCTTGTTGCTTTTTGACACTGAAAACTTATTGCGTACCAAGCTTGCCGCCATGGCGGCAGAGTTCGGCGATAGGTGGTAGGGTCTGGCGTCGATGATATGGGAGTTTTACCTGTGTTCTCATCAGTGCTAAGCAGCCACAGTGCAGAGCCTCGATGCTCTCTGTTTTTCACTCGATATCTGAGCGTACACTGTCATGCTTGCCCCTGTGATGGAAAGCCAGAGGCTGAGGCTGCTAGGTGGCTCTCTGCATCCATCAGTCAGTGCAAACGGACGGACTGACGATCCAACAGACTGGTCCAGCCATCCTGGAAGAGAGAATTGTAGACTGATGATCAGTCGACGCTCTTTAGGACAAAGAGGCGAGTCTGGCTGCTTGGCTGGGGGGCTTTTCCTTTTCCAGCACAAAGGCTAGTTAGCACAGAGCAGGCAGTGCAGGCTCGTCTGTTTGTCTGAGCCTCTGCTTCTGCTTCTGTCCGGGTGCTTCGATGAAGAGAATTTGTCCAACAAATTTACCTCTTTGTCTTCCTTTGTCATCTCTATTCTCTTCTGCTGCCGCTGATGTTTTTTGATGTCTTGTGGTATTTAATGCGTGTAAGCATTTGCCTGAAAATGTTTCTACATTTGCTTGTCTTTGTGTGCACAGGATCAAGCTGAACCTTCTGAGCAAAATAAGTTATGTGCTGCAGTGGAGGGAAGGAGGAACCTGGTAACGTTTTTTTTTCTCGGTCCGGGCACACAGCTGTTTTGTTTTTTGAATGCATCCTGTGCCTCATAAACAGACCCTTTGTGTGGGTACCATTGGGCAGAAATCGGGTACTTTTAAGTGGCAGTGGTTGAGATGTGTGTGTGCATGTGTGTGTGAGGGAGAGAGAGAGGGAAAGGTGTCAGTGCCTCTCAGTGTCCTGCAGCTGACTGCGGCTCCTCAGTAGACTCTGTCGTACTTCACCTGCTCCCTGAGACCCTAACTTGTGAGCTCTCTTGATAAAAAATCACGGGTTAGGCTCTTGGGACGCGGGCGGAGGGCACAATCGACTTTCTACCGAATGTTCCAAGGGTGGAGTTGGAATGAAGCACCAACTGATTTACCATTAAAAATGTATCTGTGGTAGGGGAAAGATAGAGAAAGAAAGAGGGGTCGAAAAATGAAAAGGAAGTAGTCGAGTACAATAAAGGTTTGTCGGGATTCCGTTCGATCAGCTCCTCCGTCATATAATTTATATAATGTCAAGTAAGCTGTAGCCCTGATGGAAATGTATATGTAGGATTGTGCATGTTCGTTAAAGCCAAAATGTTTTGTTTTTCGGAAAAAAATCATCAAAAGCGGCTTTCACGATCACAGCGCTATAAAACCGAAACACACGTCTACGCTGCACTGTGTCGTCAAGCGGCACTGTAATCTCTCTTTGTGTCAACATCTTTGTTTGAATGCCATTCGACTAACACATGATCTGATTAGAAATGACAGGACACCAACCACTCCAAACTACCACACCCCAGACTTGTGTTGATTAACCCCTGTCAGCACCACAGCACAGCATTGCAGAGACCCAGCCAATATATGTGATCCTCCATTACCAGGCAGTCGCTCTGAATTTGATCACTTCACTGAGACACTGCAGGAGCAGACTGAGACTAAAGCCACATCTGCCGCTGCTTTTTCCCACATTGTAAAACTAATACACACTTTTTATACTTTTGTTTATAGCGGTCTGCTAACTAATTCTTTTGGCAGCAGCTAACTCAGTTGTTTACTCCTCATTTATTTTTTTACTCATTTTTTAATTCTCTAATAACTGCCTCGTGATTTTCAGAATACTTCACAGTTATAAAAATAGAATTTACATATAATGAGAATTCCCTTAGAAGTAGAGTTTAAAAAAAAAAGCTAGTTCCAAGTTTTAACCCTCTAATCTATAAATGACAGACACAAAGGCAAAATATGTAGTTTATTCAAATTGAATTATTTGACAGTAAAAGAGCAGTTATTTGTTTTCAAAACAAATACATTTTTAATAGTAACTGAAAGGCTTCAAATGTTTCACATGCATCATGTTTATGATTAGAGAAACATATTGTCAATTGCCAGTGACAGTAGACAGCAAGGTCTTTTTATGCATCAAGTTGTTGACTGTTAAGATCAGAGAACAGACGACCGACATTCTTCAGTATGTTAAATAAAAATCAATCAGCACACTTCTTAAATGTTTAATCATTTCCACAAGAATTTTGTTGCTTTCTTAATTTGATAATTTCTGTCAAAATGGTGCCATTATCATAATATCTGACAGCCACATTTTTCTTATTAATGGTCTAAATCGATATTTAAACTTCAGGCGTGCAACGACTCCAAGAGACATTGTAATTCAGCAAGACAAGCTGGCAAAAAGACAAGATTGAACACTGAAAAGAAAATGAAAATATTGGACTGGTCTCTTATGAACACATATGGAAGTGCAATTACAATAAATTAGGCCTGCTAGATTTTCCTTTATGCTATTCAAAGGTGTGACTCCATTCACAATTACAGCTTGACCTGGTTTTTAAACTTTCAATTTTTCCCAAGGCAGCATGCTTTTCTGAAAACCTAATTTCTGCTAAATTACCCGTATTAGGAATGCAGTTCAAAACAATTGATTTTCTCTCTAATACCCTCCTCTCCATCTCTCTCCCAGTCTCCAGTCTCCCTCTCTCCCTAATTATGTTTTTTTTTCTGCCCGTCTCCCCATTTGGTTTCATAGTGAACAATGCCGATGCCAACTAATCAGTCTGTGCCTATGCCACAGAGCCCCCAGCAACAGCTGAAGGAGTGCCATGCCCCATGAATACCAAACAGCCAGGCACAGTGCGACAAGTGCTGAGCAGTCAGACGCAGCACAGCCAGAGCGGAGCTGGTGCCCACAAAACAGCCAGACAGTTTTATTAGGGTCTGTCTGACACGCAGCAAAGTCTGGCAGCACCCGAGCCCACTGATGAAATCCTCACCGCTCCCCCAACAGTAACAAAGCAGCACGCTCAGAGCAATCCGCCAAGGATCCAATAAATATCACCCCGTAAAAATCAGCTCCCGGCTAGTTTGTAACTCCGCTGAATGGGGAATAAAAACTTTGTTCAAAGTCAAACTAGTTCTCAGTGAGCAAGTAGATTTTTTTTTTTGTGCCGTCTAAACATTACGCTGCCTCTGACACAACAGGGAATAGGGGAAATCTTGTTTCGCGACATTCTGCAAAAGCTTTCTCTGTAAATACTGCTCTTTTATTGATTTGGTAAAAAGGCAAGTTAATTCACTTGAGCATGTGTGACCTTTTGCGTATTATGTTTATGTAACAGGTTAATGTTAAAGTTAACTTTTATGTTTGCATTTCTACTGGAGTGAACTCCTAATGTTCTTTTAGAGGAAACGCTGAATTGTAAACCGGCTTCATTTAATTAAGGCCAGTCGGCTGTGAATTACTGATGTGTATGAAATGTGAATATATTTGACATTAGAATGGATTTGTTAAAAATAAGAGCTGAGTTTGTAATTTTTCTTGTTAAAAGAAATATTGTTCATATGATATATCTTTTATTTAGATATACTAAGATGCAGTCTTGAAAAGGGGTTGTCAAGGTCAAATTACTGAACAGCAGAATGCTATATTAGATTTTTTGAAAAGCATTTACTTACTGTATTGACACCCAGTCAACCAAATATTTTTCTGAAATAAAAATGACAAATTAGTGTCTATTGAGATAAATCAATCTGAGTGAGAATTTATGGAGAAATCTGCATAGATACTGAATTCATGAAAGAAAATCAATTTTGTGCACGATTCACTAAATATAGCAAAATAGAAATAATATAATATGGCATCAAATGCTTTTGTCCTGAATAAACAACATTCACGGTGTGCTTTCGATACTCATCTTGTCTTCAAGTTTCTGTACGAAAGATTGATTCAGACCTTGAATAGGTGTAGATAAACCAAAGGCTCCAGCTGATGGACCTGAGTGTGTGCAAGAGATTACACTCCATTGTTCAGAGGTGGTCATGTAACACACTGCACCGCCACATCGCTCCCAGATAAAAGTAATAAGGACAGATTAACATTTATCCCCCCCATTTGGATTTGGGCTCGAGCTGACATGGAAATCAGATGGATTTAGTGAATTAGAGGTTTTTTTATTATTATTTGCATTGATTGTCAGCTTGTGTTGTCTAGTGAAGCAGCTTAGTGTTCAGTGGATCTCTTATCGCAGCGGGGTGGGGGAGGAGGTGCAGGTGGTGGGGTGGTGTCAGGTATTCCTGATAGAGGAGCGGCGTGGAATGGAGGGGGGCAGGGCTGGGGGACGTCTGAGTTTCCAGACACTGCGGCAGGAGGCCAGACAGTCACCTGAACACACACACACACACACACGTGCCCCGACACCATACACACGCATCCATGCTAAAACATGCAGACACACATTTTATACACTAAGCCCCCCCCCCCCTTAAATCTGCACTAAAGCCAATTCAATTTTGTTTTTAATTCAATCAAGGGTATAAATTGTAGTGCCACTCGTAATGTAATTATCCCTGTGCATTGAAAGCACAAAAGTTTCTCTATTATTCTCTGGGCGACAGGGATGAGAGATAAACTCCATTAACTTTTTTCAGATTACAGTAAGTGCTGTGGGAGGTGGGGGTGTGTGTTGAAAGGACAGTGAAGCTGCACTGAGACTGGAGGATTTTCACGGTGGGCCTGTGGGCGCAGAGCAGGAGTCTGGAAAGTGGGCTGATGATTGAAAACCAAACAACAAAGCTCAGAGGGAGCAGACTGACGGCCTGGCAGGCCAGAGGTCTCAACGCAGCCTACTCAGACCTGGTTTGTTTTGTCTGTGCGTGTGTGTGCGTGCGTGTGTGTCGGCATTACTCATGTGTGTTTTTTTGTCCAAAGGACCACAGTATTAGAGGGTGTTTCCCCCTTCGATCCTCCCTGCCCCACTCCCTCCCTGGGTCCGGTCTTATCTCCCCTTCTCTCTCTGATCTGCGATTCACTTTGGAGGCGTTGCCAGGGAAACCTGGTATCTGGCTAGCAGCTGGATGGAGTTATTGAACTGTAACTGGCTGGGATAATTATGCTCTGTCTTGCAGGTTGACTATCCACTGGCTGGGACTTGAATGTGACCTATAGCTGGCCTAGCATTGTCGCCAAAGGCGAACGCTTTTAACCCCTCAGCCACCAGACAGTGGAACGGTTTTGACTTTGGAAGAGATGACCAATGAGAGTTGACACCGATGCTGCATTAGGGCCGCAGTCAGTTATTTGTTAATCAAAGATTTAAAGATTTTTGATTAGACTTCTGGGCAGAAATAAAACTTGACACTGGAAGTCTTGCAGACACACATACACACCAGCCAGACTAGTCACATTCTGCTGGTTCGCTTTGTGTCCCATCAACATGTCATGGCCACATATTCCTTGTGTGTCCTCGAGTGCATCCGTTGAGCTCTTGTGCAGGTGGACACTCGGATAATAACAGCTGTTTACTTTGACTGTCGTTGATATTCCACCACAAAGAGCTGGCGTTTCACAGATAAATTCTGCTGTATTTTGCTCACAGTTTTCATATTTTGCGAGGGTTTTCCCCTCCACGTAAAGGCAGTAAGCTTGGTCAACCCTCCTGCATTCTCCATTTTCCCACACTCCAACACTAAATTGCTGTCATTATCTCTTCTTGTCTAGGAGCCCTGGCAATTGTCTGCCTTTCTCCGTGCTCTAAGGTAAGACACATCACAACTTGCAACAAAACAACTGACTTCTTTTTTTTTTTTTCTGTGTGATCCATTTTGTTAGCAGACAACAGTGGAGGATAGTGTTTGGGTGTGCGGCTGCCTTGTTTTGCTTGCGCACTTGCAGTAGTGGAGTGAGTCAGTAAAAGTGTCAGACGGCTGTAACAGACGGCCTGTGCGAGATAATTAGCCTGGAGTCATTTGGAAGCTGCTCTGCTCTGCCCAGGTGCCCACTGTGCACAGAAAGAGACCAGACGACCTTTTACTCAGCTCCGTCCCACTGCAGTCACTTAAAACAGTGATGGATGTTTCCCTTAACACCCCGCTCCCTACCAGGCCATGCTCTGCTTTTCTATCCACCCTCCCTCTCTCTCCCCCCCCTCTCTCTCCCTCTCTCTCATCTCACCACTACTCCTATCCTCTCGCCTTATTTGTGCCATCTTCTTGTTTTGCTTCCATTTTTACATTGCCTTTTACAGCCTGCCCCCCCTACCAATTTCTCTGTTCTTCCACAGTGATGAGGAGGAAGAGGAAGAAGAAAGGTGCAGGGGGAGTGATGTAGAGGGGGCGTTTCCTGCCGAGCAGAGCCCTCCCCTCCCCTCAGCTCCTCATTAGTATGCAGCGGCTGTCGCTCAGGTGACATGGCCGCTGGATTCAGTCCCGACTGCGGGAACATCAGCAGCGTGGCTGGGAGCGGGATAGCAGGTAAGGACAATGAGAACAGGCGGAAGAGAAGGAGGAGGGAGGGGGAGCATGAGAGAGGGACGGAAGGCAGTGGATGGACTTCTTTTAAGGACATAACACCCCCACACGTACACACACTTATACACTTTACACTGCTGTAATGCTTACACACATATTTCCAATCCAGCCTCCGTTCCAAAGCCATATCTGCTATGAAGGACAATAAAAGTGTGTGTTGTCTTTAAATTAAAACAGCTACCACTTACTGCTGAGTTATGCTGGTTGGGTTATTGTAGTATTGAATTATCCGAGATGATGTTGTTTTGTCTGTGTGAATAAAATATTCTGTATTTTACATGGAGTATGCATGTTCAGGTGTCCAGAATGCATTCATTTACAAATGTTTCTTGTGTTTTATTTGGCAGAAAATGTAATAATTGTAGATGTCACAATATATGCTTTTCATATCCTTAATAAGATGATTTTAATAAATGTCAATAAATACTCTGATGTGTGTCTGGTTATTTAGCAATGTAATGTTTTATTTCATGTAAGCAAACAATGAAGGAATCCTGCCGTTTCGCTGTTTTTGCTTGTGAGGTTTTCATTCCCCTTGATATGTAGGATATTGGTTTTGTTGCCAAAGGCAACAAAGAGAGTGGTGTATTAGACAAATACTCATACACTCTCTAAGTGTGTGTGTGTGTGTGTGTGTGTGTGTTTGTGTCAGAGGAAAAGAGAATATGAGGGTAAGAAAGGGAGGAAAAAGAGTGTGTAGGTGTGTTTTTGTTTGCTCTGTTTGTGTGAGTGTGAGAACGAGAGACAGACTGTTTGTGTGTGTGTGTGTGTGTGCGTGTGTGTGCGTGTGTGTGCGTGTGTTTATGTGTATGTGTTTGTGTTTGTGTGCATTGGGGGAGCAGTGCGGCCAGGCTGCAGATATCATCCATCTCCCTGTCACCGGCCCAAGGGCTGCTGGGAAAGTGGCAGACAGCTCCCCGGCTCTGACAACAGAGGCTGCATCCTAATTTTCCAACACAGAATGCTTGAAAAACCTGCACCGCTCCTCCCTCACCACCCAATACGGAAAACCATTAACCCCGCGATCAGGGAACAAAGCACGGAGCTCAGCCCAGGCCACCGCTGGTTTGCGAGTCGTATCAGCTCCCATCATCCACCGGCAGACTCTGAGCTGCAGCATTTTGCATGAAGTCCACCACTTTATGATACTATGAAACACACATATGCAACAACACCACAAAATGACTCTCACAAGTCAAATCTAACTAGGCAGTCACATTACTGACTGCTTCTTGATGACAATGCAGTGTTTTCAGTGGTGAAGTGCATTTTCAAAATAAAAGTCCTCATAACAATAGCTGTTATAAGGGGATTACATGCGTTATGGTTTGCCATGACTAATTGTATTATCAAGCTGTTGTCAGACATTCTATAGCTTTTGTTACATGTGCCAGCACTTCTTATTTCCCATCTCAAGTGTTTCGATGTCTCTGGCCGTGGACATTAAATAAACACTAGCATTAGGATTTAATTATTACTAGTACTGGTTTATTAATATGTCCAGGTTAAAGTTGTTTTTTTCTACTTATATGAGTTGTGTTTTTACTATAATTATTATCATTATTATTATTAAGGTGAGTAAGAAATCTGACATGAAGTCAAAAGTGCAACACTTCATATCATAATATGAAGCCTAATTAACACTGAATGGGAAGTCTCATAAGCAAGCATCCGAGTCCAACACGATATGTAATATTATTAGGGCTGATATATGAACACTGATAAATATTTCCTGTAGCAGGAATAGAAGAAGTGTTTGTTTGTTAAACAGGGTTTTTGTTGTCGAGTTACAATAGATGTACCCACATAAATGCACACAGAAACATATGCACACACTTTCATAAATAAATATGAGTGGATGTAGTTAAGACTAATACAGCTTTTTTATATCAATATCAGCTATTAAAACTGAGCTGATGCTTGACTTCAGTGACACGTTCTCCTTTTAAAGACATTTATGGCAGATAACTACATTTCAATTCTGCTTCCAAACTGCAATACAATACAAAGTTGGTTGGTTCTTTGTTAATGATGCAATGGAGGGAACATTTCATGAATAAAAGACTAATTGATTTCCTTCCTAGAAATTGTCTATGGAATAAAACTATTACCAACTAAGAAGTAGATTTATGTTTGCTCTTCTACATTTTATACAAGTGCAGAATTGGATTTGTCTTTTTCTGGAGTAATGAGGTTTAGTCGATCATGCATTTAGCTTTCAGCTGTACCGTCCATTGAATAAAGCAGATTAGATCACAAGAATGATCTGGCGCTGTCATGACTCATGCGGATCTGCTTATCCTGCCAAAATATTAAAGTCTAAATATAAACATTTTGAAAGTTTAAGATAAGATTTGACAAAACATTTGCAATTCAGACTGACACTAATAAACAGCGTAGGATTTGAGACAATTCTGCTCTTTTCATTCAAACTGTCATGACAATGGGAATTTGGTTTATTCTCAGATTAGGCCTGATATGGGACAGACTGCTGTCAGGGCTTTAAAAGGCATGAATCGCTGATCAAAGCTGCGAGGACAGGGCCCGCTTTAGATCTTCGATAATTGTTCACAAGTCAGTAGAACGCGCTGGCGGGATCAAACACACAACATCCACATGTTGGGTAGGAGGTAATGTATGTTAGCCAGCTACTGTAGCTCGCACAGGGGAATTACACTCCTCTGCACACCGATGTTTACAGTGAAGCAGAACACATTACATCAGCCTGTGCTGCACATCCATACAATGTATGCAGTGCGTGGATTGAATACATGCAAAGTGAGTGCTACAAGACAATATTATCATATACGTCAACGCAGAGTAGCATTGCTTAATTATTCATCAAAAGGTAAGACGACATGATGACCCTCCTGTTTAGCTTTTATGAGTACTTGTTAAATGATTTATAATGCATCTGGAGATAGATTTATGGTCTTGTGTAGGCAGTCTATAAACAAAGACAAATACCAAATGATTGACCATGTAGGATACTAAAATATGTGTTCATATTTAATAGAGATATGAAATATATGATTTTGAAGCATAATGTTCAGTTACTGTTTTTATTCACGAACGCTTCTTGATTCTCCGTGACAACGAAGCAAACCCCATCTGCTGATGAAGGCCACCAGATACAACTGAGAGCTCCAGAAGAAATTTGAGTAAGTGGTCTTTGAGTGAGTTTTTTTTTTTTTTTGTCAAACTGCTATTTGGAGTTCAGTGCGACTAAATGAACACTGAACACATTTTTAAACCTACTTGTGAAGGATTCGGTCATGAGTATTCAGTCTTTTATACCAAATAAAAAAGTTTTTGTCATCATATGTAACCGCTGAATATCATTACCATTGTGCCGCGCTATCAGTCATTCCTTTGCGTACATATGTTGTGTTACATTATGCAAATTAAACTGTACTTACATCTGCTTACTTATACAACATGAATCAATACACATACACTGATCATTTAAGCTAAGTAGTTCAAGTAAGTTGTTTTACCAAAATAAATTCTACTAAGTTCTGAGGAGAGCACAGACCTCCACTAAGGCCCTTTTTTGTTTTGTCAAGATCCATGCATTATTCCTGTTAGAATTAACCAAAATGTGGAAAAAACTCACAATATAAAAAAAAAAAAATCATGTTAAAGAAAGTGGAAAAAAATTCCTTTGTCTGGATGCATACCAAAAGTTAATGTTGGCTATTCTGGGCCAACACCCTCCCTCTATCCAAGTTTTGTGGAAATCTGTTCAGGAGTTTGAATGTTATTCTGCTGACAAACCAGCCAACAAACCAACAAATGGACACAGGTGAAAAAATAACCTCCTCGGCGGAGGCAACAACACAGATAAGTGGATTGTCGCAGGATCTCCTCAGCAGTGACGCCGCATTCAGGTCGTGTGGGTTAGAGAGTAAATAAGAGCCTCCTACAGTAGCCGAGCTTCTGGGTCATCAGAAATGAGGTCAGTGATTGATGTGCCTGAATCCTCTGTCACTAACAAGGAAAGGCACAAAATGATACCTTCAGCTTTACGTAAACCAAAAGAACTCAGTGAACCCAGTCATTTTTTGCTGACGTGAAAAAAAAAATGTTTAAATCGCAAGGGGACATGCAACTTGCTGGATTTGTCATTTGTGGTTTACATTTCTATGTTTGGCTCTCTGTAAAACATGAACTCTGTAACCAAGTGCACATGTGAGAACGCTTAAGAGGAGAAACTGAAATCTACAGACAAGTGCAGCCGCTGTTTAAACCTTCAGAGGGCTTCAAATACGAACACTTTGACACACCAAGAAGTCACTTCCTCTGCGATTCCCACATGACATGAACGCAGCATGAGCCTTTTGTTTTGGAGTATTATTGCGCACAGGAATAATTGTGCAAGATGCGGTGTCTTCATGTCAGCACGTTGAAGAAACAAATGATAAAAGCCCTGAAAAACAAAAGAATATTAAAGAATATCCAACAGAAACTCCTAATAAATGAGCTGCACTCAAAATCCAAATGACAAAGGTTTACGGCACCTTAGGATGAGATAGCCTGTTTCCTCTTGATGAACAGTTTCCACATGATAACCCCTTTCCTTCAGCTCTGCTGAGGTGCATCACTGCGGCATTGTGCAGAGGCTTTTGGGTGAAGCTTTCCAGCTGTTTTGAAATCTCTGTGACCGTGATTCAACCACAGCTTGCAAACGCCGCGCTGAGCTCAAAGAAGCTTCTCTGAAGCCTGGGAATCCAACCCTGACTGGGCACAAAGACGACTTTGATTTCTGATGAGTAAAATAAACATCATGCTTGTACATGTTAGCAGAATCCGCTGGCTGTGTTTGTGCGAGAGGCCTCCGGGAATCTCACATTGAAAAAACAAGAGAACACAAGCTTCTAAGATCTTACGAATGAGGCTTGAAAAACACATAAACTCAGCCACAGATTATGGCTAAAAGTGTGTGTGTGTGTGTGTGTGTGTGTTCGTGTGTGCGTGCGTGCGTGCGTGCGTGCTCGCTCGTGTGTGCGTGTTTCCTACCACTGAAATGGTCCATACCACATGGGATTACATGGCACACGATAAACTGCATATAAACAGAGACCTCCAGCAGCTGATATTCATGCATCAAAGAGAAAAAAAAAAAACAACTAGGCATTGTTCATACTCACATATACTTGAGCTGGCTCTTAAACCGAAACAGGATGTTTCAGAAAAACACTTTAATAGCTACTGTTCTGCAAATTTTTTTAAGCTGTGCTAGCAGCGACGGCTCTCTGGATGGTGTTCCGCCTGTCAGTCGTTCCACTGTCGGATGGATAGCCATGAAATTTTCTACAGACAATCGTGGTGCCCTCAAGAGAAATTCTGATCACTTTCTCGATTACTACTGACACGATAACTGACGGTTTCACATTTGGGTATTTTAAAAAGAAGTTCCTAAGTTGCGGTGTGTGCACATGTGAGGGTAGGAAAGGCTCAGCTGTAATGAGAAAATGTGGATGACTGATATTCCACGGCACTAAAGAGATCTGTTGTGTTAAACCTTTACCTACTTCGAGGTGCACACAGCAGACTACTGGAGCCAGAGTGTGTAGGTACTGCCGCCGGTGTAGTCGCTGAATATGTATCTCACATCCTGTGTCTCGATTCAATGCTGACGCCTCTTTACCACTTGAGATGTTCTCCGAACATTAACGGGGGATGTTGATGGCTTTAGCATTCACAACAAAATCACCAGGCAACTGAATCTGTTGGCTGTAGGCTACATGCAGGCTAACCTTTAGACGTACGAAGGGCACTATAACAAAGTTAGCTTTGTGCAACCATCATCACATTACAGTTATTAATCTTATAATCTTATCGGCACAAATAGATACTCTGCCTCACTGTGAGGCGTCCTGCTGTGCTCGGAAATAGAAAAATATCTTTCAATCACTTTCAAAACAAATACACGGCCTAACTGGATCTTTATTTACTCCAGGAGACAGTGGTGCTCGTACCGATTTTGTCCACATGGGCTGTAAAATTTAACAAAAAAATGTTAGTTACCTGCAGCTGCTTTACTTTTTTCATCAGCACCGTGAGAAGGTCAAACATTTCAAGTTGTCCAATACTTTGGTTAAAAAACCTGCAACAAATTCTGTACAAATTCCTTTCCTGTCAGCTGTGACACAATGCTATATAGCTACATTTAGCTAAAAAGATAAACTAACGTCAAAACAAAACATCAGAATTGTGAGCAACTTAGCAAGGGGGTGTTAGCATTTAGCTCAAAGCGGCACTGCACCCAAGTTCAGCCTCACAGCTAGCATCGCTGTGGACTCCACATCGTGTTTCTTAAATGCATGTGATTTCTGCCATGCACGGTCTCTTAATCCAAACAAACCAAGAGACGTAAGTGGTGTGGGCTTATGGGGGTTGTCTTCTTCCCCGTTAAACAGCCAGCATTGCTGATTAAAATCAATCTGATTTGACTGAAGAAGACACGTTCGCTGACGAGGTTGTGCTTCAAAGTTGTGTCCGTGTTACATTTCGTCAAGTTCGCCGGCTTCCGTAATCTTTTCATTATTATTTAAGCATCTTCAAACACAGATGATCTTTTTTTACTTCTGCTGAATCACCTCATTCTTTGGTCATGATTTAAATTGCAATATATAAAAAAAAACAAAATGCAAAGGCTAATGTGACGCCTCATTTTAACACAGCAAAGACACGACATCTCTGTGGGCACACATTCACTCCACATTACTCTCGGCGCTAAATTCAGTTTTGATTAAACCATATGTTCTTAGTTTCTTCCAAATCTCAGTGGCCATTTTTTTTTCTTTTTTCACATCTGAAAATATTAATATAATCTGAAATCAAACCAATGTGCCCTCTTTTTTTTCTAACCTTTTTTTTTACACAGCTCATACGCAGTCATATGAGTCTGCCTCACAGTTTCCTCATACAAACGGCCCAATGTACTTTACAGGATCCTTCTCCGCTGTCACAGCTTCGGTTGGAGTAAATGTATCTATCCCCAAAGAGTATTTCAAAGCTTTATTTTGAATCTGTTGACGTCCCATGGAAGCTTTAAATCCTGAAAGCTTTTTTTTAAGTTTGATATAAGTGAAGAAACCCATGAATTTAGTTTTCCTGGTGACTCCACCTAAAACCCTGCAAGCCAATTTAAAAGTGCCTCTCCCTATATGTGCTTTCTCTGTGTGTCTGCATGGTTGTGTGCCACTTCTAACACGAGTCACTAGTGACCAGAAAACATGTATGCATTTCTTAAACTGTCCTGATAATCTCTCTTGTAATCCTACATTCTGAAAATCAGAGAGAAAGGATGACGTGTCCTCAGTGGTTTGGGCCTCTGTACGCCCCGACACAGTACACCACCCGCAGTCTATAGGCCTCTACACTCGACACACACATACATACATATATATCTCTTCAGTTATTGATTCATCTTTATTTCACAGTCTCACGCAACAATCATGGCGCCACGGCTCGCCACGCAGCTAGGCGAGCATGCACCTCCTCGTGTCCTGCTATGCACACTGAGCAGCACATTGCGGGAGTAGAAAAACTTGGAATATACAGATGTCTCCGTCCCTCACAGGCTCACTGGTGCCTGCACACGAGACAGCAAACACGCAGCAGTGCTGCTGCTGCTGCTGCTGTCAGACAGACATCCGTCAGTGCATAGACGGGAGGATACAGCCGTTTCACTGCGAGCTCCGTCTCGCTGATGTAAATGAATGGAGAGGACAGACCTGTGTCAGAATTAGCTGCTGGAACACAGAAGACAGAAAGCTGCTGCTGTGTTCGAGTGTGTTAAAGAGACAGTGTATCATCTGTGCGGAGGCCTCAACACTGAGATGGAAACATTCCAAGCTGGAAGGGTGACTGGCAGCTCTTCATACCAGAGGCCTATATGATTACTAAACCAACGCACGGCTGTAAACCTCTGCAAGTAGATTTTTTCATTTTTTTGTTTTCTTTACAAAAGACTAAATTCACCAGCCTCTCCAGATGTTGCTCACATTATTACAGTAAAGCAATGAGTCAGTAACATCATATCAGTGTGGTCTCCTATCCTCAGGTCCAGCACTGGTGTGCAGACCTCACTGTCAGTGGATTGGTTTGAAGGACCTGCAGTGCCGCCTCGTCTCCAGAGAGAGCTCTGCTGCCATCTTGCGGAGAATGTGGGGACGCCAGCGTGGAAATGCGACATTTCCCCTTTTACCAATATCACGACCGCTCAACCACCACCCACCCTCCATCACAGCATCGATTCTCTGCTTTAATACATAGCCTAGCCTCACTGCCGTTAGAGGCTTTTAAAGATGAAGGTCATCAGAACATTGCAGAACATACATAATGGAGGCTATTCCAAGTCATTTACTATTTGAGTTTGAATTAAAAAGAAAAACTGAATCATTTGTCCTTGTTCTGTAAAAGCTGACTTTTTACTCAGTGAATTGCCTATTTATTGAGTCAGTTTAAAGGAGTAGTTCAACATTTTGAAAAATACACATTTATTAATTGATAGACGTGTGTAGACCATTGTAACATTCTCATTCTTATCTATTGCAGCAGTTTTCGACCCCCTCCCCTCCAAAAAAGAAAAGAAACAGTGTCCTCTCACTAATGTCGGCTCTGCTTCTTCAGGAAGATGAAAAAATTCCATGTCCAATGTTGTCAAGAAACAACAAAACAAGAAAAGCAACTGGAATGTTGCGAAACCGTCTTGTTGCAAACAGAAAATGAACAATAGCTTTTCCTAGGAGCATTTACTAGGAAAAAAACACCTTGCCCAGGACTGATAACTACATCTTTGAATTTGGCTCGTAGCATTCATAGCTGATATTAAGACCACATGTATCCTCGTGGATGTATCTGTGTGTTAGCAGTTAGCTTGGATCAGCTTTGCGTAATGACAGGAGACAAGAACAACAACAAATGCACAGGAATTAACACTGATAAAAACATCTCAGAATGAAATGAAATCCAATAATTGAAAGTACAATTGACTCAAATACAGAACATTAATAAACAAAGAAACAAAGCGTATGGCCCATTTAAACTGTAAAACTATCACTTATGAAGGTGATTA
Organism: Diplodus sargus; assembly: GCA_903131615.1. Classification (NCBI taxonomy): domain Eukaryota; kingdom Metazoa; phylum Chordata; class Actinopteri; order Spariformes; family Sparidae; genus Diplodus; species Diplodus sargus. Next base: position 6,053,619 of record CAEMYA010000025.1, read on the forward strand.
GGTTGCAAAGCTGTGACATCCCAATAGATACTGAACAAGTAGTGACAGCAGAGTGAGGAAGATCTGTCTACGTCCACGTAGTCCTGAGAACAGTGGCTGAAGAAGTGTTCAGATCATTTAACTAAAGCAAAAAATGTATATAATAAACATATTGTGTATACTCTTAAAGGGATTCTGGGGACAGATGGTTGATTGCTGACTCTTGCAGATGTTTTGGGAGAGGTGGGGGCTCGGTTGGCCCGAAGCATCAAAATCAACGGTCTCCCTCCTTAAAGGTACATATTGATGCTTTAAAGCTGCTACAAGTAACTTTATTTTTTGTGTTTGATTCTGGTGGACAAAGGGTGTCCATAAAACAGGGAGTACAACCACCAGACGACAGAGCTGCTTCTTTCCTCAGGCTGAGAGACTCCTCAATTCATCCCCAGTACTCTGCATTCATCAATAGTTTTAATTTTAATACATATCCGACCTGGATTAGATCGGAATCTGACCTTGTGAAAGGTATAAGGAAGTAACCAATCTTCTCACCAAAGGAAATGCACTGTAGAGCCACCAGTAATGAATTCAGACTGTTACTAGTACACACATTAACCAGATGAATTCATCAAGTTTAGACTTTTTGGGGACTGAATCTTTGAAACATTGATCATTTTACCTCTTTGGGCCTCAACAATCATGCAACCTAATGAAATGTGGAAGTATACTTATACCATACAGGCCTGATGGAAATGCACAAAGCACAATGATTTTAAAACTGTGCTAAAGTACAGTTACTGGGGAAAAAGCGCTTAATTCCACCACTGCCTGAGGGGAGCTCCAACCAGGCACAACGGGGGGGTTAACTGTTGTTCAGTGTTGTGCGCTAATGACACAAGTCTGTTTTCTTCCATTGTTTTATGGTGAGAGTAGAAATGACCTCAAAATAGAACCAACCAGAGCCATCTGCATGATGTAAACACGGGAGCTTAGTGAGAAAATACGTTTTTCAGAGACATGTGCACCGCTGCATATGTCAGACATGCTCCTCCTTAAATACCCAGCACTGACAGCCACTGACAGCAATTTTTCCTTATACAAATCAAGTGACATAATTATACAGCAAGCTATTCCTTTAGTTATTATGGGTCTCCTGCTGAAGTTTCATGATTGCCATCCAGAAAATGCAGCACATCCCGGCATTAAGAGTGGCAGGGAGAGTAAACAAACGTGGTGGGATTGTGACCAGCTGTGGGCTGAAGTGACGACCACAACAGCTTAAAGCTGTGAATGATGTTAATTTGCAGAACCACTGTGTTTACGAGTTCAGAGGAGGAACGAGCTCCTCTGACTGCCATGCTGTCAGGACGAATCAGTCTGACACTGCTCTTACCAACAGAGATCGACCAGCAGGTGACACTAATACACACTTTTTTTTTACATCTTGACAGACTGCAGTGGGTTTTTCTGTCGCTGCAGCTGGCTCTGGTAAGATGCTTTATGCAAATACGCTCGTGAAGAGCCCATCCTCTCCTCAGCCTGATGGAGTGTGTATGCTCTTATCGAGATGTGTCCCATTAACTTTGTGTGAAATCACTGATTTATTTCTAATACCAGCCTGTCAGGTGGCTGTCTCAGAATCAGCACGCAATCAACACAGCCCCATTGTGTAGACAGAGCGTGTGTGAGTGCGGCGCTTGTGTGTGTGTGTGCGTGTGTGTGTGTGTGTGCCGTCACTTCAATGATTACTGAGTATTTACCCCAAAGATGCAAAGCAAAAAGCTGTTCAAAGTTAGAGTAAACGACGAACCACTGCAAGGAAATCACAGCATACAGTCTATCTGCAGTGTGTGTGTGCTGTAAAAACTGACAAAACAGCATTTTTCTAATCCTGTGATGACTGTCAGGCATTTTCAAATATCTAAACATCTACTGGGTGGACTGCCAATACACTGTGTAAAGAAATGGAGCGTTCCCAGTTGGGCAGTCCTAATGGTGAGCCCATGACCTTTCCTCTAGCGCCACCATGAGGCCGACATTTGCTGTTTCAAGTGCAGCGTCTCAGCTTTTGTGTCAAATGTCATGAAATTTGGCACAAAACTCACGTTTCCCTTTGTCACATCTGATGATTGCATCAGATGAAATGTTTGACTTATGACCAAATACCAAATGTAAGATAATAAGATTTTGTGAAAATCTCATTTCATCTCACTGATCTCATTTCACTGCTGCGTCAATTGCAAGTGATAAGTAAACCTTTGAATCTCGTGGATTTGTTTTGTCCATCACCTTTATTTTCTTTCAAATTATAATTGAGTTTACTGGAATGATTTAAAACATTATGCAACTTTTTTCTAACCTACAAATAAAAGCTTCAAAATCATTTTGATGGTACAGTGTCTTGGAATTGGCTGAATGATGTCTGTTTTTCAGCCATTCCAACCCCAATTGCTTGTTTCTGCTCTATGTAACTTTAGTGAGAGGGTAGGATCACAATGTTACACACATGTTTGCTTCAACATGCAAGTTTTCAACACACAGGATTGTTATGGCGTAATGAGTCTTGTACAAAAAATGAATAGACCCGGGTATTTACGACAGCGGTGTTGCAAATGTAAATTTCTACATAATGTTGTCTTAATAAATTCTAATCCATATAGGCTTATAGCCAATATATCGTATTTTATTACATATTTTACATGGGAACTACATTGCCTGTGGTATAATGCTTTGAAGTGTTTGAACGGTGCATTTCATTTGGTTGTCTGTTGTTATAACTTCCAGGTTAGGGAAGTTGGCAAATTCCTTTGGATAAAGATTCCTTTTGCGATATGTAAATTATGGGCCCGATAATGGAAAATTTACATTGCCAGTTATCGGCAGAGGATGAAATTATAGCTGATAAAATGGAACCAATAATACAAAGCCAAATTGCTTTAGTTGACTCAACAAGTGCAGCATTTACACACAGTATGTGGTGGTATACTTAAAGTTGGTTTGCCAGCTGCCAATAAACACGAAGAAGAAGAAGAAGAAGAAGAAGAAGAAGAAGAAGAAGAAAACATCAACAATGCTGTTGTCACGTTCATGACATAGAATGCAAAAATGTGAAATTATTATCGGTTATTGGTGTCGTGTCGGCCGCTAGGAGTAGGTAATTATCGGTATCGGCTGAAAAAGTCCAAACTGTGCATCCCTCAAATGGCAAATGAATCTAAACATATTGTGAATAATAGTAATGTGTGTTTAAATTCAAGTCAACTTCTGACTCACCACAGCACTCATCAGTGATTCCGGTTTTCTCTCTTCATTTTCGCCCTCTCCTCTCTTTAACATTACGTTAAAGAAGTGAAGTGCTTTTCCCTTCCAGCAGTCAACATCACACCACATCACCACGCAACAGGTTGATAAACAGGAACAAAAATAAATCCACTTTTAATCCCGAAAGGTAAAGTTATCTTTGAGCTCTGCCCTGTTGGTAAATGGCCCGGATCAGAGCAGAATCTGATGTGATGTGACAATATCAGTCTGTTGAGGTGCACATTAGAGTGGATGAAGTAACACACAAGAAGCTGTCCCCCATGCTTGGCTAAGATTGTCCAGTGTTGCATAGCATGGTAGAGCTAATTAGCAAATGTGAGCGTGCTAACATATTAGCATGGCATGTGGTTGGCCTAAAAACCCTACAGGTCAATTTTCAAGGTAATGACTCTATATAGGTGTATCAAGTGGTGATAGTTTGTGCAGGGATTACATTTCTATGACCAGAGTGAATCGCTATTTTGGCCTTAAAACTCAAAAAAGGGCATCTTTCTTTTCTCTGGTAATTACTGCAAAGCAACTGTAGGCTTTGTGCCGAGTTTGATGAACTTTGAGCTATGCGTCACTGTCATAGCTATTAAAATGCGTCATTACTTACATTTCTTTGGTAAAGAGCCAAATGCTGCTAATATCAACTGTAGTGTCTGTGGAGCAGCACTTTCTTTCCTCTCAGTGACTCCTCAGTGAGAGAGGTCACCTCTAACCACCTTCAGACCGGCTCTCTGTATGGACGACGTTAAGTTGGGCTTTACATTAATGATAGATCATACCTGAACGTCAGTTATTTAATATGTGTGGTACACCTCCTCCGTGCAGCCCATCCTAAGCTTTTTACACATGCTAGAGGGATGCTGGAGGGAATAAAAGGCGGAGGGGATTTCCATTTAAACTTGAGCCTTCTCTTTTTTTTTGATCAGTGAGCGAAATGTAAAAAAAGTGACCATGGCAGCGCTGCTATCCTCCTCACAGGAGGAAGTGTCCATAGCTTGGTGCCCATCCAGACATGTTATCATAAAGTATTATATCACCGGTACAGCTGGGAGATGATACTCCAAGCTACAACACCCAGGATCTAGTCAACATCTGAAGGTTTTATGGCTTATGTGTCTTTTTTTTTCGCGGCTTATCTTTCCTGTAGCTCCTGCTGATTTATCTTCACAGCATAAAAGAAACCATAAAAGGAAAAAGGTCGGACTGCTGGGGAATAGTGGCATCAAACAGCACGGCATCGTCTCTCTGCGGCCTCTGTCTCTGTTTGTCCTATAACCTGGCACTGCTGTTGGCTATCATATATTTTACAAAGGCTCGTATATTGGAGGATGAGCCGGCCAAAACAGAAACTGTAATATAGCCACTTCTGCCTTGTTTCATGCACGTTTGAAGAGCGGCGATATGCGTGAATTTGATGTGAGCTGGTGTCAGTGGAAAACTGCTTACACGTGAAGTATTTCTTCACCTCAGAGGAGTCAGAGTAGTGTGTGGTTGTTATACAAACTGTGGGACATAGTCTGACATAACTTGTAGATTCAACGTTATGTCAAAGACTTCCTCATATTGTTTTGAAGAGACAGTTACTGAAGTTAGCATGCTAATCAGCTAACCC
>CAEMYA010000025.1:6067725-6081170 GCA_903131615.1 Diplodus sargus
AAAAAAAAAAAACAGAAAACAGAAATCTGCTTGGATCTTGATCTTCCTCCATTTTCTTCATATAATTTACATAAAAGCAAAAGCTGAGACAGCCTTGTGTCGCCATCAAAGAACACATTTGACGGTGGGAAGGACGAACAAAAAGAAAGCAGACTAACTGTCATGGCAAAACCCGATAATGAATTGTTCTATCCTTCAGTCCTGTGTCTTCTATAAAATGTTAAACTTGGAGATTCTCCAGAATACAGAATCACATGTTGCTCATAACTCCACTGCTACGCCATCAAGACACTCCTAAGCTGCATCAGTGACCTTTTAACAAAGATGGGCAAAACTCCCCAGGAGCCCTCAAGATCTGACTTGTCCACAGAAAACAAATGCTCCTTTCAATCCCTGATTATATCTTCGGACTGAATCAGTAGTTCCTCTCTGCTGTGAACGTTCTGAAAGACTCTCCTTGCCCCTCTCAGTCTTCTGCAGATTAGCATAACCTGTAGGTGACCTCCTCATACTATACCCACACTGTTGTCACTCCCCTAGAGTCCTTCTGCTCTGCTGATCCACTTGTGACTTACTTATTGTAAGTTGCTTTGGACAAAAGCGTCTGCTAAATGCCCTTAATGTCAATGTAAATCGGTGCGAATAGTGTTCCTCCTGTGGATCAGCTTGGACAACATCCTGCCTCGTGTATATATATAATTGATTGTGGTAACCTTGAAATCATCCAGAAAAAGACAGAGTTCTCACCAAACAACATAATTCTACATGGGAAACAACTTAAAAAGTAGACGTTTTCTAGAAAAGTTTGAACCGACAGACCCGGACCACTGTTGAACCTTCACTGACACCTATGAAGTGTCATTTTATCACTTGCTCATTGACCACTTCCAGAGCCAACACTTGATCAGAGTACTTCAGCTTTTCTTCACAGGGGACATATTAGTGGTTTAAATGTCCCTTCAACCACTACCACTGATGATGGTTCACTTCAGAGGAGATTTGACCTCCTGCCCTCCAGCAGGCGCTACATGAGCCTCTGTTAATGGCGGCACACCTGCTAAATTTAATTTATGTCACAGATTTATTTTTGGTTTATGTTATTGTTCAATTTTATTGATTTATATTTGTGAATGTAAATTGTGTTAACATCTTATTATATAAGAAACATTTATACTACATGTTGTCTGTTAAAGTTTAAAGTTTAAAATTAAACCGCATTTTAATAAATCTAATTCATACAGTCATATCCAGACTGGTGACAAATAAGAATAAAAATAAAATATACAGTATATACCTACATGCCTCCATACAGAGCATGAGGGGTTCCTGAATGAAAATTATGAATCATATGTTAAATTTTAATCCAGTTGATCAGCTGGCAGGTTCTCCTCCACAAAACACCAAATGGGGGAATATATTGAGAAAGAACTGTGAGTTGACAGACTCTGAGAATGTCTGAAAAACAGCACTGAAGCTTTTCTGGAGGCTCGAATTGGTCAAACAACCCTCTCTGCTGATTTTTCCTGTCATTTGTCATCATCTTTACTCTTCTCTGACCCGCAATGGGAACGACACAGGGAGTAACAAGTAACAACAGGCCTTGGTTTCTGGAGCCAGAATGGAAGAGTATTTGATTCTTATATAAAATACCAATATCACAAGGTAGAAATACTGTATGTAAATTAAAAGTTGCCCAAGTAAACGTAGTACTAACATAGTAGTATCAGGAGACAGGGATGGTCCTGGGCTAGCTGGTTAGCATGATAACTGGAGACATCTCCGCAACACATTACATAGATGTCTTTGACAAATGTCTTCTTGTTTTTTCACACTCTGCTGATAATGTTAGTTAATTTTTTGAATATACTCAATTAAAATCCCTCCCCTAGCTTATTATGATCACATTTGATATAATATAAACGCAGCCGGCAGAAGTCATTAAATTAAGGGAACCTGGCATCTAAGTAACATCTTACCATTACTGTACAATGCATAAGCTATTTGGCCCACACTCAAGTTTCTGTGCTGCCCCTCCAAAGGAAATATTTGGGGAACCATTCTGTAGACTGACACCAACATTGGAATTTACAGTAAAACTATTTCAGGTCAAGGTCTAATCAACACATAGCCTACTGCCATTTCAGACTATCTGAAGATAGATCATAGTGAGAAAAATACCAAGACATCAATCGCACCATCATAAAAAGGTTTTTGGCAAAATGACAGCAACCGGTTCATTCAAAGAATTTATTGCGATCATGGCATGTCATCTGGGTGTAGTCAGATCTTTCTACTGCTCTTTGAGAGAGTATTTCTGAGGGTAAAATAATTCGGGGTGATGCCGCCTGCTACATGAATCTGCTCAAGACACTAAGAAACTGACGACATCAATGTTACTATTTCAGCCAGAGGACAAAACAGCATTCTACCCAATGTCCTTGTTTGCAATGTCCACCTTTTGCCTGTTTTCAGGTTAAAACACTGCCCCTGATTTCATTCTCTTTGCATTCCAGTGATAAGAGTCAGTGCTCTCTTTCATAGGGTCAGTTAGGGCTAGCATGCGTACCTGAAGCCTCACCAACGTTGCAGTTGTATACGTATTAGTTATAAGGATCTAGCTCACGAGGGAGATGTTAAACCAGCTCATAAATCCAGGGATTGAGGTTGTCTCCCAGTGACGGGCTTACGGTCCAATGTTCAATCTTGGTTCTATAGCTCAGGAAGGACTTCAAGATTGTGGCTGGTAGCGGAAATCTTCCCTGGGACTGTAGACACCATATCATTAAAACCTGTGTGACTCAACATGACAGCCCTGCAGTGAATCCTCTGTGAAATGTAGATGTTCTGTTCCTGGTATTAACTTACCTTGATGCTACATGTTGAAACAAGGTTAAGAATAAAGCCCTGAAGGCCAAATAAATCAATACAAATTGACTTCACACTCGGCAGGTTTGTTGCTGAGGATCCAAGGAAGTGCAGAAGCTCTCCATAACTTCTGTGTTGTGTTAGACAGTCATTATTTATATGTTAGCGGACTTCATTTCTAATCTACTGATAGCTACCTTTGCTGTCCGTTAGCGGAGCGGAGGAAGCTGCTGAGACGAGGCACTAGAGAACGTGCATAAAGTAAAATCCTTTAGACTGTTGCGGAAAGTCTGGCACAAAGAAATTCACAGTTCAGCAGCATTAAACAACGCAAACAAATTGTATAGGCATTCAAACGAGACAGGGAAGGTCAAATTTTTCACATGGCGCTCACATATGGCCAATAAAAAAGTGATTCATATATGTAAATGGGTAATCGTACCAGAGTGAGCAATGCACCACTTCACATGATCCCTCTCACATGATCTCATGGGGAAGCAGACGTAAACAAAATATCGATGAGCATGGTGCAAAAAGTTGCTGTAGTAACACATTGCAGCGAAAAAACAAAACAAAAGGGGTCTGGATGAGTGGGGAGCGAGGCCAACAAAGGCTTTCTATTCTTCAGCGAGGACTGGAAGGAGGATTTTAAGTTTCTGTCAACAGCAGTATGCTAGCTAACATTAGCGTGAAGGGCTACAATGTTATCTGTTGCATGGCAGCACCGTCAGCCCGGCTTGAAAAGTACAGACGTAATCATCCAAATTTTAAATCCTAAATATCAGACATGTTTGATATTATCTGGGCAGCCCTGAAGACTCTGAAAGCCATTCAGGAGGCTTTAGACTGGATCTATAACCACCTCACATTATCAGATAATCTGTGTGGAACCATGGAACTGAGATAATGCACACTACTCAGTACAGAACAACTAGGAGATGCTCTGTCTAATATCTCAAGGCAGGTTTTTGCTGAGAACCTAAGGAAGTGCAGTGTCAGGTATACTATACTCTCACAAACTTCAAGCATCAAAACCCCAGACCAACCAATCTGTCCCTCTTGAACAGCATCTTTTGAACCGACACTACACAAGTTATAATTAAGAGTCCTTGATATCCTCTGATACAATTAAACAGTCTATCTAACTGTAAATCTAAGCTTCAAAAGGAAGCATTAATTGCAGTGCACTTAATTGGCTCTTCAAAGTGTTCTTAACACTGTGTCTCTCTCCATACAGTGACGCACTTTACATCTCTGTGTTCTCTTTATTGTTGCTGAATAACATGCACACGTACAGCATCTGACATATGAACAAATTGTAAAGCCTGGTCAGAACATTATGCATTTCAAGACTCTGTGAAGCACAAATAACAAGCCAGATAGAGGTGTGCACACCTCAGTCTGAGATGTTGGTGCTTGTTTTACTGTGGTGTCAGCAATCCAGCCAGCAGGTGGCACTTTTTTTCCAGTCTACATCTGAAATGGTAAATGCACATACTGTGCACTGGTGGTGGCATTCACATTGTTTACTTAAGTAAAAGTACTGATGAAAATACTCCACCACAAGCAAAATATAATATCAAAAGCAAAAGTTCTCAGCGTACAGCAAAGTGTTCCCTTTCAGTGTTTTACTGTTATATCAAATGTTTTGGGATAATTATTCCTGCTGCATTAATGTGTATGTTGCAATTTACTGCTGTAGATATTTAATATTCTATTAAGTCACTGTGTTTGTTGCATCTCTAAAAAATCAGTTTTAGTTTTCATAAGCTCGAAATATTCTCAACCCATGAAGGGACACTCGTTTGCCTTAAAATAACTGCTTCAAAATCACTGGATGGAAGAGTGACTTGTCTTTTCCCCCTATTACTTGTTTCTGCAAGATGTGACTTCACTGAGGGCGTAGGATCACAGTGCATAACTCTTTACAGCAGTGTGTCACACACACGCAGCCCCAGCCATCGCTGACTTTGGTACAACAGGATCATAATTGTATACAGAACACGTTTTCTGCCAAGGAGTGTTGGTGTTTACACCACTATCACATCTGCTTTGGACCGTCAGGGAGAAGAGGGTTTAGGTGTGGGGCTGGAATGGGCACCAGAAGCAGAGCCAAGCGAGTGGGCAGCAGAGCCAGCCATCGTGACAGAGGTGAAGAGACTGAAGAGGATGTTGATTATGGAAGCTAAGAGGAAAAAAAACACAGTGACCGATTAAGAGACAAGAGCAAAACTCAGGGGTTGCTGTAGCTCAGGAGGCAGCGGGGGTCCTCTGATAATTGGAAAGTCGCTGGTTCGACTCCCTGGCTCCCCAGGCTGCATGCCGACTTGTCCTTGAGCAAGATACTGAACCCCAAATTGCTCCTGATGAGCAGTTGGCACCTTGCATGGGAGCCTCTTCACACACACATTGCTCGTTGAGTGCTGAACTAGTAGCATGAGACAGCCAGGTGTTACTGTTTCTAATACTAATATTTCAACATAGAAGTGTTGCCATAACACATTTTTTTTGTTGTTGTAGTTAGCATGTGACGTTTCATTACATCTGACAAAATGTTAGAGAAACATTGAATTTGTGTTCACATGCAAAACAGTTGTGTTGCACTCAAAAACGGTGGAGGCCCCAAAATCGCATAAAATACGACTTACTACATAATGTTGTTTAATTCTTCAAACTATCTGACGAATTCCATTCCAAAGCCACTAAATTTGGAGTTACAGATTACCAGAAAAGGACGTAAAAAGGAAAAGAAGAGGATATGAAAAAATGTAATCTGAAAAGTAACTAGGAACTATACTGTAGCTGTCAAAGAAATGTAATGGAGTAGAAAAGAACAATATCTACCTCTGGAATGTAGTGGCATAGAAGTATCAGGTAGTATAAAAGGGAAATACTCAAGTAAGTACACCTTACACCACCACCAATGTCTGGCTGAGTGAAAACATGGTTCTTTCGCTCAGATTTGTACAGAGAACATGAGTGTTTGCTTTCCTTTAGCTGCTGTTTGCGGTTACAGGCTGCACACTGTGTACACAAACCATCTGAACATCATCGAGACATTGGAAGTGTTCTGACAAAGTGCCAAACAGCTAAATACACAAACCTGCTGAGATAGTGCCGTAGTGCATCAACCTGTCCAGTGAAGTGAAAAAAAACAAAAACATATGCAAAGTAATGCGAGTGTTAACAAGTGAAAGTATTTAATGAAATGAAGCACTCATAGAAACAGCTGGATCTCTTTACAACTAAAGCATAAAGCACAAAACATACGTCTCAGTCCGTGTGCAGTCAGTCCTTACAGCCACATGTAGCGGCTTTGTGGATTTTATCCATCATGAGGATTTCCACAGACAAATCAGTGGAAACTGGCTAATGCTAATGCTGTTGTTGTGTCATCTATGTTAGTATGACTTGTGGTTTTCATTAGGATGGCTTTACTGTATGCTAGAAACACAATATAGGTACTAAAGTGAAATTATAAAGCCACAGAGAACCCTCTTCAACCCAAAATTGAGTCCATCCTGGTTTTAAACAGTCATATTTGTGCAGTCGGGCACTTTGCTAGATAATCCAAACTCTGCAGGCCAACAAATCACGTCAAATCCTCTCTGAGTATTCGTCGTATTTGTGGCTATCGGAGAGGCAGTCCCTGCCCCCGAGGCTTTCATCACCGCTCACCATTGGATTTCACATTGAATTGTCATGTTTTCTCCAGTGACCTTCGCTGTGTTTCCGTGGCTCTGACTCTTCACAGTGCGTCTGGCTTATCTAAGAGTCAGGTGGTCCACTTACATCAACGAGTCTGTCCCCCAAAGAGCCCCCTGTTAAGAGCTTGTCTCTCTCAGACCCCTGCTGGACCAGTCATTTAAAGCACTAATGTTATGACCTTTTCAGATCATCATCTGGGGAGGTACTCCTGTGGAAGTCTGCTGAGGTTCCTGCTCTGCAGCGCCTGATCAACAGTACGAATGAAGGGGTCAATCATCTGTCTCATGTCAGTGGTGAATGGGTCAAAGGAGGGCCGCTGGGCCCCCGAGCGCTTGAAATGGCCGTCCTGGTTGCTCTGGGCACAAAGCAGCCTCTCCTCGGTCATAGTGGCGTTCAGAAAGTCCGTGATGAGACGCAGCTGTGGGAGGAGAGTCCTCTGCAGCTCCTCGTAATGCACCACCAGCAGGCGGCGTCCAAACTTCAGCCAGCTCAGAGCGTGGGAGGCCCACCAGGGGGCGTAGCTGGAGACAAATTCCGGCCATTCTGAAGGTGAAAGAGGCGACAGTTGTTCCATTTAGACATTTCATCAAGCATCATGTGATTTGTAAATATTATTGTTAGAGCTAACTGTTGGATAGAGTGATGGCATTCTCTCTGGGGAATACTGTTCATATTAAGAAAGTCTTTCTCTACATCTCAGACATCCAAAGGTTGATTTGGGAGTAGACATTAAACACTAAAGAATGTTACATAGGTACAGTTTTGGAGCGCAGAAATGAATGACGGCACAGAGAGTAGCCACAGTGAATCTTAAATGGTCAATTCACAAGTCCTGGAACAATGTGCCCATACTGTGGGGTATAATTAGTAGTATAATTTATGTCCATATGTCTTTCTATAGCAGTGCACTATGTATCAAAGCTAAAATCCATTCATTAAATAAATGAATTAATGAATGAATGAAATACATTCTGTGATATTACCAGCGCAGGATGCTGAATTGATGTCGCTCTTGACATTTATATGAAAAGTCTCCTCATATTACCGGAGGTGCAGGCCAGCGATGAAACCCACTTGATCCATATGAATTAAAGATGACACCGCTCTCTCAAGACAGATTGTGGGCATCTTTGCAAACACTTTATAATCAGTGTGTCACGGACAAAAATCAGTTTCATCCGCAAGCGGCCTTTGCCTGGCTCTTCCAACAGAGACATCACAGGAGAACTCGCGCTGTGCGGCATTGACTGACTATGGTGAAGTTAGGAAGAGGATCAGTGCATTTTGAAGCATGAAACTAAACACTGTAATCATCCTCCCTGGTGCTGCTTTAGCAGAAGACAACATTTTGATTGCAGTCTTTTGCTTCTGGCTCTGAGACTCCTCTTTCTAAACATTCCGTCTCACTTTCTTTAAACACGGGCAAATCAAAGTATCGCATCATCAGCTCCCTTTGAGCTGTGTTTACATTCAGACCTGGCAAAATTTGAATGCTACTTTTTTGAAATGTCAAATGTATTTGATTACGTTAAAATAGCGGAGAACCCCTGTCATCGAGGCAGTAACAGAGGACATACACTCCATTTGTTTCAGTCACAGAGAGATTATTTTGTTTGCTTTAGCATCCTTCTCATGGTCACGTCAAAGTATTTTAGTGGAAATATGTCTTTATTGCTAGGGTTCTGTATATTCTGCTGTTCTTCCAATTTCCTCAGTCCAGCAAAGTGTGTTATCTTTCACACCTCTCCCTATTCCTGGCTAGAGCCTTCTTGTAGCTCATAACACAAGACTCTACATGTTTGAAAGCCTCCTCTACCATCTGAATAGATTAAAAAAATAAATAATTTCCGACTAAAACGTGTGATATTTTGTTCTTTAAGGTTGAGAAAACAGTTTCTCCAACAATGTCTCCTACGCTGACGAGAAAATTTGTTTCAGCTAAATCGAAAAAACACAGCGACAATGTTACAGAGGTCTGGTGAGACGATCAGAACTAGACAAAAGCAAAAATCTATCCTGTATGGGAGGTTTTGTAACTCTAAATAAAAAGGGTATTGCAGAGATAGGGAACTGACAAAAATAGAAGAAACTGTAATCAGTCCCCACAGAGCAAGTTGTAACATAAGGCTGACAAAAAAGCTGCAATATCAAATAGCAAATATGCTCACAAAAGCATCGTTCTTTATTTTCTAGAAATCTAAAAGCAATAACTTACCTCCCACTATTTCCTAAAGTCTGTTCAAATATAACTGAAACTTTATCCAAAAACAAGATACTTAGAGTCCTTGTAGCTCGGTTACTTGGGCCCAGCCATCTTTGCTTACATTTCTGTGTTTCAAGCTCATTCAAGTGGGGTTTACTGAAACACTGCAACACCGCTTGCTAACGTCTTCAAATGTGAGATTATTCTATAAATATCTTCACTTTGTTTGGGACCCCATTACCATTCGCTTTAATAAAGCCGGAACTCATTTAAAAGGCTGATTTTGTGACAGCAGTCTATCTCTGGTTCATAGCCTGCATCTCAGCAGGGAAATATTTACAGAAAACAAAGCACACAAGACATGCTGTATCCATGCCACTGGACGAACCAAGGAAAAAACAACAACCAAAGAAAAAGGATATTTATCCCTCCACTGACTGGGTTAAGTTAATTGTGAGCACCACGTGACCAGAACTATAACCTAAACTGGGCTATCGACACAGAAAAACAGCCAAGTAGACCACAGCAAACATCAGCAACCAAACGTGAAAATGACTTTGCAGTCTCTTGATGCAGAGGAACTGGGAAAGCCAAGTTCTTATAGTTTCATTATGCTGAATATAATTTTTCCATGCCCTGAGCACCACAAAAAACAATTCCTTTCCCTTTATTTTGATACGAATGTAAAAACCTAGACTAATAAAGCCAAAACTATCTGCCTGGCGAAATATCACTATAGGCAGAGTAAGTGAGAAAATGTTTTGGTTTTTTTTTGTAATTTGTTCCTGCAAATGACGCATTTGTTGACATTTGTATGTGTCATATATGGAGCGACGCCTGCGAGCTAGTTCAGGCAGTCAACTCGAGCTGCACTGCCACATACACACGTGACATGCTTCACTTTCCAGACCATGTCACAAACGCACCCTCTCTATTGAGCGGGCTATTTAAACTGCATGAATTTCCCTTCTCTCCCTCTGGCTCGTCAGTGCTGCGTTGCCCCGTACAAGCATCACCGCCTGTTCTTTCAGCCCACCACCACCCCAGCATCCACCTGCGGGCTCTGTCAAGGGGGGAATATATTTAATCATCACTCCCCAATATCTTATGTAATCATTTCTCCGGGGAGTGATGTTCTGCTTGCAATAAACATTTCAAACATGAGTTGAAATATTGACTGAAGGACCATAGTTAAATGTCATATCACATTCACATTACATGTGTATGAAATGCTGTCCAGGGATGTAATCCATTGATATGGATCAATCCACTGATTTAATTTTTAATGGTCTAATTATCATCAATGAAATTCACCTGGCACGCGGCGTCACCTTTTCCATTCAGTACTTTGGTGAAAAGAGTCATATGTGAAATGGAGAGTCTGACTCAGCATACCACTAACTTGTTGCTCAACTGATCTGTTTCAACACTTCACGCAGGCTAGAATTCGGTTGTGGGGTTCTGTCAGGTGACGCAGTGAGTTAAGAAAAAGTAGAAGAATACATGTAATTTGGTAAAACTATGAGTAGAGAAAAAGTTGCTAACCGCTATGCTAATTTATGCAATGTAAAATGCCATGGGCTTATGCTAATAATGGTGACTAGCAAAAAACATTTGTCTCAATTATTTGTGTGTTCTTTTTATCGTAATGGCCAAAAGCAGAAAAGAAAGCGGCGGCAGCTACCTCTGTAGCTGATGTGTACTGGGCAGATGAAATGGTCTCATGTTGATCGCAGGCCCCAGAACTGAAACCAGTCGAAATCATATTGTGGTGAATTTTACGCTATCTGTAAATTTGATATCACTGTCCAAATGATCTATGTGACACCATATCGAGTTGAAACTGGTGATTTACGCACCTTCTGCTTTCATGTCATGGCATTATAGCTAGGCAAGGATACTGCAAACCACTGGATAGTTTTAGTTACTGGCAACAAAAGCAGAAATATTGACGAGTCTTTTGGACAGTTTCCAGATGGCAAATCATAAAACCTGCACTTTTCCTAACCAAACCAAATGGTTTTTGTGTCTAAACCTGAAGAGACCCAACGCATTGTCACGAACTAAAAATGAATCTAAGGAAACTCAAAGTTGCTGCTGATGTGATTTCTGTGTGTGAACTACCTCTATAGAAAAGCTTTTAGAGAGCACATGTACAGCATATTACTGACCGTGGTATAAAAAGCTGTAATACTGTAAAGATGAGAACTGAACTGCTCCATGATGCACTCAGAGTCACAGTGACAGAAAGCCCTGTGGTGTACTGTTGCTCCGACATCAACAGCAGGACATTATGCAGCAGCGACTACAGCATCCTTCAGCACAGTCATAAACTACGCCACTTTTATGTCTCATTGGATTGGACTGCATCACCTTTGCTTTTCCACTGTGCATCTGTGGCGTGTCCTAAATGTCCGGCGCACTTGCGGTTGAACTCGGCCATGAGGGAGCGGTAAGGGTTTCGAATGAGCAGGATGGCGGAATCGAACATCTCAATCTCTTTCTGGCCGCTCTCGTGGGTCTTGACGCAGATGCTGCGGCCACTCTTCCAGTAGTCCTTCTCTCCTTTGAAACCTGGTACCAATGAATAAATGAATGAATAATGGTGAGCTCCGAGGCAATATTTCAACGAGCTCTCACTCAAACAGCTCGTTTGAGCAGCGTTGAAGTGGCCTCCCCTCACCTCTGTTGTACAGTGTGCCGTCGAAATAGAAGCTGCCAGTGTAGTAGCCGGTCACGAGCTCGATCAGGTGCCGTACCCAGGTGTTGCCTGCACCAGGAAAACTAGAAAGAGCCACCAGGGAGCTGGATCTCTGGGGCAGAAACATCCTCTCTTTGCACCTGGAGTCTGGCAGGACAAAGTTGTTGTTGCCAGTGTTAGCCATAAAATGAAACTGATCAGAATATATCAGATAGTGTGTGGCTGCAGAGATCTGAAAATGGATTCACTTTCGCACAGAACAAGTTCCATTTGACACAGTGTGGGGCATAAAATTAAACACGGACCAACTGTGAGATTTTCGTCTCTGAACCAATTTTTGAGGTGCATTCAGGAGCAACTTCCTCCACACTCATGCACTTAGTGTTCTCCCCCCAAGCAAACGACAAAATATTCATGGACAGGGCCGGTGAACGGACTGGCTTTATCAGAGGTTATTTTTACAGGATGTTTTACAGGAGGCAAGAGGGGGCCGGAACTTTTAGTGCTGTGCGTGATCCATAAAAATTACTGACATGGCAGAATAAAGATACAGACGCAGTCCGGTGATTATTACAGTGTCCAGCCTCCCTCTGTCCAACCAATTAGGATGAGGCTTTTTACAGGATTGGACCTTAAAAGGAGATTTCTGTTTTGTTTTTTGTTTTTTAATGTGGGACCTATATTTACATGTTTGGGGAGTGTAAATGATTGATTCAACCAAAAGTTTTGAAATCGGTCCAGTTGATCACTTCATCTGGAAGCTGTTACACGGCCACACGGGGGCAAGTGCGCCACTGAAAGTGCTTTCTTTTTTTACACTGACAGGCCGAGGTTGTTATTCTAAGTGAATGATAACTTTGCGGAATTTTTTTTTTGGTGAGGTAGTGAGATATTTTTGCCAGAAACACAAGTCGTCATTCAAGGGGGGGTCTCGCTGAAATTAAATCTCGCAAAAGTTGACTAGCCACAAGGATACGACGGTGACACGAGAGTCAGAGTTGGAGAGGCAAGTTTAGAGTATAGCGAGAGGAAATGCCAAAAGACTTTATTTACAAATCATTGCTCGAGTCTGGTTCTGCTCCGAGGTTTCTGCATGTTAAAAGGCTCCTTTTTTTTTTTTTTTGCTCTCGCCACCGTCTCCAAATGTTGGTTTTCTCTAAATAAATACATCAAGGCGTATGGTTTAGTCCTGCTCAGTTTGGAAAGTGTCGTGAGATGACTTTTGCTGTGGGTGCTTTTCATATAAAGACTGAGTGTGTGAGCGGCTGATTGAAAATTTAACTGGTTTTAACAAATCTAGATGAAGCAACCGACTGTGACGGCTCACCTCACAGTATTTTCAGAGCGAGACTTCTGGTTACGAAAAAAGATCTCATTGTACAGCAAAACAGTCCATGTCTGTCGGAACTGTTTCTGTTATGTGGTCTGTCACTTAGAATAACAACCCCAGCCTTGTCAGTGGCAAAAACAAGCTTTCTTTAATGGATGTAACTCTGACAGTCGGAGTTGCCCCAAAGGATTATGTTGCAGCCATTTCAGCTGTTTGGATGCTGGCAGCTTAAGAGATCTACTGGACTGATTCCAAAAAGACTAAGTATGAATCATTTACACACTCAAAGATGTACTTATAGCAGCATAGGGGTCTAAAAATACCGCAATTCCCCTTTAACAGACCCTGTCACATGCAGATGACTGACACAGCGCTGTATCTGTATAACAGGTCTCACCGAGCACAGGCGTGTGATACACTTGGAAGTGTTCCTGCTCAGTGGAGGCTGGTGGTGCAGAGGTGGCGGTGTAGTTCCCCACACACTGCTGGTTGTCTGACTGCTGGTTGAGGCTGAAAAGAGAAGATGTCCACGTACAGAAACAGTGGGGCTTCCTGAACACAGCCAGCGGGAGCTCCTGCAAACCAAAAAGCACAAATGTTCTCTGTGTTTTTCTGTGACTCAGCGCGCTTGTTTTTTT
>CAEMYA010000025.1:6081209-6096625 GCA_903131615.1 Diplodus sargus
TCATCGCGCTTGTTTTTTTTTTTCTCTCCTAAGACTTATATTCTACTCAGGGGATGATGTGTCAGCTCAGTTCGGCAGGAGAGTGCGCATCACATCCCCCACTCCACACTTCGTTTGTGTTCATTATTTTTTTTTTTCGTTCTTACTTTTCCAGTGACAGAAGGTCAGAATGATCAGTGTCAAAGCAGACAGACACTGCAGGGAGAATTACTTAAAAGTTATGCACAATCACACACGCAAGCACACACACACACACACACACACACACACACACACACACACACACCACACTATGAATTAATCACAATGCAGTCGCCACCAAAATGATGTGCAATTTCTCCGCCAGACGTTTCGGTTTTGGGAGGAGGCACTGCTGCATCCAGTGAGATGTCGGTGCAGGAACCAGACTGTCTACTTCTCATTAGTGGCACATTAAACCTAAAATATTCTGCAAAATCTGAGGAGCGCTCTGCTCCCACATGTGAAAAAACCTGCCAGTACACTACAGGGATCACCAGGCCTGTAATTTGAGAGAACTGATTCAAAACCTTATCTGTGCAGGTCTCGATGCAGGACTGCGTGGTCAGGTTGGGCTGGAAGGAGTAGGTGGGGAAGGTGCTGATGGTGTTCTTCGGCATCTTGAAGCAGCCGCGGTAGTGAACGTTTCTGACTGGAAAGAGATAAAACACAAATGAGAGAAAAAAAGAAAAAAGAAAGCTGCGCACCAGTGGCAGAAAAACAGAGACAGATGTTGTAGGATTCAGCTGCATTAACCAGCATCAGGACATATTTTCGTTTATTCTCTGATGAGAGCAAATAAAGGCTTTTCTGAGGAACAAATGATCAGATTTTCAAAAACAACGTTATACAACATCAGGTTGGATTCAAATTACCAATCTGTATCTCTGCCCTAATTACATTCCTTCACTCAATTGAATTCTGGCATAGATACATTTGCAATTCAGCTGCAATTCTCCAGAGACACTGAGCCGTTCAATCATGAATATCAATTCTGTATATGATATAAACTCCTTGCATATTGACCTTGCCAGCAGCAATAATTAGATGCATATCTAAAAAAACATTTTCTTTTGAAGAGAAATGTTCATGTATAATCAGTATTGCTTCATCTAGCGGTTTTTTGGATCATAAAGGCAAACACCCAACAACAGCAACAACAACAGCAGTGGAGCCACAGCAGTTATACTGACATGTTTATCGTGTATATCTCGTTCTTTTAAATGGAAAATACGGTAGCCTAAATCTGTTGCATCGCAAGCTTTTTCTGCGACACTCCCAGTGCAAACGAGGGCCGACAAGCAGACAGTGCGTATCCTGTCACGCACACACTCGCCTCAGAGAACATTCTTCAACAAATGTCATCGATCAAGTGTTAAAGTTGCACTAAAGCAGGATTTTATGCAAAAATGCACCTGTTTAATTGGCCAAAATCACGACGTGGGAACACGATAAAGCAAGCCTCATCACTCAGACTGACAGCTCGACTTGTCCTTTTTCCGCAATCATTTCATATCAATAACATCTTTGTCATAAAAATGTTATGAGTAATGTAGCTCACACACAACAACAATTGATGAAGCATAGGGCTGGAGATTTTCTATATACATTATGTCTATATATATATCTCTCTATATATAGAGAGAGAGATATATATATAGACAAAATCTTGTTTTGTAAATGAGTCTTGTTTTCATCATAAAGAAGGGCTGAGAACTTTCAGCAATATGGAATAGTGTAGTATATCATTGGGGCTATTTTCACTATTTTCAGCTGTGGATTGATACACATTTAGTGCTAGTTGAGAATAGGTCAATATTACTTACTGACAGGTTTTGCCATTTCATATGTACCTTATTTTACATCAAAGTGGAAAAAGTGCTTTTTTGTCCTGAGTGTGTTTTTCTATGGTGGTTACCAGAGTGAATGGGAAAAACCTAATTATTACCACTCAAAGTACTGTACACAGAGGCAGAACATTTTAATATCTATTGTAAAACACTAAACAGGGACAAATGCAATAAAATCAATGGAAGGATGCTGTGGTAGATACTGTAAGGACACCCCTCCTCTGGTGAGTATTTTTGACAGCAGCAGATGTGTGTGGGCTTGAGTCAAAATCAACTATAGACTGTGTGTGTTCACGGTAATAAAGGAACAGGTCACCTACTGCTCCGGTGTGACTCATTGATGTGTTATTAATAGGTTTCGCGCAACAATGGAGCTCTATAGCACGAAGAAATAAGATATATCAGGCTTTGGTATCACAGGCGATACTTGTTAGAGGGATTAATTAGGGTTCAAGCAGTGAAGCTGATGAAACCCTTTATCTTTTTCTTAAGATTAGTCTTCCTCTTATGCCCTTAAAGCATCTGGGTCTCAGTAACCATAACAGCTATAGTTCCAAAAAGCTTTTGTTCAGATGTAGGAAAAAACTCATGTTTTGGCCTGTGACTTTTGAATCTCTGAACTATAAGACACATATAAGACACATCCATTTGATCCTGGAACATGTTCCTGTGGTACCCAGTATTCATCCACATCATGAGTCTTGGTTGTTACCAGTGGACTGTACTGCCTGACCTTAGCTAGTTAGCATTAGTGATAAATGTTAGTGTGAGCAACGTTATCCTTCGCTAACTAACATCAGCATCATTCATTTTAGCTAGCAATATTGTTAGCAAGCTGGTGTTAGCGACATTAGCAAATGCAACCAACTGGCAACCACTTAAGGGGGGAAATGATGCGAACAACAGCAATGTTGTGGTGTGAATGCAATGGAAGTTGGAATGTTATCAAGAGCACACCTTTTTCGAGCAGACTCTCCCTTTGATATTGTTTGTAATTGTGGTGTGCTGAGTGTACTATTTTTACTGATCGCATCCTACTGATTTATTTTTTGGGGGGAGAATTTCAGCTCGAATATTTCAGTCATTTCTTCGCAAGTCCCCTGCAGAGCAGCTTGTGCAGAGAATAAATACCCCACAGTCCTGTTTGTTTCCTGAGGGAAGTCGACTCACATTTTCTGTGACCTGGCAGCTGCTCCTCCACCTTGTAAATGGAGAGGCGGCCCACGCCGCCACAGGGAGACCCTCTCTCACCACGACACACCAGACTACAATCCTCCTCAGGAGCCCGTGGGCTACTGATCCGGTTCCCACAGTGGCATTCGGCTCCGTACTCCAGACCTGCAAACTGGTACCCACTAACCACACACACACACACACACACACACACACACACACACACACACACACACACACACACACACACACAGAAAGACAAAGTTATTGCAATGGCTGTGGGCAATCCATAACCTCAAGCCATTGCCCTCGGGCTGAGCCATCCCATCAGGACATTAGCTAACGTTTCAAACTCATCCCTTAACTCAAATTTCCCTGCATTAAACCTACAGTGCGCTGTAGCTATCCCCCGTGATATTTGTCAGTTCTGCTCCTTCTGCACTTGTCTGACTGTGTAATGCCTTTTTCCAGCTGAACCGCAGTCACCTCTGATCTGTACTTTACATATCAAGGCTGTTGTGACTCATCCTCCTCCTTTATCCTCCCTCCTTGGGACAGACAGAGACCTCATCAAAATTGACCTTTTCATATGTGTCCTTTGAAGCTTCTCCATAAATTGCCTTGACTTTTTACTTTAAGTCATCGCGGTAATTGGCCCGCTCAGGTAACGAGCACGGCCCGCTTTCCAATGCGGATGGGGGAGGTGGGGGATGGGGGACGGGGGCTCAGTGGGCTCGAGATGTGAGCTCCGACTCTCAGTCTGACTGCATCCGTCTGTCCTCTGCTGCTCTGGTTCAGTGGGGCTACTTTGAGGATATTAAAAAGAATAATTTAAGCGGGTCATTCCTTGATTTTTCTTTGAAAAATCCACCTGCCTCTCCACGGTTTTTCTCGCAGCGTCATTTCAGCGCTGCAAATCCAGCTCCACACCCAATCAGACGTTTTCACCCTACAGCCACGGAAAAGCACAGATCTAACCTCTGACTTATTCACCAACCGCTCTAGTCAGCTCATTAAGCTTTCTCACACATACACACCTCCCCTCCTTCCTTTCAAGCCTTCTGTCCTGGCCTGCTCTTCACTCTCCCCTCTCTCTCACCACCCCCTCATCTTTTACTGTCATCCAGCCACCTGGCTCTCCGCTGGCTGCGAACACAGGAGGCATTCATGGAGGAGACTGAGATCCAAAGCTTTTACTCAAACAGCAGGCCTTCTGTGGTCCCTTCACAGGAGTCCGCCGCAAATGCATTACCTTTCCGAGCAGGTGTCTTGACACAGAGAACTGGTCATTTTGCGCAGGTCATAAAGCATGGTTCCTCCCAAGGCACGATCGCTGGCGTTGTGCAGGAAGCAGCCGATGTAGGTTCCTGCAAGTGTCGAGAGAATTCAGACAGAAAACCAATCAGACTGAAAAGTCCCCTGGATGGGAGCTCAGAAAATGCCATCACCACTGAAAGGTTGATTGAAAAGCGTGTTTCTGTCGCAGCAACAATTAATGCTGAAAGGATTAGTCAATGAATCGACTAGTTGGCAATTTGGATAATCAGTTAATCATTCAAGTCATTTGTCAAGCAAAGATATTAACTATTCTTTGTTTTTTAGCTTCTCAAATGGGGAACTGCTTCTTTTCACGGATCACCAAGTCTGTTTATTATGAGCAACTCTGGCTTACAAATATTGGTAATCGCAGATTAAAATACATTTATGGTGCTTGGTATTTGTAATTCTAGTGCTGTAAATAATTTTATACATTTCTGGATGTATAATTTTATGACCATGCTGGGATTTTTTCCCCCACTCCCGGCAGTCACCCTCTGGCTGAAAGTGGGCATGTAGATGAATTCTAGAATAAAACGTGAAACCTGATATAGTCAGTTTAATATTGCAGAAGTCTCTACAGGCTTTGTTACTGTTAAAAGTAATATATTACTGTTACCTCCAACAATGTACACTGATATTGGTTTATTATAGTAACTTATTTACCATCATTTTAATTTATCAATACATTCATTCCACATTTTCCAGTAGCCAGTTAGTTTTGTTCAAGTTACGAGCTAAAAAGGAAAAGTTAAAGGGACCAGTATTTTTGATCCTTACATAAAGTAGATTCATACATACAGTATAATGTATATCCAGTATATAACTGATCACATTGCCTCTCTCTCTCTCTCTCCCTCTTAATTCAGCTAAAGCTGCTAAAGTATTTTGGGCTTCTTTTTTTTTAGAGCCAAGTCACTTATTTTTGGCTGGTTTCCATAGTAGACCTGGTTGCTTCCTTCTCTCAGGAGTTCTGGCAACACTGTTTCCTTTTCCTTTGTTTTATTTGATTGTAAAGTAAATATCTATGGGGGTTTTGGATCATTAGCTGGACGAAATACGACAATTTGAAAGTGTCACCTTGAGCGCTGAGAGGTAGTAATGGGACATTTTATTGACTAAACGATTCATCAATCAACTTTAGTGGCATTTTAATTGATTATGAAATTAATTATCACTTACGGCCCTAATAACATGAATTGCACCAAATAAGCGGGTTGATTTTCTGGCTAATTCTTTAAAGGGGCTCTGTGGGACTAGAGCTAAAAGCCAACCATTTATGTGAGCAGACTCCTTTAGACTGTCGCTAGACTTTCACAAAGAAATCCACAGTCCAGCAGCATTAAACAACTTCAATAAGGCATCCATGGGCTTGCAGAGGCAACCGAGAGAGATGGGAATGGTCTCAGTCGTCACGCCACGTTACAATCTGTTCACATACGGCTGATAAAAACCTGATTAATACATGTAAACTGCTGCAAATTGTTACGTAGAGCCCCTATAAGATAGATTCTTAGGAAGGAAGCAAAAAGAAATTATTTAATAAACTCCCATAAGAAATTACCATACTTCTGATTGGGCTTTGTTCGGAGATATCACAGCGCACGCTGCGCACACCCACAGTTAGCTGTAAATGGATGTTGACACTCTCCTCTTTAACTTGATTTGGACATAAACCACACTTCCTCTGTCTTAAGTCTGGCACTGGCATCGTCCTGGAAACAGTGCCAAAGCAGCATTTTAGCGTCATCACTTACTCACACTAATTATACATACCAGCTATGTATTGTGAGTCATAATATCTAACTAATTTATAACATGATGAAGCCTAATTTATCACCCGATGTAGATTATTCCTTGTCCTGCATCACAGAGAATTTTATTTACTTGAGCTAGAATAAAATCAGCCCTGTAGAAAGAGGGATGTAACGCATAATGGAGTACGACAGACTATTATGATGTGCTGACAAGATTAAAGCTCCATATAAAATGTCACCCAAATTCACTCTTTGATGTTATCCTTGTCTATGCCACATTGCTACATCAAACTCTGCTCGGCTGACACATAAAAGTCCTCTTTATAAATACCAGTCTCAGCGGGGAGGGAAGCATATGCATTTCTTTTGTGTGCAGACTTCATTTACATCTCGCCCCTTGGGTCTGAGACAGTTATATTTTTAGGTCATATGCTCCATGCTCCTTCTCGTTCAGGAGCGTTACGTTCTGAATTGGTATGTTTAAGTCTGTCTTTTGCTGCATGGGGTGCATACAGATAATCCCCTCCGTGTTGTTTTTTTTGTTTGTTTTTTTAAGTTTATTTCACAAACCTTTTATATTCACAGATGTTGTAAAGGCTTCAAGGACACTAAGGATTTTTTGATGCTTGCTACCAGCAAAAATAAAGACTGATGCCAACTGGCCGAAGAGAGGATTTATACAGTGTTGGAGGAGAAACACGCCACGAGGATTGAAGAGATGTGGCAGCAAGGTGCACAGACAAGATGGAAGAAAGCAATGGACTGTGAAATCTCTGGCAGGCCAAGCATCACCATATCGAATTCGTGATTCAATCAGTCTACGATGTCCTCTGAAGCCTGTCCAGCCTGTTGTGCTGGGGCGAGGCTGAGTCACCGGCCGCCTGTGCCTCTCTCCTGAGGCACAGGCGGCCGGAGAGAAGCAGCAGCTGCCTAAAAGCACTAAGAGACTGAGGCTGCCAGAGTTGGTGGCAGGAAGCACCTCAAGAGGTATCACCCAAGGTGAGGCACTCCGGCCCCCTCACCCACCCAGAGGGGCAGGTCATTGCTTTAATCAAAGTGAAGGAGAGGCCCCAGGCAGCCGAGCTGAGGGTTAATGGAGGGAAGCAGCCCGTATTCTCAGACATGATAGAAATGACCGCACTTAGGTCTGACACTGTCGCTTCCTTAAACACTGAGACAGATGGCGGTGCTGGAGCTGATTGTTCCCCGCAGGATCGGATGGAGAAGGCTAATGACATGATGACCAAGTATGAGGACATGTGCTTCTGCCACAGGCGGCATGTGCACCGCGTGCGTCCATTAAAGTGGGCTGACGAGGGTTCACAGACTCTCTGCGAGGTCTGTAATGTCCTTACAGATGTGAGGAGAGTCATCAACACCACAGCACAGAGGGTCTCAAGACATATAGGATGACCCAAGCCGGGGTCACAGAGGGTCATCTCAACAGTGTTTTTGATACTGAAAAAACCCTAGATACCAAGTGACTGCAAATCGCTCTGAGTCTATTTATGTTAGCGGACTCCATTTCGCAACTAACGTTAGCTACCGTTGCTTTCTGTTAGTGGAGCGTAGAGAGGCATAGACGAGATTAGGCTCTTAAGAATGTGCATATAGTTACATCCTTTGTACTGTCGCAGAAAATCTGACCCAAGTCCTTCAAAGAGAAATCTAGTCCAGCAGCACTGAACAACTTCTGCAAATCAGCAACCGAGAGAAACTGAAAGGTCTCATTGCTCACGTCACGTTATAATCAGCTCACATTTGGCCCATAAAAAAAGTGTGTAAATGTGTGTAAAATTGCAACGACTTGTAACATCTGATATGTTCTGATAGTGTATTGTATTGATTTGCTGGTTTATCACTGACTGATGTTCAGTTCTGGCGTCTTTCTCAGGAGAGTGATGAAAGTGCACTCAACTACATGGTTTTCGGGAAGAAATTTTTGTCTGAGGAGAAAAATCTTCATTGATTGATTTTCATGACTGAATAAACAGAATAAACAGACTGTCCTCGGAGGACGCTGTCATTGTCAGTGCTCTGTTTCAGTATCTGCAGGTTATCTGTGTACAGGCTCCACAACCTTCACCACCAAGGCAGGGCAACGTTTATGTAGCCTGAGAGGCGTCACCCAGGGGAGAAGAAGTCTGCCAAGCACTCGCCACAGCACTGTCTGCTGCCTGTTAAGCTCACTGCTGTGGCCGTACAGGAGTAAGTGAAGGTGACTCAGATGAGCGTATCTGCATTTTTATCGACTCAGGTCTTCTCATCTGGACTGTGGTGGCTGTGCAGTCAGAGGACAATATCAAGACAGGCCTTGGTAAGAAAACCTCAAATAATAAAGCAATAACCACCTCTATTTTACACTAAAACCTTGTCAACACAGAGAATGTGGCTCTAACTGTGTCCCTCCCTCCTGTAATTTTTCTCACTTCAGATCCTTCTGCTCTTCTCGGGGCATGTGATACTCCTGATATGTACTTTACATATCAAGGACTTTGTGGCTCATCCCCACAAGGCAAAAAGTTTCCAGCCGCAGACATAAAGTGGTATGCATCTCGCACTTTCATTGCAAAATGTTTAAATAGGTAGGCCTCCTGGATCTATGAATATCTGAAACTGCGAGTGAATGTGCAAGCTTTCCAACCGAGAAATGTAATGCTGTGTGACTGCTTTTTACTGTGTCAAAGTATGGAGATGGAATAAAGATGAAGTAATCTAAGTAAAACATAAAGACTGAATATTAAACTACAGAACACACATAGCCATGAACTAGATAACCACCGCTGCAAGCCTTTGGTTTAGCATATTGTGATTTTCTCATTCTGTTCTTACTTTTCCTTTCTTTTGAACCCCATTATAGTGCAGGGTAGATTCATTTGCACATTACAGTAAGACAGTATGTATCAGCTGATAATTGTGGAAGAAATGCAGAGCAGAATACCAAATATATGTTTCGGATACGTTTTGGCTATAGGGCTGCTACCGCACATGCCCACCAGAGAGCCCTAATGAGCATATTTTGACACTGTAATGTGTTCTGCTTTTCCTATTGTGGTCACAACAATTCAACACCCAAATTTAAAAGCACCAGTGTGTAGGATTAAGTGGCATCTAGCAATGAGGTTGTGTAGTGCAACCAGCTGAACACCCCTCGTCCCACCCTCCCCTACTGTGGATGCTAAAAATACTTAAAAAATTGTTTCTCTCTTCTAGGCAACATAGCGGACCCCCTCCTTCTGTAGATATAAAAGCATTCTAAACTGACAAAAGCATGGTGATTGTACACTACTGAAAACATAATTGTGAATAATACATTATATTCCTGCCAAGGAAGATAGAAGATAAAAGATCACCCTAAATCCTACACACTGGACCTTTAAGCAGTTCTTTGCAGAAATATTCGTCTGTTTCATTTGGTTATGTGAAAAAACGAATTGCAGAGACAAATTTGGTACCGCATGTTAAAAACTCTAAAACATTTGATTGATATTAGACTCAAGCATTCTATTAGCTGGGCTGTAGCCCTGAGATTTCTACAGACGGTGTGAGTAAGTGCCCCTTAAACCACTTTAAAATGTGGATGTGTGGTTCTGACACATCAGCAATGACATGCGACATTTGTGTAACATTGAAGCTATGACTGCAGCTATTACTGTCATTCTCGATTAATCCACAGGCAGACCAATACAGTGTGTTTTTGATTAATTGTTGAAACGTGCTTGCTGTCACAATTTCCCAGAGACCAAGATGACATCTTCAGATTATTTCTGATCGACAATATAAAACGGGAATATTTACAGTTATATAAAACAGAGAAAAGCATCAAATCCTCACTTTGGAGAAAATGGAACCATGAGATTCAACTGTTTTTGCTCAATACATGTCTTAAATGTCCAATGTATAGGATTTAGTGGCATCTAAAGGTGTGGATGCTTAACCCTAAAAACTAAATACCCTTTGCTTTATACTCCTATGGTGGCAAATAAAACATGAAAAGTGGAAGGAAAACACAATGATTCCTAGTTTCAAGTGATTATACAGTAATACACTACACTAATGAATACATTATCAAATTATATTCTAGTTCTGCTAGGAGATCCCCTTAAATCCTCCAAACTGGAACTTTAAAGGAAAACTGTGACATTTTGGAAATACGAGTATTCGCTTTCTTGCTGAGAGATTGCTGAGAAAATTCATACCAGTCTCGTGTTTGTACTGAAATATGAAGCTTCAGTGAGCTTCAGTTAGCTTAGTGTATGCTAAACATGGCTTAGTATAGCATAAAGACAAGAAACGGGGCGGAAAGCAAGCCTGGCTCCATCTAAAGGCAAAAAAACCTCTGAAGCCAGCATGTTATATCCCTGTTGTTTAAAACATGCAGAATCTGAAGTGTGAAAATGTCTGGGGTCATACAGTGGATAATGTCCCACCCGAGAGCAGTGCTTTCAGTACAGGGATTAACCAAACAAGATATAATGTGTTACTACTGAGCCTTAAGAGGTACTGATCAAACGTTGGACAGAACCGGGTCAGCTGTGATGTTTTCTCAGACAGTCTCTAATAACATTAATCAACCTATAATAGAAACAGAACAATTCCTCATGAATTCTTTGTCAACGCAATGAACAATCCGGCTGATCTTTTCTGTTTGAACCTGACAAATACCTATCGTTTAAATGTGTGCTCTGTGAATGATGGAGTGAAACAGCCGGTCCTGGCTTTTCTTTGAAACCTTCAACCAGTTCCTCTTCCTGGGCGTGTGGTACAGTAGACCTCGGTAATTTAATTCAGTGTCCTGGGTAATACTTTTTGAAAAGGAACCTTTGCCAGATGGCTGTTGCTGAAACTGATCTCCCGCCTGCCTCCGACATTTTTCATCTGTATTAGCCTACTTAGTGACTGAGCAGTTATGTAGTGTCTGTTTAAAATAGGGATTAAGAGCTCTTGTAGGATGCTTTTCATGAAGGAGCTCGAAGAACAAATGTTCCACTGGAGGTAATTCCATTGTATCAGTGCAACAAAAGGAGGCGAAGGCACTGACAGGCCTCTTCAGCAACGGACTAAATCTCCATGGATCTTCAAGTGCTCAAGTAATAGAGAAGACTCCTTAACGGAGAGCACGTCAGAAATTATATCATTTTTATCTCCATAATTACTAATTTATTTCCGAGAACTACTTCGGTTCCTGCTTGCCTTTTCCTCGTCTGATTTTCAGAGGATCAGTGAGCACTATCCCTCATCTACAAGATCTGAGGCACCCACACGTAAAATGTCATATAAATGTGTAATGAAGCTCTTCTAAATGTTCTAAGGTCATGATTATCCGTTCATAAATGTACAATGAAGCCTGTTGTGAGTGGAGAGCCCCGTGCAGAGCGTAATACCTGGGCTCCAGGGCATCTGAGCCGAAAAAGTAAGTCACAAAATAGAAAATAAACGTGTATATTTGCTCCTTCATATATTATTCACCAGGAAAACTGCCGTCTCAGTCAACACATCTTCACCAGGATATTTCAATCCCTCATATCCTCCCTTCCGCGGCTCTGTGTCTGACAGCACGGCAGTGTTGGAGCCGAGCGCTTTTCCCTGACTAATGATATATGCTTTTGTTTAATGGCGATAGAAGTGCACAACCTTGGCTACACATATCCAAGGTCAGCGGATGAATTGAAGAACCACATTAGAAGCTGTGATGAGGCCACAGTCTGCCAGGTAACATATCTTTTGGCAGCCATATTGGAGGTCCATGTGTTTTGGAAAAGCAAACAAGTAGCTGACGGAATGAGTTAAAGCACTTACTGTCTCAACAGAATTCATTAGATGTGATTCAGCTCTGATTTATTACAGACTGTGGAGAAGACTAACATCACATCATACTGGTCAGCTAGTTTAAAACAGTATAGAGCAGGCTATCACTTCCATGTTTTAACGCCTCTCTGGCACACTAATTGATGTAAATAGGCCAAGCAGTGGCCAGTGGTCACATATTAACATTAACAGCCCTCGCTTTATTTCTTTCGCCTGCTGGCTACAAGAAAAGCTGATGTTAATGAAGTTACAACTCAGAGTGTTTAAGAGCAGAGGCCAGTGGCCTCATTTAAGAACTGGACTCGTGATCAATTTTGATCTTAAACCCACATATTAGTAGTTATTTATGAACATTGTGGAATGACCTTATCGCGAATCAAAGTGATTGTCCTGATGGTTATGAAGGCCGTAACAGCCTTGGATGCATATGTGTCCAAGGCTGTGGTGAACGATGCATGAGCTTAAGAACAATGAGCAGCGACACAGCCCTAAACGGTGGGTTGGACTTTTTCTTTGGTCTATCCACGATTTAGTGCACCAATAATACATGCTGCCTGGCAGCAATCTCCTTTGCAATCGCCCTGATCTATCTTCCAAAATGTTTGACCATTCTGACCTTTTAGTCCATAGTCATTTCTGACTGGACCCCGAATTGATTTGAGAGCTATAGATCACAGGTGTTTAAGTTCCAAACAGGATTCTTTGAACCTGTGTCATCAAGGTTTTTTTTTACCCTTCAGTGTCCTCTATGAATCGAATGAAATCACGATGATCTTAAGACTAAGTACGGGTGACGTTTAACTCCTCCAAGGAGTTTATGTTTTCACCTGTTTCTGTTTTTGGTTGGTTGGTTGGTTTGTCAGCAGGATTACACATAAACTACAGAACTGATTTCCACAAAACTTGGATGGAGATGGGTCTCCGGTGTAAAAGCTGTAAAAAAAATCAAAATGGCACAATTTGCGTAAAAAATCCTCTCTTTCACCGTGCTATTCAGTCTGCTGCTGGGGTGGGTTTTCCCAAAAGAAACAAAGGACATATTAGGGACAAAAGGAGGATATCTGCTATCGTGCAACCGAAACAGGAAGAAGCATCATTTTCCGTGGTCACTATACCCAGGTAACCGTAGAACAACTGGAATGACTGTGGAAGCTCTACACTGCAAAGGAAAAAGATGGAGACTGATGGAGGAGGCAGAGAAGGTGAAGAGTGAGAGTGATAGAGAACGAGATGAAAGAAGAGTGAACGGACGGGCGTTCACTCAATGAAGAGCTCCGGTGTTGTGTCAAAGTCTGTTCCCTCGCTGGTGTGTTTCCCCTTACCACTTGAGGTGGTACAGAACCAGAATTTCTTTCTACTAGATCAGCAAGTAACAAAGCCTGCCTTCTTTTTTTACACAACCAAGTGTTTTACTCTGCCTTTTCATAGCATTGATTTTCACAGTTGTTTTTTTTTGCTCTGGACTGTAGCCAGGTCGTAAGCGGTTGCTAACGCTGTCTTTTTGACAGCAGCGGCAACAGCAATAGCCAAAAGCAACAGTAATACAACAAGGAAACACTAATAAGGGGGAATTTAAAAAGGGTGTCTATTTATTCTTTCTTTTGATGTAGACCAGGAGAAAGGGACTGATCCAGGAATTACTTCTCACATTCCGCACAAGTCTTAATGGCCGCTATTTATGAGTGTCTTCAATGACAAAAAAAACATCAAATTAAATATGGCTAATTTGATATTGGGTAATGCTTGGTTGAGTGAAAAGCGACTGTAGAGCCTTTGCAGAGGTAATTTACTGACTGACGGTGCCATCTCATGTGGAGACCGACCTAACTCCCCACACTGACTGTTAAGCTGTATTCATTGAGTGTGTTCGCAGACAGATCTGTATGTGTGTAGAGTTATTTACCTTTATGTCTGCTGCTCCTGTGGAGAGACACTCTCTGCTCTGGACTCTCTGGCAGCAGACTGTGAAACCAGCGACGATGCAAGTGCTGGACCCCGAGGCTTTGGGAAGCAGGCCAGTGTCGCCCTGCCTTGGCTCCCCCTCCGGACACTGGCTGAATGGCGGCCCATCTGGAGCGTGCCCTCACGCCTAGGCCTGTGGTCCTGAGGGCGGTAGGCGGTGCTGCGAGGGACAGCAGCGGCGGCAGGCTGGCCAGGTTTGGCTGGGCTACTCTGACGCTGGAGCGCTGCAGGAGCAGGATGCTGCCGGCCATCAGATAGGCGATGCCCAGGCAGAGTAGCAGCATCTGAGCCCGCTTCAAGAGGCAGTGCAGTCTGTAGAGGGGCGCCACCATTCTGCGTCCTGTCTGTCACCTTAGTGGAAGGCCATTTCATGGATTAGGAGTGGGGAGATCTGTAACCTACTTACAACTTCATAATCTTGGAAAGACCTGCAGCATCTGGCAGTGTTGCAGACATTGTGTCTTGGTCCTTGGTCAATACAGCCCAATAGCAGCAGTGGAACAATGGATGTGTCACAACAGAGGGATTTAATATCCAAGGCTGCGGCCACTGACTCCAGGATGATCCTTAGGGGGGAGGCTGAGGCACAAAAGCAGAGGAGAAAAAAAAAACACAAGCAGCTGGATTTAAAGCACAAGTGTATTTCTCTACATGTGAACACAATCAAAGGGAGGGAAGTAGGCTATATGCCTGGCGGATTAGATGCACAGCTCATGTTGACATATGGGCTTGTGTTTCTGTCTTGCAGCATCTTGCAACACATCCCTCTGTGTCTGCTGCTTCGCTGCCTTCATTCCTGCCATTTGTTTTTAATTCGGAACCCTGCCTCAAGTTGCGTTCTGCAATTCCTGTAATTCCTGTAACAGCTGCGCGCCGGGGATTGCGCTCTCCTGTCACATTAATCTGTTTTTATAAAAAAAAGGGGGGGTGAACTCAGGATATACAGCAACCTTTACTAATGTGACTTTTTAAAATTGGATTCCATTTCAATGCAGAGATATTTTTTCTTCAATGCCTGCACTGTCAGATTGTGCAGCCTGGCAGATATTACCGGTGTTAAAATGAATATGACCCTAATCTAAGTCTCACAGTTATCACAGTGAAACGACAATCATGAGATTAAAAAAAAAAAATAGAAAAATAGAAATAGGAAAACTGTCTGGAGAGAGCGCATTATGGGTGCTTATGGAATGGGGGATTATCGTGGCAGTATGCAGACCACCTCTCTCATCATCTGTGGGGAGATGAATAAGTGATGAGTGAGAGCAAGAGAGAAAGAAAGAAAAAAGAAACACGCAAAGATGAGATGCTGAAGATGTCTGAGTGATTGGGATGTAAAACACCCAAGTGCTTCAGGTGTTGTTGTTTTTTTTCATGGAGCCCGATACTTGTGAGGTGAGGTGACCCGCTCCTGTGCGCTTTGTCCGCGTGTTCTGTGTGTACAGTAAGGGCCCCCCTTCTCTTGACGATTTCACCCAGTCTAGAGGTTCCCGTGTGTGTGTGTGTGTGTGCACACCCGTCGGTAGATGCC
>CAEMYA010000025.1:6103905-6131650 GCA_903131615.1 Diplodus sargus
CACTCGCCAGAGATGCAGCGATTTTGACACTAGCGTGCCAGTGCCCCATGCACTCCATTGAAAAATAGCTTGCCCGAAAACGAAACTACGGTAAATCTTAAAAGTGCCTCTTTCGTCGTAATTATGCATTTACACAAAGTTTTGACTCATATTCAATCACAAATAAAGCCTTGGTTGCTTTTTGGCGAGAGTTTAACTTTAAGCTCAAGTGCATGATATATGTGTATGTTGAGTTTACTCTGTCTAATTTGCTGTTGTCACTAATGTAAACTGACCAGATAGTGGCATAACTGAACAAAGTTGATCCGTGATTTGGCACGTTATCCGAACCGCTTATTAATTGCAGATTACACGTTTTAAAGTCGACCTAATTATTCCCCAAATATTGATGCAGAGCTGCAGTGAGGAGGATTTGAGACAAACACGTACTGGGTGGACTGAGTTAGTGAACGCAAACTGACTGAGATGACTGACTTTCATCTCAGCTCCGTTCACCGGAGCAGCGTCTACCTGTGGCTCAGCAGCCATCTGACCAATCAGATTGGCCGAGTCTATTGACAACAGACGAGCAGGCAGACAGAGGGACAGACAGCCAATATATATATATAAGTAATATTAGAAATATATTATCTTTGTGGATTATTTGTAGAATAGGCTATATATAAAGAATAATATAATATGGTGAATATAACAAGTGTCTAAATTGTGAGTTTTATGATCTATTGGTTGCACCCTTAGTATTAAGTAACAATGACAGTGATAATTAATAATGACATTTTCTATTCATTTTTTTCGCAGAGGGTCTGCTGGCCAATCGAGTGCTACTGCCACTACATCTCATTCTACCTCTGTAACGCAGACATTAAAGAACACGTTTCAAGAACAGGCTGCCTCGCCACAAAAATCCAAAGACCTATTTTGCACAGTTTTGATACATTCTTTGATACTTGTTTATTGTTGATTCCTTGGTGTTTTGTTAAGGTTTTGGATTTGGAATACTTTAATATATATTCTAAATCTATTTAAATATAAATCTTGGTGAGGTTACTTCAGTTTATCAGTGTATCAGCGTTTTTTCAACATTTCGAAGACATTTTAAAAATACCGTGATAATTTTGGTCACCATTACCGCGGGTGTGAAATTTTCATACCGTTACACCCCTAAAAGATTCTAATGATTTAGCACACCGAAAAGAGCTACTTCGCCCGTCACTGTTGTCCACCCATGCCTTCTGCCCTGCCCTTATCAAAATGTTATCTACTGTACATCAGCTGTTCCTCCTTACAACTAGCCACTCCGTCTGTTCCATCCTTTTATCCTCCCCCGACTCCGCTGAATCAAATTATAAATGACATTCTCTTTTGTCTGCCAAGTTAAGGCCTTGAAATCATTTTCCACCATCAGGGGTAGCAGCTGCTCTCTTGACCTCATCCAGCCCTTTCAGACTATTGCAGCTCATCCAGCCTTCTACCTTTCCATCAGCTCTCATTCCTTCTCGATATGAAGCGACATGAAATCAACCTAAAGGTCACCTGCAGCTCCTCCCCTCCTCTTCTGTGAGAAGGGAGGGGGGCAGGATTGATCATTTAAATCCCTGAATTGATTTCAGGTATGGACTCGATTCTTTGATTGGTGCAGTAACAATAGTGTGTAATATTCTTATTATTTAAAGCTGAGCTTTAGATGCCTTTGAAATGAAGTCAAAACTGTTATTTCTTTGTATTCTGTTGATAATGTTCATTATTTTTTAAATCTTTTAACATGACAGACCCCTGAGGAGTTCGGTGAGTTCTACTTTGTAAGTAGCAGTTATACTTATGTTAGCTAGCTTGTGGGTTTTATGAGATCTCTGCAGAAATTTAGTAGTTCTGTTTGATAGTAACCCGGTCACTCAATATGGATGACGTGAGTTTTTGGAAACTTTTAACAAAAATTAAAATTGTTGCACAGGAAACATTTTTTTAACTAGATGTTTGTATTATCTTCCTTTTCGGACAGGCATGTGGGTGGGTATAGTATTAGGTGTTGTTTTATTCCTGTTTTTTATCAGCTGTCCTTCTATATTTGATTTGGTGTTTTTTGAGTTGTTTACTTCGGTTTTTTGAAAGGACTTCTTCTTGCTTCTTGCTGACGTGAATGTATGTTTCTTGAAAGTCTCTATAACTTGCAGTTATCATCTTACCATCTTACCACCGCCCTACAGTAAGCTAGTCGTTGCTGACCTGTTAAGGGAGCGGTGACGTCAAGTCATAAATTCTCTTCTGTTTATCTCATAGATAAATCAATTGGTTTATTGATCACTCCTTTCTTTACTGTAATGTTTCAAAGCCAGACGTCTACCTGGTCAGCCTCACGGAGGTCCGAAGGAAATGTCATCTGAAAAAATCAATAGCTGTCTGTCCATTGTGTGGGAGGTCTGCCTTGCAGAGATAACCTCTGTGCAGACTGTCTTTTGCTTTGAACCCTATCAACCTCAAACACTTCTTGCCATGTTTGCTCTCCAAAGAATCTCTCGTGATTCATCTCCTAACCGATACACATTTCTGGCCTTACCGGGGTCTCCGCGGTCACGTACATCCTCAGGGCTGCAGTGCCACTGCTGCTCCTCTTCTCCACCCTGCTATCACACCCTGATAGTATTCCTACTATTGTTAATGCTGACAACACTAAACTCTTCTTCTCTCCTATCGACACGCACATCGAGGCTTGCACCTCCGCTTGCCGAGCTGACATCTGCAGTTGGATGCCTGCCAGCCACATCAATCTCGACAGTTTTTTTTCTTCTTCAGCAATTTGTACCTTTTGTAGAAGTTCTGGGTTTCACTGACAACACCACGCCTACTTCTGTCCAGACTACCAAGAATCTCGGAGTGGGTGACACAGTACAACCGCAACCACCTCCGATTCTTTTCCTGTTGTCCAAATTCTAGTCGTTGCTTGTCTGTACTACAACTCCCTCCTGGCTGGGCTCCCAACAGACCTTTATCCAGCCTCTACAACTCATACAGAAGGCTGCAGCCTGTCTCATTTTCATCCACACTCAATTCTTTCATTTCATCCCCTTCTCACTGGCCCCTATGGCTCCTCATATTGAATTCAAAACCTCAGCTGTCTTCTCCCTGTGCTCCCAGTGGTGCGATGACCTTCCCAACCCTGACAGGACTACACAGACACTCCCTATCTCCAAGTACCAACTAGAAATTCTGTCCTGCCAAAACAATTCATGTCCACCTTTCCCCCTATCTTCTCTTGTGTACTCGCATCTGATCTCCATCTTCTCATGTTAAAACCTATTCGCGCGTGACTTTATTTTTACCCCTCCATTTCTCTGCCGACGCAATTCTCTGTACACGCACAGTCGGCATACATGAATATCAATGTGTGGGTTGAGCTCAAGCTTTAAACATAATATATCTAGTTTCCACAGTGACCAGACTTTTCAAACAGCACTTCAATGAATTGTAGCACATGGATTTCTCTTCTGTGTCTGATTAGTGTGGGCCTTGAAACAAGCAAAAGAAGAAGAACATCACAGCAAGCATGAATGAAAAACAGGAGACTGTTCCCACATCATACTCTAGTGCAAATCATTCTGCCCAAAGCTGCTTTGTGTTTTTCTCATGGACGCCATTAGGGCCATTTGCACTGTGGGAGAGGTCTGAGCGTATTGTAGTAATTGCCTTGAGGCATGCTAATAGAAACCCTGGACATATTTACAGTCAGACTTCCTCTAATTGCCCGTGCTGTTTCACTTCTTCATCAGAATAAACGCACCCAATGTTCCTCATGTTTAATTCTACTGATTCCGATTAGCTGTTTTTTCGGGATCCAGAAGAGCAAAATTTGGAAGAACCGGTTCCGCAAAACACAGCAGTGATCACAGTTTTAGCTGCCTATAGCTTCCTGCTCGATGCTGAATTAATTATCGACCTGCCAATATATGCAGCACGCCCTACCACAGAAATGGAATGCTGAATCAGACCATAGCCGAAAGCAAGATTAGATATGTGCGGAGAGTGATTGCTACATAAAGCATCAATGTCAAATTCAAATGCTGTAACTACGAAGGGGGATTATTGAGGCGTACTAATCCCTAATGTTTAAATGCTTTATTTGATGAGCATTTCCATCTGAGGGAATCTCGCAAGCTTATGAATGTGTCTTGGAAGATCGATTTTAAAATTGGTGACATGTCTCTCAAACATGACAGGTACTTTTAAACAAATACTACGGGTGTGTATATAGTATAGTTATTCATCTAGGCCGCTCATACACAGAGCTGCATCTCGTCAAGTGATATGGAATAATCAATACTATCAATTATTCATTATTTCATTATTTTAATTTGTTCTTATATTTAATGGAGGCCTCTATATCTTAACATAATCCTT
This sequence comes from Diplodus sargus, assembly GCA_903131615.1. NCBI lineage: Eukaryota > Metazoa > Chordata > Actinopteri > Spariformes > Sparidae > Diplodus > Diplodus sargus. The sequence goes on from CAEMYA010000025.1 coordinate 6,108,298, forward strand.
CTGCTGATGCTTCTGTGTGTAATTTAAAGGACCAGTCTGACATTTTGGTAAATCTGCTTGTATGCTTCTTGCAGAGAGTTACAGGAGAAGATTGATGCTATATCTGCCTGTGCAAGGCTACAGCCAGGGGATAGTTAGCATAAAACAGCTTGCTACCTAAAGTTTTGCCATAACTGTGGAGTTGCCAGGCAGAGTCTCCAGGACCTCACTGCTCCCAGACAAGAAATTGTCGGGTACATAACTATATATATATATATATATATATATATATATATTCAAGATATAAAGTCAATTTGGTGGTCGGTGGATGTTTTGGGTTTTTTTACCTTTGAACAGCGACAGGCTGTGTCCCTGTTTCAAGCTCTTATACTAAGTTGGGTAGATGGTTAGCTTTATGATAGACTTCATGTTGACCTCACCCACCTGAGTGATTAAATCTCAGGTTGAATCTGCTGTAAGTGTTCCTCCTCTCTATGTCAATCAATATAATATAATATAATATAATAAAATATAATATAATGTAATGTAATGTAATGTAATGTAATATAATATAATATAGGAAAACAACACTTACAGCCGCTTGAAAGCTCCCAAACAACAGAGCAGCTTCCTCCCCCAGGCTGTGGGACACTGTCTAAAATAGATGTCGCACAACTGAAAAATGTACCTTGAACTTCATTTAACAGTCTTTTACATCACCAGGGTTACAGAACAAAATTTGTGTTTATGAAGTCCCTTTATGCTGCATTAAAAAAAAGGATGGGATCGGGATGATTACTTTTGCTCCTCTGTAAAAGTTCACAAAAACCTGGCACCAGAACTTACACTTCTTAAGTTTTTCCATAAGCAGTAGAGCCTTTTCTGTGCATTGTTTTTTGACAAAGTTGGTGATGTGTGATGACCATGACAGGTTCTCTGAGATGTTGATTCCTCTGAACTTAAAACTGTTCACCTGCTCCACCTCAGCTCCACTGGTGTAGACAGGGGTGTGTGTCTTAGCCTACTTTTTTTTTCTCTCTAAATTTCTGAAATCAGCAATCAGCTCCTCAGAGAGGTATCACTCTCATCGTCATCAAAAAAGCCTAACAAGCATATTTTCCAAAATGATAAACTGATGATGATTACTATTTGGTGGTGTCATCAAACTCACCAGGTATAGCCATCCAAATATCACCATCCAAATATAGCCACATTTTTATAGAATCATTTTTTTTAAATGCATGTTTATATTCACATCTTTGAAGTAGGAGTAGGAGTTGATTAATTGAAATAAATGGTTAGTGGGGCTACTTAACCAGCTGGGTGCCATTAAATCAATGCACAAGAAGAGGGGAAAACAAGATGATGATTGAAGGATGCTAATAAAACTTCAAAAGGTGGTCAGGTCTAATCCAATCCAAACTCCATAGACCCGTATAACTTTAAATCTGAGATCACCAGATCTAGGATCCACGTCAGGTCATACTCATTCATGGATCTCTGCCGCTACATATTTTTTCCATCAAGGTTCATGCATAATTCCCTGAGAAATTGACAAAAATAATCCTCCATCTAAGTTTTGCGGGAAATTGTTTATTAGTTGTTTGTGTAATCCTGCTGAAAAACCAACCAACCAACAAACAGACACGGCGAGAAAACACAACTTTGGTAGAGGCAAATATCGCATTTCTGTTGGAGGTGATGTTTTCGTCTACCACCAATTTTGGTCTCCTCTTTGGAGTGCAAACTTGACTGGCCATTTAAGCCACTCTTTGAAGGTGCTTCATGAGCCTCGCAGTCTGTTTCCATAGCACTTTGTTGCTATGGAATGTTTTCTCACATTTTTGTCATTTACATTTTTTCTTTTTTCCAAACTGCGCATAAAAACAAGTGGATGGAAGCCAGAAAGCACTTCCTCTATCCGCTCATGCACATTACAAACCCCTGTCATGGCTCCAGTAACATTTTAGTTGTGGCACACAGACATTGCATGCGAGAAGCCAACGTGTTTGCTGATTGAATGTTTGGCGAGGCACAGTCTCCTTGGGGTTGTAGCTGGACAGGGAGGAATCCAAGCCCGCCTCCATCTCCCCTGCATGGGCCTCAGACCGGTCGCAGCAGAGAGACAGAGGGGTGCTGAAGCTTGAAACGACGAAGAATGAACTGTTGGAGGGCCATGCTTTTAAAGTTGCAGACTAATTGGAGAATAATTATCCTTCAGCAGTACTTCAGCTGACGAATAAGCTCTCTGTGTTGAAGTATCTGAGAAAAGATTTCAGGGCATTAAATCGAGTGTAAAAAAAAGGAAATGACATAAAATTCCCCACAGAGAACACTTTTACTTTGCATTTTTTATTCAGGGATTTTAAACTCATCTGTTTATGTCAAGATGGTACATTACACCAAGACTCTGGCGATGTAGAATATTTATTTGCCAGAACTGACTAGCCTGCGACTCCCATGCAGAGAGAGCAGAGCAATAAACTGAGGAGATGAAACACTTTGCAGTAACACTGCATTTACGCTCCCACCTATTTACCATGCCAGCATCTCGCCTGAGCCTCTCTGCTACAACTTGCTTTGGCATTCTTGTTTGTGGGCAGAATGTGCCTCTGTAAAGCTAAACCAGCATTGGCAAGTTCTTCATGCAGATGGTTCCCCCATCTTTCTACTGTTCGCTGTGTTATTAACTCTGCCAAGAGCTCTCCTTTTCTTTGACTGAGAATGAACCATTGAAGAAGGACTGCGTTTTGACTTTCTCACCATTTTGTTTAACGGTTGAACGAGCATTGCTCACATATAGGACACATTTATAAGCTCATCCTCGCACTTTGCCACTCCCTGACATTGTGGAAACAGGAAAGAGTAAATGTGGATGAACAAGAAGAGTGCATTTAGTAGAGTGCAGATCTTGGACAGGTGTGTCTAGGGACAATCTGAAGTGGTTGTTGATCATTTCAGGCTGGTTGATTAAGAGGAGTAACAAGACTCAGTAGTCAATGGCGATATAAAGCAGAGCAGTCAATGAATAAGGTCTTTCAAATATTGTGAATTCAGCATTCAGCATACAATCAGTGATGTGCACAAAAAGCTGATGGGTCCAGTATTATGCAAGACTAGCTGTGGACTGATACACACATGGACACAAGGAGACAGGAAAATCACTTGACTAAACACATGGAGGAAACAATGAATGGTATGTTTTATCGTGCACAGCGCAATGAGGCGTTCTACTGCATATTCCCTGTAAATAAAGCTGTTCTTTATGTGCTTGTTCTACAGTGCAGATTTTTGTTCACACACAGGTTAAGTTGCTTTTTCTTTTGCATACTGCGACACAACACTTCCAGTGTAATTATTGAAACTGGCTACTCCAGGCATGAGAGCAGCACATTAGCGGCATGTAAGTGCTACAGAGCTCTGCTCTACAAGTGTATAAATAGACAAGGACGTTTGCCATTCTACGTAGGAGGGGAAAAAAAAGGGTCATGAAGTGTCAATATTCAGTGTAAATTGAACTACCTGTACACAGGAAGTTACTCCAGGTGACACTTTGAAATGACAATTTGACACTTATTAGCAGGTGGTTGCTTGGTATCGTCTAGCTTCCTGGTAGCTAACTCTAGTCTGGAGATGTTATCTTACCTCTCTTACATCACACAAACTTGAAAAAACAGACGCTCACTATCTTGTTTTGGCTACAGGTGAATCCGGTAAAAACTATATTCGGCTGCACATCAGCTTTGTTTCATGTGTGTATGATGTAGTCATCGTATAATGCAAGTCTAACTGTATGTCCACTGGACCCTTCTTTTTCATGCATTGTCTCTGTAAGAAGCTGTGCGGTACATTTTGGCAGCATTGCATTGTGCTTTGGAGGTAGTTGCATTGCCCACTCATTTGCATAGCATTGGGATCTCGGCTATAAATGCAAATCAAGGGGGTCCAGCATGACTCACTATAGTGATACACAATAACCATGGTCAAGTTAGAGCTAACATGCCAATGCAGAAGAAGGTCCCATGTTCACTATTTTAGTTTAGCCAGTGAGTAAGCTCATTTGCATATGAGCACTAATCAGCAGATCTGTGTCCGTACAAAATGTCACAATCCATCAGTTAGATGAGAAGAAATGTTCTGGATGGAAGAAGATTTACAGACAGTCGTTGCCATCCCTAAAGCCAACGCTGCTAACGTGGCTAAAAACATGCTCTCTTACTCTTGCATGCCTCCACACAAATCAACAAGCTAATTATTGTGTTTATATGTCACAACGCTGCTTTGCTTCTATTTTGTTGTAATATCTTTTAACATCTTTCTTGCCTTGGGATGAGCAGCGACTCAGGCTCCTGCCTCTCTCTGCCACCTCTCTGATCTAATCTGCGGGTTTTAGTTTTAATGAGAGGGTCGTTTTTTTCCCCTCAGGTGTCCATCTCTTTGACATGGCCCTTCCAAACGATGGCCTCTCCTAACTGAGCACTCTTATTATTTGCTTGCTCAAGGTCACTGAACAATCAAGAGATTGACTATGAGCAAGCTCGCTGTTTCTGCCTCAGAGGGATAAACTGGATTAAGGTATTGGGAGGGCTGCGCAGTTAAAGCTTTGGAGATGGCAAACACAATCAGCATGTCTCTACATGCCTTGCCTCTTTCAATCATCCGCAAGCAATCATTGCACGAATGGAAACCCCTGTCCCCTTTGCAAATCAGACGGAGAGGCAACGGCATATGATATGATCCTTGTAATGCATGACTTATAGGCTCCACGTGCATGAGGATACACATCTGTTCTGCTCAGTTTGCATAGTGATTCTAGATATGTGCATAAATCATAACAGAGAGGGCCAGATGAGTATGAATACTGTAAACATTAAAGGTAAAAGATAAGATTTTCGAACTTACAATTTACCTTAAACCTTGATTTCTGTATGTAAATGTTGCATGATGGATCTGTTTGAGTGATTTGACATCATTGATGGATTATCAGGTGATTGGATTGAATATTTTGGACCACTACAGCACACACAATTCAATGTGCTGCCTCATCTATTCTTTTTTTTATGCCTTTTTGAAGTGTTAATTAGTCCGCTTTAATAAGGTGCAGTTTTATTTTCTGTCCAAAGATCACGGTTATCGCTCGGCTTCAATGAAAGCATGTCGGCGGATGAGGCCTTTGCAAAATGAATTTCCATGATTGTATACGTTGTTGCAAAATTTACATCAGGGCAAACACGCATTCACATTCACAGTGTGGCGTAGCTGTAGCTTGACAAATGTAACTGGGTGTAATTAGCTTGTAAGTTCCCAAAGGGAGATTCAGTTGGTTTGCCCACCAAGAACAAGCCAGTCATAAAAAGTGCAGAGGCTTGCTCGCACAACCTCGGGATGCCCTTGTTGCTCATTCATCTGTCCTTGTATGTGAGCTGGGAAAACATTTTCTTTTCTCAGCAGTGACCCATTAATTTTTTATCTGTTGCACTAGTGTCAAAATGTCACTCTTCATGACATGTCAAACATGTCAGGACTCACAATAGAGAACAGCCATACACAGACTACAATATGACGGAGAGGCCTCTCTGTCCACAGCTGTATCAAAAGCAGTCTGCATTCTGTATATTCCGTTCAAGGTTATCAATTCTTAATGAGACTTTACCTATTCAAACATGTCATTCTACAAAAAAATATTTTTATTATTTGACAAAAAGAAGCCATAAGTTGAAAATGTCTCAACACAAGAGTCAATACAAGAACTTTGTAAAAATATCAGACTAAAGTTTTAAATGAAATCAAGAACTATCTTAGGAATGACTAAAACGAGATTATGCATTTGACCACACCCACATCAGCTAAATTTCAATGACGTTTTTAGTCTGGCGAGCAGTGTGGCTAAATGGATGGCATTGTTGGTCTGTTGGTTGGCCATTCCACCACTTTCAATCCACACTAGATTGCCATGAAATTTCACGTAGATATCCATATTGCCCAGACCTCGGTCCTAACGGTTTTGGTGATCATTGACTTTTCTCTAGTACCACCAACAGGTCAGAGTTTTCACCTATTCAGTGAAATCTTTCTCAATACTAAATCTTATAATCTAATATATTGACTGGATGGCCACAACATTTTGTACTGTGACATTCAATCCTGTGGACTTGAGGAACAACCTGGCTTATCAGCTTAAGGTGGTGGTAAATGTGCAGTAGATTACAAATAGGTACAAGTCAGATTTTTCATCTAGAGCTGTCTTCAGGTCACAGTTTTGATATGTCCAGTCCTTCTGTTTTCTGGCAAAACATCAGCAAAACTATCTACAGTTAATAATATCATTCCAAGCAGTCTTGACTGCACTTCGTGTTTCGTGCTGATTACCAAATGTGAGCATGCAAACACATTAAACTAAGATGATGAACTTGTAAGAGCAGTCTCACAGAGCTGCTAGCATCGGCGCAGACTCTTTGTCTTGTGATATCGCGCGCACACATTTTAAAAAACATTTATCACTTTGACACTCTGGGTAAGTCACAGTAATTCATTTAACTACCCAAGTATCCCTTAAATTGTTGTGATGGTTTCCAGAGTTAATAACTCATGAAATCATTTAATGAGTTGAGGTTTCAGGGGAGAGTTTCTCACAATGGTCTAGTGCTTTACTGGCTTGACTACTGCCAGTGTAGGGACATTGAAAACTATCAAGGTTGCAGTCCTGTGGTTATCAATGTCAAGCACCAGAACTGTAGCACCATTTTGCTCCTCATAGTTTTGGCAACATATAGGACTTGAGGTTCATATAGTAAAACTGGAATAACAATATCTTTATCTCACATATAAAGAAACTTTAAACAGCCTTCTCTTTGGAGTGGTGACAGAGGGACCTGTTTGGCTTTCAGAGTCACACCTTGACCTCTTGTCATGAATGCTGAAGGGCATGTTTTGAAGCATGAGGTTCCATCTCTCTCTGTAAGGCCTTTGCTCTTTCATCCTTGCCTCGCTATCCTCCTCAGCCAGTCTCTCATGCTTTCCAAAGCTGCAGTGATAGCCCCCAGTGTTTACTCGTCATACTGCATGACTTATACATGAAGAGTCTTCTCTTTATTCATCTTCAGGACTCCCACTGCGTGAGCGCAGCTCTCTGCCGTCTGTATCACTTCAGCTACTGTGTCTTGTCTAACCTTTTCATCTTCTGGCACGCACAGACGTTCTGCTGCGTTCATTCAGACCTGGGATCCTCTGGGAGTCCCATGGAAGTGAAAAGGACAGATAAAGCAGACCATGTGTTGAGCTACCTCATATTCTCTGCAGTTTGCATTAGTGTGAATGTGAATGTTGAGGGTAAATAAACTCTGTTTTTGGAGTCCATCATGGTGTTGTAGAAAAATGTGCTAATTGGAATATTTTATTCATTTATCTTCCCTTCCTTATCTGTTCAGCTGTGATAGCAGTGCAGGTTTTGGATTAAGAGAGGCAGACATTGAGACAATCACTGCCCACGGCATCTTTCAACTGTTCAACCTGACCAGGGGGGCGGGGGCCGTGCAAATCCAGTTTGGATTTGAGGCTGTTTCTAGCGATTGTCTGAAGAAAACAAAATGGACAAATGGAAATCAGAGAGTGTGTTCAGAGATGACAGAACACAGGACTACCGCAGGACGAGGAGAGGTGTGTTTACAACATTGATGCTTGGTGCTCAAACACAGTCATAGTCGATAGACTGTGTTTCCCAGATGTTGAACTTTTAATGTAAAGGTGCCAACAATGTTGTTATCACCACTGTAATTGCTGATGTTTAAATTAATCCTGATGCAAATCCAAAAAATTTAGGTTCATGTGGGTTTATGTATGTACGTTTATGTGTCTGTGTATATAAATAACTGTAAACAAGTACTGTTTGTGCAGCAAACTATTATTTCTTTATGCAACTCTGAAAATTGAATATTATCATTACGAGCATGTTAGCATGCCGAGGTCAGAATTTAGCTCAAGGCACCATTGTTCCTACAGTCTGAAAGAGACTAGCCAAAAGAGAGAGCTAGATTCCTTGTCTTGTTTCTATTCTTTTATCCTTTTCCCTCAGAACATGGTATGATATTGTACAAATCAGTGCATTTTTACTTGTTTTTCTTAGTCTCCCCAGGCAGATTGAAATGTCTGAACTAAATTAAGTAAATATCTAATATTTTCATTTGCCCACCAGCTTTTTATTATAAGAACGTTAGACTATTGAAGACGGCATTTAGAGCATTTTCTTCCACAAGGACCAAAGACTAATCTTTTATCAATAATTCATTATTGTGATTTCATGTTGTATTTCTGTGCACGTTTGATCAACAGCGTAGATTGAGATCTTAAGTCAAGAGATTTTCACTCACTTACAGTACATTGTCCTTCCTGAGAGGAAATAGCGCAAAATAACAATCAATCACACTAAATGTGTCATGTGATTTCTGTTCACACTCACCCATTTTGTCAGTGAGATATGAAAAGGAAACTCTTTGGCTGTTCTACTGTGAGTAGGTGTATCTTTGGGGATCTCGCTGGTGTAATGGACTGAAATTATTTCAACAACTCAAAATGCTGTGTTACAGCTCCAAACGTAATACGAGGAACTCTTTTAAACTTCTCAAATAGCACACTGGTAATATCCTCAGTTAGAATTAAGGACTTCACTTATGTACATTCAAAACATGTATAGGCCCATTTAGCTCTATTTCATGTTAGGTACTTTTAGCTGTGAGTTTATCTCATGTGTATCAATACAGATCTGTGCACGGTAACACTGTACATAATTCTCTTTTCTCTCTGCTGAAATAGTGATACTATAATTGAAGTAACAGGAAATTTGACATGAAATAAATGTATAATGACATGATAAAAAAAACAATCCATGTAGAATAGAAATATACAGTCAGCTACTGAGCTTACACCTTTGCTATCTCTTTGGTTTGTGTTTTTGCTTCAGTTACATCGTATTTTATTAAGCAAGTTCTCTCTTCGTCTGTCATGTCTTGCTTTTTCACTTCCTGTCTTTGTCTTTTTCCTGATTTTTTCCTGAGAGTTTTATTTTTTAGTAAGTCCCTATGTATTTAAACCTGTGTTTTTACCCTTTCTCTGTCATCAGTTTGTCTGTTTCTGACCTGGTGTCACTTCAGCGTTTCCTGTGGCTGCTGGGAAGCTTGGGCTCAGGACCGCTGAGTAGTGGGACCTCAGCAGTGCTGGGCAGTGAGGCTTAATTGCTGGGCAGGTGTGAGGACGAAGAGCTGGGCAGTGGTGAGGATAAAGAGCTGGGCAGGGGTGAGGCATGATGTGCACCGGGGCCTCACTTTCGAGCGGAGGCTGTACTCAAAGTCAGCCATGTACCCCAGAGAGGAGACCCATGAGAAATATTTGAGGTGGAAGTAGACTGGGGGCTAGCAGGAAGGCTGGAAGCTCACAAATTTGAGCTTGACTGACCAGGATGCAGGCTTCTATCTGGCAGACTGTGGCGGATAACTAGGGACCTGAGACTGAGGCTTGAGCTGAATGCTGGCTACCTAGGATTGAGGTTTGGCAGGCTCCATGCTAAGCACAGCATGGTCCAGAATGGCCTTTCTTAAGATTTTTAGATTTGCTTTCTCAGACAACTGTTCAGCTGAGCATGGAGCTCAGCTTTTCTTACCTTTTCCAGTTGTCCACTAGGTCCATTTTGGTCACTTTGTGCTGTTACGTGTTGGCAAAAGGTGGGGACCAAGATGCAGACAAAGAGGCATGCTGGTTAAAAAAAAACAGTCAAGCTCTGGCCAACACTTGCTCCCAGAGGGTTTTCGCCTGAGGCACCTGCTTCCAGAAAGGCCCTTGGAGAGGTCACGCCAATCTGCTCAGCCTCCTGGTTGCCCCTATACCTGCTTTCCCCTTTGGCTCTGCCTCCTGGTCACCCTCCAGTCCTGCCCTTGCCCTCTGGTCAACTTCCAGACCCACTCAAACCATCTGTCCTGCCTTCAAGGTACCTGCCAGGCTGCGGTTCCCCTCAGCTCCACATTTCCAGTTCCCCCTGTTTCTCAGCTATTGGGTGGTCCACAAGGGATTTCTGCTTCTCTCGCCTTAGTTTTTCTTGTGCTTTCTCCTCATGCGCCCTCAGTGTTCCTTGTTTTGTCCGCCATGGCTCTCTTTTGGATTCTCTTTAGTCCAGGTTTGTTGCCTTTTTTATTCCAGCTTTGTTAAAGCTGTTTTTCCAGCCTTCTGTTTTGTAGCCTGCCTACCTATGTGTCTGCATTTGGTCCACACCTTTTTGACAAACCTTAATATTCTTGACATATGCTGACTTCTTCCTCTCCTTTCATTGATATTCCATGGGAACCGTTATTAAAAATAGTGTCATACTGGACAGACCCACTGGAGTTTATGTTTACTTTTGCAGATAAATTAGTTTGAGAAAATTGGTAGAATACAGCAACTCCCTGTGCTTTTGGCCCATATCTGTTCCATCTGACATGTTTGTTTACCGCAAATACACTGTGATTAATTGCAATCCCTCTTGCAGAGAGCTTAATGAGACTTCTGATGGAAAAATTAGTGATGCTGTGTAGGAGGCATCATTCTTTAACTCATTACATTGTTATGCATTTGATACCGTAAGCTGTTCGAATGTTGCCACACTCCTAAAGGTGAGGTTCAGATCTGTAAACCACAGCATGCAAAGTCTATTGTCCAAGGCCATTTTGTGTTGTTCCCTCTCAGGGAAATTGTTTTCCGTCAGAAAAATAGAAACAAATCAAGCTCAATTTGATTGATATCGTGATTTGGGATTTTGCTGTAGACCTAATGAGGACGTACAGATTCTGGTATACATCATAAGTGCCATCTAATTAGTCAACCCACAAGTAGCTAGACTATGATCACAGACAGTAAAATGTAAACAGACTCAACCTTCTCCTTCCCCAACATGCAATTACCCTGCTTTAATGGGCTTGTGGTCACGTAAAGGCAGCAAAGGTGCTCAAAGGCTTAAAACGTTTCTGAGCAAAAGTTGCCATTTCATTTTTCGAATTTCAAAAGTCTTCAAAGCAGAGCCCAATTCAACAGCAGAAGCAGCAAAGACTAAGTTTTTATTTCACACAGCTCTGAAAATAAAGAGCTTGTATCCAGTAAGATAAGTACAATAACGGATATTTGTCCCAGTGTCTCATTTCCTGAACATCCGCAGTTATTTTTTTGATAAACTCACAGTACTTGCAGTGTTTTGGTGCTGAGCCAAAGGGTTTCTTCACTGCTTGGTCTGATGATAGCCTTATTATATTGTTCCTATGAAAACCACACACTGAATTTCCCTTGGCGTGTTGGAAGAGGCTGGGCTCAAAATGTACTCCATTTTCATGTCACTTTTATCACTGTTTGTCATTATTTGCCTTGTGCGAATTGCTTTCACACCTGTGTCTGGAGCTCATGTGTGATATGAGCCGGGCTATTTTTATCAGCATGTTTCCTGTCATGAATACCAGATGATATACCTGATGGGGCCACGGCCTGAGCGAGTGAGGCGGTTATTTAGGTCTTCTAAATCAGACGTCTGGTTCATGCCTTGGTTCAAAAATATAACAGTGATACACAGATTCAATGAATCATTACCATTTCAGGTCACAAAAAGACTTAGTGAGCATTCAGTCAGAACACAATGCAAACTGATTGATATCTTCTACTTTGTGAGAAATGATTAGATGTTTTTGTAACCGATTTTCCAGACTATCTAGTTTTCCCCTTTTGGTCTGAGAAAGGCTGCTATAAGGGAAAATCTATTTCGCTTCAAAAGTGAATGATAGAAAGAAGACACACCACTTTTTGCTTTCTTTTTTTTTTTTAGATTGGTAGCATTATTAAAGCAGAGGCATCATTACGAGGGAAATAGTGGACCTAAGTACACAGGCCTTCAAAAGCCTGGAAATATCAGGAAGATGAGACATTAAGAGGAAGTAAGTTTGTTTCTATCTGCATTTTACAAAATTTTGTGTCGACAATCCAAAAATTTGATATAAATTTGATATAAAACATCTGTATTAAAGCTAGGATTGATAAGTTATCTTGAAGCATTTTTTGTTTTATTTGTTGAAAGTCTCTTAACATCCCAACACCAATCCCTGAATCAAATGCTCTGACAAATAACAGAAAAAATTCCAGATACTGTGAATGTGGGCCACTAATAAGCCCATCCAATTCTCTCATTTGTTCTTTAAGAAATGATTCAGGTTACCTGTCTGTCTACATAACTGCCTGCACATTATGACAGCAGCGAGTACTGACAATAGCCATGCTTGTTGTTAACACTCAATGAGATATTGTTAGATATGACAATGATGTGCTGCACTCACAGTACACGGACACCGTGCCTGCTCTTCAGCAGCAGCTACTAGTATTAGTATTTATAAGTCTAAGCTAAGACAGCATGTTGAACGTGGCGTACTCGCCGCTAATTCATCTCCCTGCTAACCAGCAGGAGCTACAGGAAAGTCTGTGTGGTCTGGCTTTAAAAGAAGAAAGTGGGATTTTTAGTGGGTTGGATACTTTCAAAACGTTGCTAGCTTTCGCTGGTTTTCGCAGTCTTACCAAGCCCAGCTTAAAAATGTCCTAGAACTTTGTTGAATATTTCTGTTGAGTCGTGTCCTTACATAAATCCAAATGCTTCCAATAATGTTCAAACCCAAAGAAATCCACAGGTTTAGCCAAGGTAACTAGACTAAACATAACATAGTATGATTTTCATATTGGTTTATTTAGCTTTCTGACCAATTAAACATTATTAACTTCAGTTTCAGAGAGTGCCAACCCAATTGCCAGAAGTAATATTGCCAATGTATGTTTCTGCAAAACCGAAGATATGTAACAACTTGATATTTCTTTATTTTACAACATTTCTTTTGGTTCAATTTTATGTTGTGAAAACACTTTATCAGGGCCAGGAAAGATCGTGTCTTGGCTTAAAATACCTGGTTTTGTGGCAGCCAACACGGCTGGAAATGTCCCAGTGTCCCAAAATATCTTGCTGTTTTGCCACAAGCTTTGCTGGACAATGTCCTGATATGTCTTTGATAATATCAAATAGTTTCAGACTTAGGAAAGTTGGAACATAGCCTCAAACAGCAGCCTCTGGCTCCGTAGCCTAGCTGCCACCTGCCTGTACTATCCCATCCACATCCAGACATGAAAGTTGACTAATATACATGTAATGTGAACATGATATGACACATGTGGTGGAAATGCTAATGTGGTACATCGTATCTGTGGTTTTCAGAAACGTAAACCGCCTGCATTTTACTCTGGCAACTAGGCTGAGAGTGCATCAGCTGACAACAACATGTTTCCCCTTTCATTTTGTCAATATCTCAAGGACCTTAAAATGGCCCATTCAGCTTTTCTTTTGTGGAAAACACAAAAACATGAAAATAGAAGATAGAGAGGAACAGAAAGTGCTATGGGAAATGTGGAAAACGCAATGAGAAGGAGTGGGGGACACAAAAGTCTGTTTTTTTCCTGTCTATTTTTACGGCTCAGGCTGCACTTTATAGCTGTCGCTAAATCAGCCTATGATCTTGGGCTACAGCAGCTTTTTATTCCAATAGACATTTCAATTAATCAGTCAGGCTCCATTCCACAGGCAGAGGGATGAGGGTGGAGGAAGGTGCTCGCAATAGGTGCTTTCTCCGTCATCCTCTCACAGTATGAAAGACAAACTAGATGCTACCAAGGGGCCACCTGGTGAAGGTTTGCTGTGCTGTTGCAGTGATCACATCAAAGCCAATGCATGATTCATTACAGCCAACACGGAGACTGAAGAATTCCATTTTAAATTACACTGGAGACATTCTTGTGACTGTAGGCACCGTCTAAAGAAAAGGCCTCGCTGTAATTCACAGACAGTCCTTTCATCTATTCATCCAGCGTTTTCTTCAACCTTGGGCTGAATCTGCCTGTGCAAACGCAGTGCATTACTTGTCATTCAGGGGTATAATGACTCACCATCCACTGTTCCTCCTGGCACAATCAAAGGTCATCCCTTCACCGGCGTCACACTCACTCATCGGAATACAAAGACTGCAGGAAAACTTATCTCATCTGCTCTCCCAGGTGCTTTTAAAGAGATATTTCACTGCGGTAGAACTTTTTGACATTTACCGCACACTCCATAGAGTGTGCTTATTCGGGAAGACTCACCAACAAAGAGTGAAACAATTTGCATACCCAAATAGGGTCAGTGCCTTGCTCAACAACACTATATGGTTTCTATCTGAGAAGGAGACAAATCCGTCCAATGAATTACGACAAAAAGAATACACACTTTAATGCATTGCTAAATAAACGGCAGAGAGCTATCACTTCAGAGAGCACATTTGTGTGTTTTTTTTTTTTGTTTTTACATTTGTCACAGGATGTAATTTTTCCAGTTTGCAGTTACTGATGTCGTGATGTGGGGAAACAAAGCAAGATTGCTGGTGGTAATATAGCAGATCCTGAGGGCAAGCAATTTGGAGGTTGACTGCTCTTGAACCATGATGGAAGTGTTGGAGAAAAGTTGTTAGCAAAGAGAAATGTTGCTGGACTAAACCAACGCCAGCCCACTTTTATTCAAGATCCTTACTCGTTTTTACATCCTATTTTCTTTAACTCGGATTCGGCCTGCTTGCCCGCATCAACACTCATCATTTTTGCTGTCATGTAGCAATGGCAGCGAACGCAACACTGTGCTGCTGAAGCTGCCGTTCCACCTGCCAACTTCAAAGACGAGTCTCCGGTCTCAGAGGACCAGTTTTGGAGATGAGGCTGCACAGACTGTGTGCATATATGTTTGGGTTGTTTTCAGTCCAAGTCACACAACGAGCTTATCTCCCCCAGACTCAGCCTGCCTTCTGTGCTGTCCTACATGACAGCCAAACACTGTAAGTACTGTATTCTTTTTGTTCCCTCACACAGACCTGAGATGAGAAATGCACTGATTTCATCTTATTAGGAACCAGCGAATCGAGCTCTTGCTTTGCAGCCTCCCACAGACCACCTACTTTGGCTCTCATGTTTATTTGCACTCCTTCAATTCCACCTTTTGTAATGTCTTGTTTCATTCCCACATCAATCAGTCAGCTCTGCCTTTCCTTGGGCATCGCCCTCAGATTGATTACCTTTCAGGAGTTCAGTGTAATGACAGGAGGCCAAGCTAATTTCTGAAGTGATAAATGGTTAGCTAAGTGACTACAACCCAAATGGCAAATGGTCCTGGAGCTGCTGTTCGAAGTGGCCGCAGCCTTTTCTGTAATGGCCCTCTCTGACAATGTTGAAGAAAAGGGAAGACAAAGACTGTCACTGAGAATGCATCCAAGAAACAAAGTGATTAAATTAGGCAGAATGAGATTACTGCTGCTTGTCTTTTGAAAGTTCTCTTTTGATGAAGAACCCAGATTGTAATGACAGAGCAGTGACTGCTAAATGCAGTGAATGAAAAACAGGCCACATCAATCGACACTTCAAAGTGTAAAAGGATCTCACTCATTTACAATCTTTGCACAATTGTAGAAACCAGCAGCAAGAGCTCAATGTTGAAAGTTTCAAACCATTAAAAAAAATCACCCATCGTCCCTTCAGGTCTCTCTCCTAAACCACTCCTTTATAACACGTGAACTGCCTGACTACATTGACACTGACCGCCCCATAGCTCTAGCTAGCCAGCCGGGAGAGTTTTAATAAGTACAAAAAACGAAGTTCAAGGCCACATAGTTAAGCAAACAAAATAGCTGTCACTAATGCACACCAGTCCAAAATGGCATCTCACAGATGTGTGCTTTGCATTAACTGTGCTCACTGCTGAATGCGCCTATTGCTGCCACAGTGGCTCAGATCTTCGGTTGGGGCTGCATGCTTTGGATTGCTGGGTTAGCTGCTAAATGACGGTGTATCACAGTGTACCACTGCCACTGCTCCTCACTCGACCGTTGGCTCAAGGGCAGTGCTGACTGGGTTTGGCTACTGAACTATAAGCTCAGGGGCTGTCTCGTGTCTCTCTCACATAACACACATAAGGAAACATATAAAATTATCATAATGAATTTGAACAACAAAACTGGGCTATTGTTATTGCTCACTGGTTCACTGTTGTTCCTCTATTACGTTAGTATTTGAGATTTTGGCTGCGATTTCTCCTCCATCTTTGTGTGACTAGCTCGCTAATAGTTTTAGCAATACATCTGCCTAGCCCTGTGGAAGATTTTGGTCATGCATGTTGAGTGCAAAGGCAGGTGCGCCAACCGGTGATTTCATTAGGGGGGGAATGAAATGGTTGGACAGGCTAATTTAAGGCCTGCGACAGCCACAAGACATCTGATGTTTCTCTTTTTTCTCTCCGAGCATTTGATTTATTGATTGCTCTTGGGATGTTAAGAGATTTTCTACAAGTAAAACAAAAGGTCTTTCTACCAATCTTATCTGAAAACCAGGCGTACAGTTAGAATCAAGATAAAAAAGGGCATCTGTGAAATCCCAGATTAAGCTGTTGAAATTGTTTAACATCCCTGTTGTTTGCCTTTCTTTCGGCATAAATAGGCAGAATAGACTGCATAGATCAGTCCTGTTACAGTTGCTTAACATTTTGTGAAGCATTTTTAGGATTTAATCACTCTAAAAAAAAACTTAAATAGCCAGTGAAAGGCAAGACTGGTTTTCACAGCACCCTACAGGGTCCTATTATTCGGCTTACAGAGAGTACAAAGTGCTTGTGTCTCGTCTTAGCCCCTCACTTATGGCAGAGGCTTTGTTGTACTGCCATTGTCCTTTGTAGACGAGTAGACATCAGCAGCCTTGCAGTGCTCTCAGAGAAATAAAAGGCTCTACATATGGCTTTAGCGAGAAACAATTGACGCTTCGGAGAAGCATCTAGTCACCAAATAGCTCACATAACGTGTCAGCTGAAAAATGAGCCCTCCAAAAAACACATCAAATGCTGCATTCTATTGTTTTCTGCAGACAGGAACGTCTGTGGCCACTGTCAGATTTTTCACACAACCCCAGGCTCCGCTGTGTATTAATAAGCCAGCTCGATCTGTTGTTTTGTAATGATGCTTGTTGTGGGGTTTTCAGCTCAGAAAGCTTAAGGGATTTCAGTTTTCTGATTATTTCCCTGCCTTCCGGAGTTCTGAGAACACAATTTACATTTTTTCAAAAACACCTCATAACCTTCTCTCAACTGCAGCCCAAAAAAACCACAGAAGAGATACTTGCATTTGGCGGTGATATGTAATTTTAGGGCCCTTTTTGCAGCCAGAAATACATGCTAGTGCTCATATCTGCAACGCTTGACTATTTTATGTGATAGATTTGTTAGCAGTGTTTACAGAGAGGGGTTGTGACATAGCAAACTGCCTCAAGTCTCAAGTACTTAAGTTGCCTGTCATGAGCATCCTGTGTAATGTGGAAAAACCTCCCAACATCAGGCCACGTGTAAACCTCCATGTTATTTTTATTGTTGTTTTGGAAAAATATTTACCACAACACTGAGTTTGTTCTTTGTGTGCATTTTGTTACATCCTGACCGATTCTTGATTAGTGGATACATTGCTGATTTAGATATTAGGGAGTAAAACATTCTGATTTCAATGTATCAGCCGATACTCACACTTTGTTTTTGCAGTGATCCCTCAAATGCAATTATCAAACACATGACAACGATGTGTAAGAGAGGCAGGATATTTTAAAAGTTTAACAATAAACCTTATGTTTGAAATGATAATTCTGCACTGAAGCAACTTTACTGAGAATTTAATTGATAACAAATAATAATAATGAATGATCCCAAATATCTATTTTCTGCATTATAGTCTGCAAACAGAAAATAGAGAGGCATATACAACAGCAATATATCTGATAGGCCAATATCAGCCAGTAATACAGCCAATCAGTATACCAGCCAGACTTACAGCTGCACCAATCAACTGATTAATGATTTCTTTATTATATCAGTCTCCTAGCCTGCTATAACTACAACGAGTCATCAAAAAATTAATCAGCAATTATTATTTATAATCAATCAGTTGTTTTTTTCATCTTTTTCAAAGCAAAAATGTCAAATGTCAGTTAAAGGATTTGCTGCATTTGCTGTGTTCTATATCATTGTAATCATTTTTATAATACTAAACAAGAATTGCCGAACATGATTGTTAGTTTTGGCCCTAATGGAGATTTTCTGTAGGCACAGATTTACTCATGCAAAACAGTCTTAGCAGTTCTATTTATTCCAAATAAATTATGAGCCCCTGTGCATTAACGGTTGTTTTTTTATCCACCAACCACAATTAAAAGCTTGCAAATGTCAAAGCTTTCATGAGACTGAAGTCTAATGACTCTAACCAAAAGGGGGTAGAGCCAGTTACATGACATTTATATGAAATGTTACAGATATTTGAGCAGACAGGTGAACAAATGTCTCATACCTATAGATAGATCAGTGTGGAATGACTCATTTTTTACACACACTGATGGTGAAATCTCTGGCGCTAAAAAAAACAACATTTCACTACTGTCATGTAAGAGCTCCATCAATGCTGCCTTGTGCCAGAGAAAGCATAAGTGCGCTGGTCATTATGTGCATTAGTGGCAAATTAAATAGATTAGCTGCTAGTTCCATTCCCTGGCTGTGCCGTGCACTCTATCTGCCTCCGCTCCACGATAAGAATCACTAGATACGCCAACAAAATGGAGCCCAATTTTCGAGCAAGCATTCAATTTTGAAACCTATCCTCTAATGAGGGTTGCTGTTCGGCTGAACTAAATGTCAACTAATGGATAGGCTCTCAGACAGCAATCTCCATTGGCCCATAGTCATCTCAGTCTCTTAGCCTGCTCATCAGGGTAAGTATATGTGCAGGCGTTGCAGAGGCAGTGCTCACTCGCCAGGCCCTCAGCACACGGGCTCTATTCTGTTTTAATGTCATCTCCCACTCGTAAATAACTTCAACTGGTCCCAGGCGGTATTTAATAAAACACATCTGATTATGTGGGAAGGGGAGTTTACGAAAACTGTATTTCTTTTATGCGCTTTGTGATTTTGCCTTGCACCTTGATTCAGAACCGTGTGACAGGTGCCATTATTCCTTGCCCCACTCTCTTCCATTCGGCTGTTTCCTCTTGTTTGAATAGTATCTCAGAGGGACGCGTGTCAGGACGGTTCCTTCCTTTGTCATCACGTTATAACAGAGGACAAGTAAGAGGACACCTTCAGCTGTACATAATTAGTGTAAGCTACGATTATTGTGTCTAATACATTCCATATTCTGAGGAGCTGATGCCTCCAATAAATCTCCCAGTAAATCCATTTGACAAGCACCTGGTGATGAAAGAAGACAAAAACACATTGATGAAAAATCAATAAATTGCTTTGTGAAGGTCAATCAAAAGCAGCTTTTCTATGGATGGGAGAACACTCATTTTTTTCAAACACCTGCCCACTGTGTGTCGCAAAACAGGACCCAAAATGAAGCATACAGTTGTTTTTTTTTATAGCCATGACAGAATAGTAAACACTTTTTAGTTTCTAGTTTGTTATTCAGTCAAAAAACTCCAGTCAGACATTTTGTGATGCAATGTGTCTTTTATATACAATATTACGTGAAAAAATGTGAAAACCCTCTCAAAGTGTTTTTGCAGCATGAACATACATATTGAATCAAGGTTTTTAACCTGACCCTTCCGGTAGCGGTTCACTTTGTTCATTAATGGGAATACAAATGCAGAGAACACTCAAAGAATCCACTGATCCACTCCTTGTGCATTAATGTAGCACACAGAAATACGACCTTTGTGTGGGCTCATGTTTGCCATTAATTAACTGGTCTGTCTCCAAGCAAAATTCTCCATTTCTTCCTCCAAGAAAATCAATCACAGATATTTTTGCACCGTGTGATCAATGTCCTTAATTACAGTGCATGTGAGAACGCTGCCCGCTCTTTGTTTCTGCTGTTTTGATTTGGTTGCTGGATCATGAACAAAATTTAATCTTGTTAATGTTTCTCCTCTAATTGGTCACTTTCATTTCAAGTAAAAAGCCTAGTAATTACCACAGAAATGCCCTGTTTCTGCAATGTGTAATGGAAATATCGCAAGGGAGACAGCGTCTGTATCTTTGGATATGCATGATATTCAGAATAAAATCTCTTGAAAGTACTCATATACAGTAGTTACCACATTACACTGTGAGATCAACTGCTCATTCTTATCTTCATGCCCATAAAAAGAGCACCAAGTGTCAAATCTGGTATGCTATAAATGCTAGTTTCTTTATTTTTGCCTTATACAATAGAGTTTTTTCTTCATGCAATGTATTGATACCATTATAACAACATGTATATCTATATATTCTTTGTTCCTTTAGTGTGTACACTACCATATTTATGATCAAACAAACAAACTGTGCTACTGTGCAATGAAGGCTGACTCAGCTTAATCATCAAACACTGGTGTAACTGTGAGTCAGCTGACACAGTGAGTTTTGGACAAGGTTTGATCCTCCCCATCAAAATGCAAAGGCAGCGCATGGAGATGCAGCAGCTCAGATTTCACCTACATTTTTGTTCATTTTTCTCAGCATTATTGCTTAAAGTAGAATGACCTATGATACAAAAAAAATACACTCATCAGCATTGTAGAAGAAAGCACAGGTTTAACATTAAAAGCAGCTGACATTGAGATTACTGTCACCGGCATCTGACCATCCAACCTGATCAGCAGGACCGCCGCAGGGGTGAAGGTTCTCGGTCATCCAGGTCATGGTAAATCTAGGTGCTGTATCGTAGGCAACTGGACTTGTTTCGGTTTCTTGAAGATGTTTCACCTCTCATCCGTGAGACTCCTCCAGTTCTAACCAGCTGGAGGGGAACTGCAGGCTTTTAAACTTGGTGTGGGTGTGACCTTAAAGAGTTGTTAAGGACACGCGTGAGCTCTGAGTTTCAGAGTTGTTAGGGCCACTTGTGGGTCTTTGGTTAAACCGGCCTTCATGTGGGTTGCTAGGGGCAGGTGAGCCCAGGTGTGTGTGGTTGTTAAGCTCTCTGGGGAGGGAACTCAGTACTGCATTGTAAGTGGGTGATAAGTAATGTCTTAGGTCACCTTCTCTGTTCAAAGACGGGCATTCCAGTTTGACATAGATGGATTCTCTTTCAAACCATCTGTCTTCTCTGGCCAAGATGTTTACATGGTTGTCCTCAAAGGAATGATTTTGGAGTAAAGAGTGGAGTATATCAGTAAGTATAGTATATCATTGTTTGTTAACAGTCACATACATTTAGCATTTATTAATTATGCTTATTATCGAGAGTTATAAAGCATCAAAGTTTATGCCATCAGTCAAATTCATAGTCTGAAATGAAACCCCTCGCAATTTCGAGAGATGATGCCAGTATTGATTAGTGGTTAATCATCAAATTACGACTGTACTGACCATTTCCCAATGCAGTGATGAAAACTGAAAAGTCAAGACTGTGCCTTTCCTTCTCCTTCCTTTATAAAGCATTAGCTTGAATAGCTCCACTCAAGCCTCCACACTTGTACTAATTATGTACCTAGACCTCTTGTGATAACACGCTGTTGCGTTTGCTTGCTGACTGCAATCAGTGGCGCCTGCAGGAAATGCTTAGTCAGGGCCAGTGAAAATACTGATGTGGTGTCACTGAAAGGTTACTGCATATCTAGAATTCAGGTGAGGCATCTTTGAAGTATTAATGTAAGAGGATTATATGATACAGAAGATATCATTAAAAAGCATTGAAATACCTGTTTGAGGCGTAAATCAAGGGGACAGTTGGCCTTAACTGAGATAAAGATAAATTATAATCTGTTATCCGACAACTGTTACACTGTTTAGACAGTGTTATTCTCAACTCATCATTAATCAATGTTCAGTCTTAATTTGAAAAGCTGTCTTGTTTCAGATGTTCAGATTGGAGTTGATGAAAAATTCTGGGAGGTCAGGTAAGAATCTTTGCTGTCTCATGAAACATTAAAAGAGAGATCTGAAGATAAGATCTAATTATACAGAAGAAGCGTAAAAACCATGCTTGCGGCTCCTACGGGCTGCAGTGTTGATCACACTCCACAACATACTGACGATTTTGTATTTATAAAGCCATATTGGAGCTGCCTTTATTTTGTTGGTTATATTCATCTACTTCTATCGACACATTTTAAATGGCTTACTCTGATGGTGCTGCTGGAGGAAATACTGTGCAGTCAATATAGTCAATAATACTGTGCTCAGCAAATTTCATGGCCATACATCTATTAGAGTTGGATATATTCATGTGTAGTGGATATCTGTCATGAAGACAACTGGTAAAAACCAGATTTATCATCTGGTGTAGATCATAAAGATGGACATCATGGAAATACATCTTGGCTATTTTCTGTACACAAAGCTTTAAATCTGACTCTACCCTAACCCTAGAGGAACACTAAACACAGAGGGTCACAGCGGTTTAAGGTCCAGTCAGTGTGTAGGATTTAGGGGGATCTATTGGTAGAAATTGAACATAATACTTATAATTATGTTTTCATTAGTGTGCTATCAGCTAAAACAAAGGAGTCTTGTGTTTTTGTTACCTAAGAACGATTCTTGTATAACTACAGAGGGAACCATGTGCCCTGCCATGTTTCTACAGTATCCCAGAATGGACTTTCATTTTGTTCTAAAAGTGAAAAGTGGATAATACTGATACTACTGTCAACAAACTTCCAATACATAGACTGAAGGACTTTCTGGCCTCTTTTTTTGACATTGACAGAGTCTAGAGTTCATCAATTAAAACAGACCCTAGAGCTCTAATAGATGATAATCAGTACCAACTAATCAGTTAAGCTAACATATCCTCATACCAAACACAACTGAATAGGTTGATAGCAAATGACTCCCCAAACAACAAAAAATGTAAATGTGGGTAGTAATAAGCTGCTTTCACAGTCAAAACAATTTTTTTTGATGAGGATGGACTGCATTAATCACATAGTTGTCAATAGTTAAATACACTGACAACTATTTGTTGTGTAGTATATTTTCTTTCAAGAAAAATAAAGTTTAAATTATTTGCTTCGATTACAAATAAGTAACAGATGAATTAACAACACAAAGTGAAGTCGAAATGAAGCTCTAATGATAAGTTACTGTATTAGTCAACCTTGTTTGTTTGTAAGAATAGATAATAATATAGATTTTTGTTTCCTTCTTGCACATTGTGCCTTGAATTGAATGCATTCTAATGACATTATTTTTTTATGATTAATATTTCACTTTTTCAATGTTGCTGGATCCTTAAAACCAGAAATTACAAAAAGAATCATTGACACAAGAGAACAGTGTGTGTGTGTGTGTGTGTGTGTGTGTGTGTGTGTG
>CAEMYA010000025.1:6131764-6154364 GCA_903131615.1 Diplodus sargus
GTGTGTGTGTGTGTGTGTCTGTGTGTTTGTGTGTCTGTCTGTATTTTAGCATGGAGGCCACAGTCCCTTCTGGTCCTCCCCCTGAGGATCCCATTGACTGCGATGTTCGCCGCTGTTCCTGGCTATTACCATGTGCCACATTAGCCTGCAGTTTTTCTGTCTGCATATTAAGCAGCAATAATGGAGCTTGGAGGATCTTCTCGTTAGGACAGGCCTTTGGGTGTTCCATTCATCTCTGAGGGAGCACCAATCCCCTTCCCTGCTGTTATTCTGCTGTGGCTCCTCCAAGATCAACTGCTCCGCTGTCACTTGCCTCCACTATTGCACAGTCGTGCGCCGGGGCTGATGGAGGCCAACTTCACCCTCTGGCAGCTGTTCACAGTTATAGGCTTTTTTGCTTGAAGGCTGACTCCTAGCTGCCCAAAATGACAAAAACTCCCTCTTCACCCCTGTGGGTGCTGTCTGTGCCACTTTGGATAACATCCTTGAAATGGGACGGCTCCTTGGGGTCTGACTTTAAGGGTGGCCACTTAGTCTGCAGCCAGCCAACTGTAGGACTTTTGGGAACTGCAGTTAGGGCTGCAGCTCTAAAACTTTAGAAGCAGTTGCCCCTTTTAAAATACAATTAAATCTCTTTCCTGGCTAGAAGACACATGCATTTTAAAGTCATGACTTGTTATTTATGAATTATCATGGTTAATTGTTTAAGGGGAAGATAAAAACATAATTGCTGAATCAAAACACATTATTTCTGGTTCACCTCAAGCTCTACATTATGAATGAAAACACTCTAGATTGTTTTTGTTTTATATGTAGGCCTTGCTCAAGTAAAGCACTTGTGGAGATGTTTTATATGTGAAGATGTTCATTAAACAGAAATGCCTGAATGTTTAATTCTCACACCTCCTCTTGGAGCACTGCAGTGCAGTTTATAGGAGAGGGGAAAATATCTGAACAAGAGACAAGAAATGAACCAAAAGTCCAATGTTTTATAAGACATACAGACAGATAATTTCTCTAATAGCTGGTCGTTCATCATGCATGGAGTGCCAACATGAACTGGGAGCCAACAAGAGTCTGCAATAATGATCATAAACATAATTTCCTATTTTCTTGGTTTTTAAAGCCAAACTCACACAAGCATTGTTTCATTAAGCAAGGGTCACATTAACGCAGGCTTAGCTTATTAAGTTATGCTTCATAGAGCAGGTTAAATAAGTGTGACCCAAGTTACCATTGGAAATATATCCCAGTAGACTAGCCTGGTATTGGTCAGGATATTTTTCAGGCTTAGCTTCACCTCAGGCCGAATTAGTGTTAGAATAAATCTATCAGGCAGAAATCAAACAGTAATCTATCAGACTCTGGGCCTGTAATAGACCCAATAAGCCTCAGACCAGACCTTGTGCTTTGGTCCACCTCACTGTCCACCACACAATCTACGTCACAGAGTTTACAGTGTCCCTGGAGGATGCTGTGGATGAGGCCCTTAAGTGCTCTAAGCTGGCAATCGGTTATGGAACTCACAGCTGGAAGGCCATGGTCACCCAGTGGAAGTCTGCGCAGGCATGTCAACTACCAGGCCACGCTCAACGTCAAGCCATCAAAACCTTCTCCAGTGCTGCTGTGAAGGCATATCAGTGGCTCAGGGTTAATGTTGATGTAATCATGTCATCAGTGAGTATTATAAAAGAGACATCTGTAAAACTGACACCTCAAACTGCAGACAAGTTCAATTATAACTCTTTCTATTATATATTTCTGATCATTGGAAGTTATTTATTTCTAAACATTTCTTTAAATCTGTTTCATGATCACACTGTAAAGTTTACGGGCAGAGCGGGACTGAATAGGTGCCATTTTTGCATTCGGTCTCTGGTTTTATTATAAATCAACGCTCAAGACAGACAAGCTGAGCGCATCTGTCAAACCTAAAAGTGTCAGCAAGAAAAGACAAGAGGGAAGAACAGGAGAAGCAAAGCTCCCTAAAATAGATTCCTCTGACTATTTTAATAAACAGCCATCGCAGTTGTGTATGTGTGTGGCCCTAATAACTACTAAACAGCGTGCACTAGGGCTCATCATCACTACCTTATGCCACTGGACAGCTGCTTGAAATCACGAATGAGTAGTTCTTTCAACAGAATTGACTTCATGTGATCACTTGAGATTTACATGAAAGAGTTTAATCCACAATCTGTCTGCTGGGTTTATTCAGGAAAGACTTTCTCTGAGCCATCGCTCTAGCTTGTTTGGCGATTTGGGATGTTAACAAACCACATACTGAACAAAAAAGGTGAAAAACAGCTTCTTGAAGATGTTTCTTGAACACGTTTCACCTCTCAGTTTCAGAGTCCCCCATTGTGGGACCCAACCAGCCTTCATGTGGGTTGCTAGGGCTAGGTGAGTGCCCAGGTGTGAATGGTTGAATGCTGAGGTTCCCTCCAGTTAATTAGAACTGAAGAATGTCTTCAAGAAGTCCAGTTGCCTATGATACAGCACTTAGAATTACCATGACCTTGATGAATGAGAACCATAATCAACATACTCCAAAGCAATTAGGCTGATGCTGGTTACAGGGCTACTCTGCCCACTGTTTCCCTCCCACCACTATGTTGTGGCAACGGCCACCTGAGGAAATCTGACCTGCACTGATTGTCGATTCTTTTGTCGAAGTTTTTGTTTGATTATTTGCATGATTAACTCGTATAACTGAGTTATTTTCTCACACACAGATATAATTAATTTAGTAATGTCACTGCCTCTGCTGCAGCACTCACTGGTTTGATCTCCTTGCTCATCAGACAAATCACTCATTATAACAGCAGCATGTGTACTTGATACCTGACATTTCATTTGTTGGACTGACTACAAGATTAATCTCTTCAAAGCTGCGCCACGCGACTTTGTTCATCTGCAGCCAGAAACACACAGTGAGGGTGTGCAAGTGTTTGAATTATTTCACTTTGTTCTAATAAGCTGCACACTGTATGTTAATATAAGGTCAGGATACCAAAGACAAAGAGGTAAATCATCTAACAACAATGAGAGTGGCTTTCTCTGTGCTGGTGCTGTTCTGAATACAGTCTGTATTTCTTCCTTTCAGAGTCAGTGTATTACTTTCTGCAGGGAGATGCTGTAGGTGGAGGTCAGATTTTATTTGAGCAAATAAGATGAATCTGAGGCATCTCAGCTGGGACGCGCTGCTTTGTTGCCAACACATTTTGTGGTTTAGTCTAATAACAGGGGGGACGTTGACAGTCAAATCTGACTCAGTGCTGACATTCATTGTCATCTGGGCTTACATTTCAGGTCCCTTGACAACAGCCCAACACTTTTAATAGCTGTATTATCTCCATTGTTAGGGAGCAACTAGTTACATGTTAGATGTTGGGTATTTAAAATACAAAGTCAATATTAATTTCAGTCAATGGTAACCCATTACACATATTGAGAACAAAATATAGAATTAAATTATAGTTACTAATCAAATTGGTGATTGCAAATGGGTTACATCCAAATATGTTTTCTTTAGTAAAACATGTATATGTATAATCTAACTTTCATGTTGCTTTGCATAGTTTTGCTATGCAGGAATACCTTCTTTTGGCCTATTCCCTATTCCTTATTTTATATTTGTAGATGGACAAGAATGTAGCATAAACTGATGCCACACACCACAGCATTGACAGCCTGAGCTCCTATGCAATGCCTGTCCAAGTTATAATACATGTCACAGCAACAAATGTACAAAAGTCGATACAAACACATACTCAACAATAAATACATACGACATACAGCAATTCGATAAAAGACAAAAACTGTATTCAGTGAAACACCATAAAACAAGAAACACCAGATCATTCATGACTACATCACTGATCCCTCTTAAAAAACTGTTTGAGTTGAAAATGATCCCAATCAGGATCCAGTGCTGGTTAGAAAAAGCTGTTTGTCCAAATTCTGTTACATTACCTAACAATCCCCATTGATTGCTCCGTGTTACTGAGCCCAAAACTTTAAGTGGAACCACAAGGTCTCTCAGCACCTAAGGAGCCTCATTATGCAGGCTTTTATAGATGTGGTTAAGATGAGCAAATCTGAAAAAATTATCAAAATGTAACATATGTGATCTTACTGGCTTCCTGTCCATAACAGTACATGCTCGATTGTATATCATCATGATAGACTGTTTGTGACCAAGAGGTCACACAATAACTTAAATGTGAAAAGATCATTGAGAGCATCAAACTGTGTGCTGCATACAATTTTGCTTTTGTGACTTGGTCTCCATTTTTTAGAATGCTTCGCAAACTTCTAGTGGGAATCCAGTA
This sequence comes from Diplodus sargus, assembly GCA_903131615.1. Classification (NCBI taxonomy): domain Eukaryota; kingdom Metazoa; phylum Chordata; class Actinopteri; order Spariformes; family Sparidae; genus Diplodus; species Diplodus sargus. Next base: position 6,136,099 of record CAEMYA010000025.1, read on the forward strand.
TAAGGCATTATACCTCTGAAACCTGTTCAATATGTTGCACATTAATCTTTAAGTCAGCTCATTAACTTGTTAATGTCTATTGAGGAATGAGTCCGGTGCAAGAAAAGTACCTACAGTTTTCCCAACACTGTGCATGAGATGTGAGTTTTCACACATTGCTGATAGACTGTTAATAATAAGACAGCAGTCTGGAAATTTAAAATTCACATTTTCAATACTTATTTATTGCCAAATGTATTGTAGAATAGCAAGTTATAGTGACATGACTTACTCACTTACCTACTTACTGTGTTAGGGCTATCAGATTTTCACTACCTGATCCATGGCCAAATGAATTCACAATAACAGAGATTACTGTGTTATCTGTAGAACATTTAAAACAAAAAACAATAAAACAAAAGCTATCCGTCAGATTGATCTTTTACTTTGTTTATTGAGTGTTTTGTCTCTTTCTGTCAAATAAAGTCAAAATATGAGTGTAGCGAGGTGGAGGGAGTCTGAAACCATGACTGTACAAAAGCGTACAAAAAGAACAATTGCATTTGATGAATAGTGAAAAGACAAACCAATTAACTGATAAACAGACGGCCTAATGTCCGTGCTGGGATGTCTTTTTTCATTATCATGGTTATCCATAATACCCATATATCACAGCACCCCTACTGTTTACATTTGTACAGTACAGTATAACTAGTAATCTGCAGGCTATGTAATTTCTAAAGGAACCTTCCCGACACTGCTGGCACATTCTCGGGCTTCTGTCCAGCTCTTAAACACTCTGATTATGAATCAATATATTCACCGATATCTTGTATGCACTTCTGTAATTTGACAGGTTTTTCAATACATGCATCTGGGAGTCTGCTGGTCTTTTTTTTTCACGCTCTCCTGTCTTGTAGCGTTTCAGCCTCTCTGTTTTTGAGGCATTTATCACAGAGTGTCACTCTGCTGACACGAGTTAATGTGCTATTTTAAGCCAGATGAAGCTTGCAGTGGCTGATAACACAGTAAATTGCCCTCGTCTTAATGAGCCAGTTATGCACTATTTTGTCATGAACAATCTATTATCTAGAGAGATTTTCCTCATTAGTCCGTTGTGCTTTGTGTAGCATTATTCAGACTAGAATAAAGACAGGAATCTGTTTACCAGGGGTGATGTTGGCACTTTCGGCTACGACATTACTTTATTGTACGTTGATGTAGCATGCACAAAGTCGTACTAAGGTATCAGGAGTCACTTCATCTTCATGTTGTTACACTTCAATAGCATAATCAGGGCCTCTTTTACATGACAAATGAACAGTTTCGCTATCAAACGTATGTACATATGAATATGCCTTTATTTTGTGCACTTCAGACAGCATATAGAGGTTGCATGAGGCTGACCGCCCTCTTAATGCACTCCAGATCTTTATACTAATGTTCCAGCATTTTAATTACGGCTTAATTGTCAACCAATGTTGAGCTCTTAGTGTTCAGAGATTGAAGGATGCATTGAATGTTTGCATGTTGTGTAAATCTACATTTTTACAGTGCATCCTTAAATAAAAGGGTAAAAAAGTACACCATACCTTTCCCTTACAGTGTTCATTATGTCAATAAAATTAAAAGCAATACTAAAAAAAAATCCACATTTCAGTCAGCAAGCTCTGTGTTTATTTTTCAAACACCCTCTTTTCACTGGAACAGAATCGTCTTTCCAAAGCCCCAAGCCATCCTTTTACAAGGCAATTGAATTGTCTTTCAGGATCATTGACCAGCAAGCTTACTCTTTCCCAAGAAAACAATTTGACATTTCAATAGAATCAAGCAAGCAAAGCACATTAGTTCTGCTGCATGTACACTTTCAAAGGCAATTACAGAACAACAGAGGCGAAAAGTAAAGTGATGAAGCAGGACATCTTTTCCATTTGAAATGTTAAATATATTGTGGTAAGTATTGTTGAAGCTTGACTGTTCACAGGCATGAAACAATGTTGCTTTGTTACTGAGTGAAGGCTCAGTGATTTTGACTGTAATGCAAAGTGAACGAACAAAATGACAATAATAAAATTAAATAGTTTATGGGACTGCAACTCAAATTTCCATGGGAGCTGTGCTTATCTTCCCTTAAAAGAGACAAACAAAAGAAGACCTGAGGGCACTGAAAGCTGTGTCTGTGCAGCGGTGAAGTACTGTGTTAAAATTGACCTTCGTCAGTCTGGCGTGCCTGTCAGTCGCTCGCAGTTTGGTTTGGTTCAGGCAAGAAAACAACTTGGCTTAGGTTGGAAATAACTGTTATTTATGCAACTTCAGTTAGCAGCATTCCTACATTATGTACGTAACTTCAATTACTTAATGTACGTGATGTAACTTAACTACAAACACTGTGTGCTGCCTCGAGACAGCAGTGCACCACACCCAGGGGTGCACAGGTGGATGCAGGTACATATGCTATTCATACAACATGGGCGCTGGGTGTGAAAATTATAACTGTGTTGGTTTGAAACAGGCAATGAGACTTAGGCATAAGATAAAGTCCTACAGAAAGTTAGAAAAAATTCTGGGATCCATCCCTCCATCCAAGTTTCATGGAAATCTGTTAAATAGTTTTTTGTGCAAGCCTGCCGACAGTCCAACCAACGAACAAACGGAGGAGGAGAGGATCCTTCTCCAGATAGTTACATTTTGTTGTTTTAAATGTCCCAGTTAGCCGGCACACAATACAATGTCCCTGGAACTGGCACACCTGAATGGAATTCAGCCATTAATCATGTTACCTTGCAGCTGTGTTTGACGAGGTAAGATGTCTGTTGTGAGGAAGGTCTATAAACAGACCTTCATGAAGCACCGAACCAGCAGCCCACAGAAATAAACAACCCAACGTTGCTCAGGCCAGAGACAGCCAATCAACAACAGGAAACACCTGTGCGACAACGGAACATTTCCACGGCGGACATTTTGTCATGTCAAGGTACAGGTGTCAGTAATTAAATTAACGACGGCTGAATGCCTTCTAACTGCTTTAGTTTCAGGGTCCTGCTATTGTGCACGCTGGCTCACTGTCACACTGACAAAGCTTACGAAAAACACCTGAAAACAATCGACTTGACGCTGTAAGCGACACTGATTTGTAACTGTGTTTTCCAACAAGTCAAAATGTAAAAAATGAAATAAAATAAAAACCCTATTAAATATCTGTCATCAACACAAACACACAAATACCCGCAAAGACAAATACAGCAGCCCAGTTTCTAATCATTAAAAGTAGTAAAGGGAATAGTCGGTAGGAGAAAAGTCTAAAAGACAAAGAAAAAATCTGGAATAGATGATTGTGGTATTGAAATATGAAGAGCACGACGTCATGATGCAGCAAAGTTAACACAACGCATAAGAAAATAAATAAGCACGTACTGTACACAATTGCTCAATGTGCATGTACAATTTGAAGCCAATTACCCAACCCACAAACTACCATACAGCAATAAATTGCAAAACACCATTTGGATGATGTGGAGTGTTCTAAAGAAACAATGCACAGTCCGAAGAATACTTGATGACATGACAACAGATTTTAAAAACTCACCTTGCAGTACAGATCCAGAAGGACTGCCTCAGTTTGAGAAGGGGGTCGATAAGTAAGTATTCCTCACTTTAAGCCTGTATGGGGAGAGATGTCAGAGTGAGCTTCATTGATGTGAGCGGTCACAGGACAGTGTCTGTCTGCTTCATGATTGAGTCCTCCGAGTGTTTTAGTTTTCTCACACCCTACACACCCAGACACACTCAATATCATTCACAAATAAGACTTCTGACCTACCTGAGGGTGAGAATTATATTTCATATAAACATATCACGTCTTATATGCATTCTGTGCAGGATTGAGAATTGTGAATGCGGCTTGTTCAGAGCCAAATTAAGAGCATTGTCAGTCCTGTCTGAGGGCCGGCCCTGCCGGTAAAAATTGGATTTCACATCAGCCATTTCATTGAACCTGACCAACGTGAAGAACTTTTTTTGTTGTGTGGAAACCACTAACAAATGTATGACGTGCACTTAGATTTGCATCACAGATTTCTTTCAATTTTGTTTGCATTAGCTGTGTATTAATTTCATGCTCCTTCAAAGAGCTGCTACAGATGATTATAAATACGCAAGAGACGCCAATGTTTGCATATGTAAATGAGGACTGATGGGAAGCTGTTGTGTGAGCATTATTGTGTCATGGACAATATCTCATACAGTAAAACGTTTCTAATAATACGCTGAACAATGCGCGGCATAAATACTTGATGAGGCTGTGATTCAGTAAAGCTGCGTACAAGAACAATAACAAGTGCACTGTAGGAAGGCGCCAGTCTATTCTCTCTGAAGTCCCAAATAAATACAGTTCCACATCAAATACTCTAAAGTAAACACCCATTTTTGTCTTGATGATATGCAAATGTCATGTGTTACTTATGTTGTGCAATGTATTTCAGCTGGTGTTCAAAATGTCCACACTCGTAGGCCATGGGTCATTATATACGAGCTGTATCTTGCTTCTTCATACATACGTGCAAGGTTTTGGGTCGCTGTCTTTCTTTGCTTGAGGGAATAAAGCCACACCTTGTAAAATGCTTAAAAAAGGGCTTGAGTGTGCAGCAGACAGAATGTATTCCCTGTAACACCAGCAGTAATCTGTCCGCTGCTGAAGAGGAGGTTTTGAGGATATTGGATAATATGAGTGAGAGCTGTCAAATAGGCTCACCTACTGGCTTTGTTGGGTCTGCGCCTACTTAACATGAAAACTGAATTCATGAGTCAAAAATAATAATAATAATAATAATAATAATAATCCATGACTGCATGTTTTAGGTAACATTTTGCATAGCCCAGGCTACTTTTGATACCAGACTGTGAAAGGGATTTGATCAACAACTAATCCATGGAAATGTCATGGGGGGGTGTCTATAGGCTACACTACTAGTAAGCTATTTATTTTGACTATTTTTTAAACTACAAGCACAACCTTGTTTAGGAGGTAGTTTTAAGATGTTGTTACAGGCAATGCTACAGGCTGCACCTTTTGTCCTCCACAGGAAAAGAACCAGCAGAGGGCGCTCACAGCACAGCGTCATCTTCCCATTCGACCCCATCAATATGGATGATATTACACTCGTTCAAGTTTTTTTTAGTTTTTTTTTTAAAGGCAACAAGAACACATGGCAGTCTTCATTGTAGAAAACAAGGTATAGTTGAAATTCATTTTTATATTTTTCATGTATAAATGTATAACTTGAACGCAACGTGAAAACAGCGTTAGCTAGTTTAACGACGTTAGCTGAAGTGCTCCACGAAAGTGTTAGCTAGGTTAATGTTAGTGCTAAGTTAACTGCTGCAATACAACATAATTACTCATTAAGTAATTTTCCCTTTGCTGGGGGGAACTGGGGTTTTATTTTTCTTTCAGCTTTTTATTTATTTTTATTATTTTTTTACCACAACGTTATTGAGAATGTATTTTCCTCATAAAGTGTCTGATGAACCATATTTAAAACCAGTGGTAAGCAGTATTTATTAAACATGTCATCCATTATAAATAATTCATTTTAGTTATTATCCGAGGGATAAGACATTTGATTTGATGCTGTGTGCAAATTTACATTAGATTATTGAGTTCACTGATAACCCCACACAATCATGGAGTAATCCCCTGCAGACCACTGCTCTCTGCATGTCTGTCAAACTTTGATGTTATGATGTTTGGGTTTCATTTTCCTTAACCACACAGTAAATATAAAGCCTGTTTGACTTACCTAACAGAACAAAACTAATCCATCTTCTTCTGACAGTTGGGGTTCAATTCTTTACCTTTATCATATTTTCTCCTTCGGTAATTGCCTTTTCTTTCTATTTCTCAGGCTCAGAAAGGGGAATTGATTAAATTGTGAGTCTCTGTGCACAGGAGGAAAAGAAGAAAACCTCAGTCAAAGAAAAATACAGTAAAGCCCCAGAGGCCAAGTAAGTCTGGCATATAATGTATCTTTATCTATGACTAATGACACAAACTCTTTGGTATGCTCATTACATTCAAGCCCTTTGCTGTCTCTCCCAGAGGAAACTAATTTGAATGAGATTGTACAAACATGTATGAAAATCTCTGTTTCCCTGGAAGACATCAGCTCAGGTCCAATATTCATTTGACCTCAGGATGTTGTAGTTCAATCACAGATATTAATTGTCTGCTGTGTGGATTTGATGAAATGGTTTCAAATAAACGCTTAGAGGGAGCTTTTGGAATACAAGAGGCTGTAATTGCACGGAGAGCCTGTCAAGGCAGAAACTATGAATTTCATCTTATTTACAACATTGTCCGCCTTTGCATCTTAACCCACTATTTTTCTCCAAAACCCTCTACAGCCCTCTTTGTTCTCTTCTGACACTTTCCTGCCACCCCCTATTTTCACAGAGGCTTTATAAACCAATTTCCCTGGAAAAAATCAATCCATTAGAGGTGGGTTCCAAGAAGGGGAGAAAATTAAATAATTAAGGGTGCAGCAGCGAAAATAGCTGCTGAAATGAGCCTGTCCAAACACTTAACAAGGTGTCGTTTTATATTCCTGAGAGGTCGCCCTATGTCAGGGTACAGATAACCTTTTAAAAGACCAATTTACTTTTTGCAATTATTTAGACCCACTTTATTAACTAAATTACTGGCTTTAAGTAATCTATCCTCTGTGCCCTCCTTAAGTTGTTAAGGCTACACAGGGCTACACAGCATGCCAATGAATGGACATATTGGAAACATGTCATTTCAGTTAGGGTTAGTTCAACTACCAAACTTTAAATTGCAATGGTGAAGTGAAAAGTTCCTTGCAAGAATATTCGAACTTAATCCTTTATAACTCCATATGTGTGGGTTGAAATGAAACAAGGCAATAATCAAATATAACACACCCTGACATCTGTCAGAGGAAATGATTGTATTTTAGTTAATTGTGTAAGATTAAAGTACTCTATTGAAAATGTCAGCTGCTGACAACATCTCAAAATCCATTCGGTGTGGGCTTGTGTTTATTGACCTTTGAGTTAATAGGCAGTGGACTAGGGGGGAAGGGGCGCGTAGACATGTACAAGCTGTCAGAGGGTGAGGTTAGCTTGTGAAATTGAAGTTCTCCTCAGTTTGTTGAAATAAATGCCTTGTGAAGTCTCTAACCTGCTGTGCACATTTGTGTATGTTAAAAACACATAAGGAGGAGAAGCAGTCACAGGAGGTTTTTTTCCCTTTTTTTTTTTTCAATTAACTGAACACACTCACAGCTCCATGTTTTCGCCTCTCTCATCAAAGGTACTGTGTCACAGGACAGATCAAATATTTCCTCGAGAACTCCACAATCCGTGGCGCCTGAAACATGACCAAGGGCAATGGCTGCGTCGTTGACATTACCCATCTATTCAGCCTGGCATCTTGACTAATGATGTTAGAGAGCACCTAGAGAAATGACATCCATCTTGACATTCTTGAGGTGAGGCAGAGAAAAAGAGGAAGTCTTGTTTTCTTGTGTGTTAAGTCCACTTGTATGTGCCTGTGAGCCAAGCAATGATTGTGTGTAAAGTAACTTGCTAATATGATAAAACAGTGGTTCTATTAGAGGGCTGCGCAGTTGATTGAAATCCCAATGTGGCTAAGTGCAACATCCAAATCACAAGAAACCCCAACTTTAATCTTTGGCCTTTTCATGGCTTTATTTATAGGACAGCTTTGAGAGATGAGAGGAAACAGGATGAGAGAGGGAGAATGACATGCAGCACATGTGGGGCTTGAACCCCGGGCCACTGCTGCAACAACACAGCCTCTGTACATGGGACACACGCTCCACCAACTATAATAAAAACCGCATTATATCAAAGTACTGTAGTGCTGCTGAGATGCCCTGGTCTATCTTGTTCTCCATACAAAAGAAAACATGATGTTTCACGTCATGATTTAGTGGTTTTTCAGAAAATGATAATTGTGACGTAAAAATAAAATGATAATTCCCAGTAACGGTGAATCATATCACAATTGCAGTATTTGTCAGATTAATTGCAAGGGATTTTTTTTGCCATATTGTCCAGCCCCAACTACTACTACTGTCATAGTCATGACAATTTACAGTAGTTGTTTGGAACATTTGATTAAAGTGCTATGAATTTAAAGCAGCCACTACATCATAGTAATGATCATTTGGTACAAATACTTTATGAGAACAACAGCACATATCTACTGCATGTCAAAACAAAAACACCACAGGCTTTGAAGCTCACTGAGCAGCTCAGCAGCCTCTTTGTACTAAACCTAATTGAAGCCAAGTGAACAGAGCTCAAGCCTACTGGGATATGGATAAACCAAAGACTAATGAACAGAGCACAGGCCAGTACGGACAAACCACAGCCTGATACCCTTACTCTTCAGGACAGACAAGTGCTTTTTAAAAAAAAAACAACTACTTACTGTGCACTGGGGACGGCTAACTCAGTACACATGTGTTTGTTTTAACAACATCTGTTTGTACATGCTTTCACAAACAGCTTCAGCAGTATAACCAGTTTGTGGAGTTTTTTTCGGTCATAGGCCCTGATGATTATCATATACCTTCTATAGATATGTGAAGCTCCAAGAGAAGTACAGACCTGTTCTGTGTTTTTTTGGTATCTTAAACACAAAACCCAGATCACAAATCACATAAACACACAAAAAAAATGTACATCTATCTTATAACATATGCAGTAAATCAATACAAATACAGAAACACAGGGAAATAGATAAAACACAAAAGCATGGTAGAAAAGTGGTAGATCATTAAAGAATGCAGTGAATTTCTGTATTGGTGTGTATGAGTTGTTTGTGTTTTCAACACATTTTTTTGCTGCATACATTTTAAATAGGTGAATTTGTCTGCTTAGGCTTTCACAGCATTTTCTCTGCCTGCTGCATTTTCTCTGCCTGCTGCATTTTCTCTGCCTGCTGCATTTTTTCTGCCTGCTGCATTTGGATGTTTTCTAAAGTTGCTGTGCATTGGGGTCTCAGGACCACCATAGCATTGTGCAGGATTACATACTCGGATTTAGTGTTCCCATTATTACTGACGGTTCTGAATAGCTTCTCTTGTACCGCGCAAGCAGTTACTGCTTTTGCTGAGAGGGCTCAACACAGAGATCTAAGGAGTTTCAGTCTGGACGCAGACATTTTGAAAGACACAGCAGATGTTATTCAGACTGTGCTTTTGTCAGATTCTCTCTTTGCATTTGTGATGCAGCCTTAATTGGAACAGAGTGTCCTCGGAGCTGAATTTGAAGAGGAATCAATTGGTGAGCTGAATGCAGCAAACAGAGAGAAGAGGGGAGTGAGACAATACAAAAAAAATGTTTACATACTGTATAAAAATACATAGCCCGCACTGAATAAATAGACCAAACAGGACATAAAATACTCTCTCTCTCTCTGTCTCGCTCTCTCTCTCACTCTGTGTGTGTGTGTGTGTGTGTGTGTGTGTGTGTGTGTGCACAAGTGCACAAGCGTGCTTGTGGGTGTGCATGCGCCTCTAGATGAACATAGCTAGAATAGTAAATGTCATCAAATTTCCCTGCCCCTGGTTATTTCCTGCTGCATATCAACAGAAGGCTGAGGAGCTTTTTTTTCCATCTCATAGCAGATAAACAACTTGTACTGGCAAATGAAGAGAGCCGGAATTTAATGAAAAGGCAAAGATGCAGGTCATAGGACTGAGACAAAATCAAAGCTACAGACTACTTTATGGATAGGCTTCACTATTTCAAATTCATAAACCAACGGCCTTTTCACCTTGACGTTGAATATAGTTCCTCTGATCTCACAGCCAGGACTGCCATCCTCCATTCTAAGTTTATCCCTGTGTGTCTGTGACCTCAATGTCAGCCAAGCAAGTTATCCACGGTGGATTGGTACATGTGTCACCTTTTTGCTCTCCTGCCACAGTCAGCCAAGGCTCAACTACATATTTGCTGCAAGTTGTTGCTTTGTGGCATTACAGGCCTCAAGGTTATCTATTCCTTTATTTTTCTCTCCCCACATTTTTCTCCAGTTCAAGATGCAGGATAGCATAATTACCTTTCATCAGTAACAGCTTTAAAGCTTGGGTTGATATGTTGTATTGGAAGCATTTTTCATGTACTTGTGCTTGTGTTTGTCTGATTGTGGCATTTGCAGTCCCCTCCAAAACTATTGGAACAGAGAGGACAGTTCCTTTATTTTGGCTGTACACTGAGAACTGTACAGTGTTTCACAGATGAGCTTGTGTGTTTGGGGTCATGAGCAGATCCTTCCTTTCTCCACACATTAGCCTTTCCATCACTTCGGTAAAGGTTCATTTTTGTCTCATCAGTCCATAAAACTTTGTCCCCAAACTTATTAGCCTCGCCTCCTTACTTTTTGGTAAATTCCATTCTGGCCTTCCTATACTTATTGCTAATGATTGGTTTGCATCCTCTGGTGTGGCCGCTGTCCTTTTGTTCCAGAGTCTTCTGCAAACAGTGGATTGTGATGCCTTCACTCCTGCCCTCTGGAAATTGTTGGTGATGTCACTGACAGTTGTCATATGGTATTTCTTTACAGCTCTCGCAATGTTTTGTTATCAACTGCTGATATTTTCCTTAGTCTACCAGTTCGACATCTGTTGCTGAGTACACCAGTAGTTTCTTTCTTCTTCAGGATATTCCAAATGGTTGTACTGGCTATGGCCAATGTTTGTGCAGTGGCTCTAACTGATTTTCCATCTTCTTTCAGCTTCAAAATTGCTTGCTTTTCTCCAATAGTCAGCTCTCTGGTCTTCGTGTTGGTTATACCTTTTTAACTATAAATGCAGCCTGCAAAGGCAAAACCCAATGCTGAAACTGAGAGCTAGATGTAAATACCCAGAAATGGATGCTGGCATGCAAATCTCTCATATTCATTTTTTGATGCCAAACCCAAATATTATAAGTGTACAGCAAAAATAAAGGAATTGGCCTTGCTGTTCCAATAGTTTTTTAGACTGTTTGTATTTATTGGACATAAAAAGCTACAAGAAACTTTTTTAGTTGAACGTAGCAAACTAGTCACTCAGACCATCGTCTTAGGTGACGATCCAGACCTTCAGAGCAGTCAGTTTTGTCAGCCAGTGTGTGTTGGGGTTGATTGGGGTTTATACTGTATGAACTCAAGAATCAGTGTGGTCCACAGTGGTGATGTAGCATCAGATGGGTTCATGTTCTCAGAGCTAGCTGTAGTCAACAGGAGTGAAGCGCTCAGTAGGCATCTGCTTCAGAACTGCCTGCTGGACGATCAAGCAGCATTGGAGAGCTGTTCTTTCTGTGATGGCTGGCCTTTCACTCTGCCTTAGGTAGTGGCCTTTATTGCTGGGGTCCTTTCTCAGCAAAAGTAATGTGTTACATATTGCTCATTAAATTAAATTACTTATTTAGTCCCTTTAAAGATGATTTGTTACAGTACTCTTTCCATTATTTGTTGTGTTAATCCAGAGCATCCCCCTGAGATTGAGATAAGGTTGCACAAGATCCTTCTCAAACTCTTTAATTTTGTAATATCCGACAAATCCCACCTTAAAAGAAAAACTCAAAACCAAAGAGTACTTCACAGAAAAGTATCATGCACCGTTGGCTATAATGCCCTTAAACTTAAACTTTATCAGTGTATAAAACAATATAAACGGGGTAGGCCTCCCTAGCACTGCAAAGTACAAATATTTCAATCAGGAGAGACTTTTTGATTGAATAAATATTTATTGCAATGGGCACACCAGATGAGTCTTTGATGATTAGGCATCATCATGACATCCATTATATTTTAAGAGGGAAGGTGAAGCCATGAGTAGTATAGGAAACCCCCTGATGGAGCCTAGAAACTGGTGGTGGTGATGGGTTGAAGATGATGGCAGGAGATCCAGGTGATGAGGTGGATTCTGTTAAATTCGAACTGATCACTGGCTATCATGAACTGGGTGTAGATTGGGTGGAGGAAGATTTTGCACTGAGACAACAGCTGACAACAGCAGAGTGGAGAAAAGATTTAAAGGGTTGACAGCAAGGCCGTGAATGTTTGATTTAATCTTGGCAAAATTTGGTTGGTTTGACTAACAGAGTAAACATCCATAGTCAGCTGATTAAGTATGGAGAGTTTGTGAATTATTGAACAATAAGATAGTCTTCCTGACTGAATTTGTGCTGAGCTTCATAAATTTCCTTCAAAAAACTCTTAATAAATAAATCAGGGACAGGCCTTTCTTTCAAGACAAAGAAATATTCCCCCGCTGGAAAGATGACCCATGTATAAAAGTGGGCTGCCTATACAGTCGAAAAAACTATATTTCTGAGATAAAGTGCTGTCATATTCCCCTGAACACAAAAGCTAGAAAACCTACAACAACCAGAATGCACTGCGCTGCACAGGCCCAATAAACTCTCCTACTGATGGCGACTGCAAGTTAAACAGGGCTTGTTTTTGGCTCAGAGTCCATTTTGAAACAGGAAAAAACAGTGAGGTAACAAATACATTTAGGTGAGAAATGGACAGTGATCAGCACTGCCGTGTTTCAATGTATGATCTTGAGTTTTTTCAGCTTCAGTTTTCACAATACAGGAACAATATGGTGGCAACTTTCTGAAAGTATTTTAAGTTAGAAATACACAGTGTAGTTACAGGAAGTTATAGTTTATCCGCACTGCTCGATCACAGTATGATTGGAGTTTGACGTGAAGCCCCATCACTCGATCCTGTGAAACTGTAGTTGCAACAGTCCTAAAATCCACCAGATGACACGTTCTGCGTCATTTGGCAAATTTGTGCTGAAAAAATGGAGAGAAGTTTAATGTTTATTTAACATTTACAGCTTATCTGACGTGTTTATCAATAAAGCAGTGGTTACACCTCATTAGGAGGAGTCTCTCAAAATGTGTATTCATCCTCAAAGTCAGCACCAGTCTGCCCAGGCTGACAAGCCTCTCTGTGAGCACACTAGACAGCATCCCTGTGTTGAATTTAAGGAGAGATCAGATATTGTTCTGCAAACATGAAAAGGCAGTTTGATATTTTTTTTATCCGTCCATTATACAGATAATTGCCAAACCTATTTAACACAAGTACAAATGTAGTTGTTTGATTAGTTATCCCCAACACTGGTGGCCATTTGCAACAGGTGTACACATAAATAAATTCTAATGAATATAAAGCAAAACGGATATAAGTTCATCAGTTGGATCCAGGATCAAGTCATTCTTTCTCCTACTGTCCAGGCAGGGCTGCCCATCAATGTAATTCGACTGAATATAGATTTAGATTTTTCAGAAAATAAAGTTTGACAGTGATCCCTGTCAACAGAGAGGTCAGGTTGTAGCAGGACCATGAATAAAAGCTGCCTGTTGCACTCTAGATTGTGTATTAGAGGAGTAGCATAGAGGAGAAGAGGAGCAGTAGATAAGTTAGGTGCTTCTGCACCCTTTCAAAGCACAGAGGAAGTGACTAATCAGCGTATCCAGACTCTCTCACAGACCGTAACAGACTGGTAAAAGGACATCATTATGCCTGTTGCCATGCTGAGATCATCCTCTTGTGCATCTTGAAAATAGTAGTTGCATATGCTTTTGATTGGCTTTTAGTGTAATACATGTTTGTTTGTGTAATAACTAACTTATTAAAACAAGTTCAGAGTACAGTTCTAATGTTTTCCTATCAAACACTGAATTATGCATACATGTATGTATGTATTATTACTAATAATACAAATGAGTTTTGTCAGTGTTACAGAATGTTGTTTTCCTTTTTATTGTAATCTACAGCATGGTTTTCCCTGGCTTTGCATCCGTGTTTTGTTTACTTCGTCTGACATGAAATGTTTTGTGGTGCAGGTTTGTGACAGAGAGAGAATAGTCCAGGGAGAATGTGTTACTAAACTGAACAAAAACAGAATAATTGGCTGCAATATTTTCACCTGCCCAGGCATGGCACTGCAACATCAAATAAGCCCTTATAAACAAGCTGTTCAATCTCTACAGCAGACATAGTTGTTTGCATCCTTATGTAAAACAGTGGCAGGGGGCATTTGTACCTGTATGTAAACTATGATAATGAACTCACCTGCACAACAATCACATTTTAGCCTTTTATTTGTTTTTCCTTTTTTTTGTTTTCAGGTTGAATTCAATTGTTTTTCGTTCCTACCACTTTACTGAATATTTGCCTCCATCTTGTGTTCAGTAGTGCAATTGCTTTGAAATCAAATCAGATCAGTAAAACAAGCTGCATCTTGTCTCACTTGTCAAAAGAAAAGGGCAGATAGCACTTGAGAGTTTTCTACAAATTGTCAAACCAAAGTTATGACTCTTCTGTACATGTTCAGCCTAGTATAATTGGTTATCCAGAGAATGACTTCTTTTCACTTGTGAAATTAATTTTGTGCATGTAAATGTAACATTAGTCCAAGAAACAAAGCGACTTTTATCAATCACCCTTGTTCATAATGTAGTAACAGGGCTGTGGGATCACTGATCCAGTTGGTTACTACTCATCCTGAACAGTTTATATGATTAGTTTCATTCATGAACAGATATAGTCTTTAACCTTTAGGCTATCAATACCCCTAATGATTTTATTATGTAACCGATGTGGACATGCCTATTGTTCCAAGGCTGTTCCTGAGTAAGTTGTAATTAAAAACAAAATAAGTTATTTACATTTTTGTTTTCCCCATATGAAGGGGTCTTGTGAAATACATTACAGCTGAACACTGTTTATTGCCTTAAACACAAGTTCTATTATTTGATGTGTGAATTGGCATAGATTTGCTATATCATTTTAAGTACAGGTCGAATTTCAAGTATATGCCTTTAACTAAGCATCGTTGTGTGGTTGGTGAGTTCCCAGATACATATAACTTAATGTCAGACAGTAAGTAATAAATCAGTCATAATGTGTTTGTACATGTCATGGGAATAAAATAAAGTCTGTCATATCATGTCCTCTGGCACCTTCATTTCCTTCACCTTCACCAATGATGTCATAGCAGCATAATGTGTTTGTTTGTGCTTGTGTGTGTGTGTGTGCTTTGGGAGCAGGGGGTGGGCACAGTATGAAGAGCATCAACATGCGTCTTCACTCTGAAGGCTGACTCATCCCCATATATCACGCAAACACACCCTCATGTCTTGGCATCATTTATCTCATGTTTGCTTGTTTTCTTTTCCATCAGCTTCGCAGCGGAGGGTGTAAAGGAGGCGGAACAGTCTGAAAAAGGTGCATCACTGTGCGGCTCACATGTCAGAGAAGTGAGGTAAATCCTCAGGTGAGTCACAATTCAACATGGAAGTTGACTGTAGGACCTAAGCCAACGCTTGAAGCGACTGAGACGCTTCCTGCCGGATGATTTAATTGAAGCGCTAATTAACTCACTTCTGATGGATTCACGCTTCGACACAGTTTCTCTTTTGAACAATCCCTTTATTGTCCATTATAAGTGTTCTGTCAATGATCAACGTAAACCTTTCCTTTGTAAGCAAACAAAAAAACTTAAATCCAGCAACTTGTCTCAGCTTCAGCCACAGCGTGAGCATGAGCGGTCAAAAACTATTTTCCTGTCCGGGTGGAAACACCTGCCCGGGGAAAAGGTTGGTTCCTATTTATAACATTGGAGCCAATTACAAACAGCGACACCAGATAACATAAATTACAAATCAAACAACATTATGGCTCCTACACACCGGCCCCTAATTGTATGGCATGCAAACAATTCAACACAAAATACTCAAGGAGCCAAATGTGAATCTCTAATGGACATAGAAATGCAACTTAACCTTTCAGGTTATACCTCTTGTACCAAAACAAAGTTTAGTTACAGGTCTCTTAATAATGTTGCCTTTTGGTTTGCAGCTTGACTGAACGTACCAAGCCCCCTTGTCAGGAAAAACTTCTAAGACTTTGCGCAAAAGGCCATGAACCACGTGGAGCTGAAGAATCCATTATTACGACCGATTAGCTATTAAACTCCTTTTCCTTTGGAACAATCTTAAATGTTATGTTCCTCCTTCAGAGTTTTTAGAAAGTTTTCTGGCTCATGTCTTCAACATGTGATTGGAGCTGCAGTTCTTTATCCTTCAGGAGGATCTCCACTTCAGCTCGGTGTTTCTCCTTGAGCTCCTCGAGAGCGGCATCGTGCTGCTGGGTGAAGCTGCCCTTGTGCCTTTCAAGCTGCTCCTGGTGTTTTTCCTCTAATGCAGAGATTTGCTCTTTGTGTTTATCCCTAAGCTCATCCAACTGCTTGGAAAGTTCATGGGACAGACATGTTCCGTCTTGTGAGATCTTCAAGAGAGAGCTGAGTGGGGCTCTTCTGTTGTGTTTTCTGACTGTCCTGACCAGTAGTAGTATGTTTTCATCATGCACAGCTTTCTTAGATTTAGGTGGGCGCCCTCTTCCTTTAGGACCATTAACGACCCATCCTAACACTGTTCTTATTGCGTAGGGTCCGTTTCCACAACTGTTGACAATTTCCCAGGGTTCCAATATCTTGAGAGCGTTGGTTCCTATCAACAAGTCAGTGTTGGCAGTTATGTTGGGAACATGAATCTTTGACAAATAAGGCCACCTTTCTAGACATACATATGTCTGTATGATGTCACTTCCTTTATCGGCTTTGACTTGCACTGGCACGAAGGAAAGAAAGCAGCGATCTCTCCTGGCCCCTGTATGTCCACATGTCTGATGAAGAGTTGATGGTGTGACTTCTGGTGGTTTGTTGGTTTGGTGTGACTCTATCTTTGCTTTCTTGATGTGAAGTACAGTGGGATGTTGTTGATCACAAACTTCAAATCAAGCGCTTAGTACAGTCACAGCTCATTTGTCCAGTAGAAAAGCATCCAAAACAGATTCCTTTTTCCTTTAAAAAGGAAATCTTGTATCTGTGCTTCTTCCCTTAAACTGTTGGAATTTCTCCAAAGGATGAGCATGTGAACAGCAGTGACACTGCAAGCTTTCCTGATTTCTTGAGTTATTTGACATGGTTTCATCTGAGTCCATTGATGTCACTGTAGTAACAAAACTATTACCTTTTGCTCTGGTCTTTTCCTGTAGATGCAACTTGCTGGAAGGTCTTAAGCCAAGAGTTTTTTGTGATGCATCAGCAATCTTTCCAAAGATCGGGTCTCACAGGATGCTCACATGCTTCTCCAGAAATGCAACAACATCAATGAAGAGAGCCTTTCCATTGGATGTCATGTGCTATAGTTCGCCATTGCTCTCTGAGCTCATATGGCAATTTAGAAACCACCAGTCTCATGTTGGTTGGCATATTCAACTCTTGTATGTCCTGAAGCTCTTTCATGGCATTGCAACATCCACACAAAAATAAAGCATATGCCTGTAGAGCTTTAACATCCTCAAATTTTATTGTTGGCCAAGCTAGAGCCTTTTCCATATATGCAGCAGCGATCTTGTACTTGTTTCCAAAATGTTTTTGTAGAAGACCCTTTGTCACATCGTAGCCCCGTGCCGGATCCATGTGCTGGTAACTACAAACCAATTCCTTTGGCTGTGCTCTAGTAAACTATTCCAAGTAGTACAAGCAATCAGCTCTGCTAGCTTTGTCTTCCACTCCTTGTTGGAATGCTTTGATAAAAGCTTTATATTGAAATAGATCTCCTTCAAATATGGGAATATCTTGCGCAGACAGAGACAGTAGGCGCTGTTGGTGAATGAGACCAGCTGTTATTTCCGTTTGCTTGTGCATAATAGTTACAGTATCACCAGATGGAATATGATGACTTTGATTTTCACAAGCACCAGGTTAAAGGTTGTAATGTTTCCTGATGATGTTGGTCTTGTTTGTCTGCATCTTGTGTTAATGTAACGAATGTCTGCCTTTCAATTTGGTCTGGTTTAATGTCCATCGCTGGCTGTTTGTTCTGCGGCAATGACCAAACATTTTGCTGTGTGGCTTTCCATGCAACAGGCTCATATTCCTTTGCAGGAGTCAAGTGAAACAGGGTCAAGTGTTTGCAGTTGTACCAGTTTCCTTTTTTCCCTTTCAAAATAAGAATTCATGCCGTCCATGTGTGTTGGAAAGGAACCATGTTCATCTGCAGTCTGAAACACTGCCAACTTAGTAGGGGTGGTGAAAAAAATCGATAATCGACTAATTGCGATTATAATATTGACGATTATGAATCGATTATTAAATTTTCAAAGATCGATTAAAAAATTAAAGATATCCTGTATATATATATATATATATATATATATATAT
>CAEMYA010000025.1:6156608-6176791 GCA_903131615.1 Diplodus sargus
GCCCAGACCAAGTCTGTTCGGGTCTGAGGAGAGCGGATTTATACCTGCGGCGGCGCGAGCTGTACCGGGAGTTAGCCGGCGGTTCAGTCCCGTTCTGTTCTGTGCATCTAAGCTGACTGTTGTGGATTAATGAGACTAAACGAGCCCAGACCGAGTCTGTTCGGGTCTGAGGAGATCCGGTGACGCAGGGACAACAAAGTGTAATCGGAATCTGTGGATGTTCGTGTGTAGCTAATATTAGCTGCTAGCCGCTAGCCCACACGGCCCACCTCGCGAGCCGATGGACCGGACCCACAGGCATGTCCAAATCCGGACTGATGGTAAATAATGTCCGCCACGCTTTTTCGCGAACATTGCCGTCACGTTTGCTTTTTGTCTATTGCAGAAGAAACGGTAAAAACAGGCTATTGTCACGAAAGTGTCCAAGCAGCAAGTTTGGTTGTAGAGGAACAGGAAGTCGTGTGAGGGACGTCGGCGGTGATACAGACAGCGACAGAGACAGCGAGTTTTGAGAGTTGAGAGATTTGTGATATATAGCGTGTTTGGAGTGTATGGTTAGTGTGAAATGAACTGTAGTGTGTTTAATGTGTAGTGTAGTCGTTTTTATTTGTGTTGTGAGTCAACTGCTGAATTGCGGAGCAGGCAGGAATGAGCTGAGGAGCCTGAGGCATTGCCTGCATTTTAAGGTAAATAGTTACATATAACTTTGTCAATTTCAAAGACTTATGCACAAATTCAGCAAACAACAACTTAGATTTTGCAACTAATGCAATTGGTTCATTAAACTGTTTGTGGTTTTCACAGTAAAAAATCGAACTTTTTCCTACTCTGATTTTATGTTATTTTGTGATTTTAGGTCCATAATGTTAAAATAACATGTCAAAATGAAAAAATAACTGTACAGTCAAACATGTGAGGTTGTGCTGAAAATAATGACTCCAAACAAGGCAAGGTAAATAGTTTTCAAGGTGAAATATAACGGTATAATCAAAAGTTGTCAAAAACAGCCAATTATATCCCTGACGTCCCACTTTCAAACACAGCCTCATTTGGCCATCCATGAAAAAGCTACTTTTCCTCCCACTTTTCTATAGGAATACATGCTTCCTACGGGCAATGCACTAGTATTAGAAAACAATAAGCAGTAGATTATCATTTTAAGGTTTCTGAACCCAATTATTTGTTGTTAATCAATTGACCAGTTAACCACAAGTTTAAACTGTCACTTCTTATGTGACTTTCATTATAAATGTGAAATGGCGTCACTCTTCAACGCAAATCTAAACTTATTTTAATATCACTTTTTTTGCAATTGAACAATTATGACAATTAATTTACAGATGTAATTTATTTTATTTTTTCTTGTATTAAATTCACAGTGAAAATACTCTAAAATCTTTTCAATCCCCCTTTTCTGTTGGCAACTGTTTTTTGGAAACAAAGAGCCAGGCTTTTTGCACTCTTATTGACAAGATGTGGAGTCTCTCTGTAAAATAAACCAGCGACAGACTTACAAAGTTGTGTTCTCAGTGGAATTGCATGTTACTTACAGCCCACTTTCACTCTGGAGTCTCTTGAGGACCCAGGTGGGTAGATCAGCTGGCACCAGAGTGAGTCGATATCTGTTTTTGTGCCAAACAAGGAGGAGGAAGAGACATGCCGTCATGTGCTGTCAGCCACACTTGTCTCTCGCTGGTGAGTCAAGGTTTTCTAGTGATTCACGTCTGTAAAGAAGCTGAACGACGGCTTAGCTGTAGACTCTGCCATGTTCTCACCACCTATATCCTCCTCTTCCTATTATTTCACTCCTCCTTACCCATTCATCTCTTTGTCCGTATTCCCTTTCCTTCCTGCCTGCTAATTGTTGTTGTACCACACTATTTATTTCTCCACCAAGCCTGCAGTAGTTCTCCCCAGGCCAACTCTTTTCAGCAGCGTCTCGAGGCCCTTGTTGGGAGACCTCCAGGATGTTCAAAAAAGTCTCACACACCCAATTCCACCTGCGGGCCAGTGCAGCCCGACAGGGGATTTCACCTTGCTGATGACGGGGCACAGTCTTCCTTCCTGAGCCCACATAAATCTGTCGGTTGGCTCGTCCTATAGTCTGATATTAAAGCTGTTTTCCATGACATGCTGCTCAGCAGGGGAGGGAAAGCTGTTGTTGACTAACATGAGCTGGTTGACTAGGGGGGAAAATTGTGGTTATAATTTACTCTACTTGATCAGCACACAGAACAACTGACTTATTGTAGTTACTAGTAATGAGGTCATTTGCCGATTTGTTGCAGATCAAACTTTTTACTTAATTGTACTTCCATGCAGAAAGCCAGTAAAAAGCCAAGAAAAGCATATTCAGCTAGACATCATTTCCATACCCCTCTATTGCTTATCGAGGTTTTCGGCTCACATAACACAAACACTGTAAGTGTGTTAAAAGCAACTTGGCTTCTCTTCTCCCAGAAAAATGACAAGAATGGGCTTGTAAGGACATTTTTCAACTGAGTGAAGGACCTCTGTCATCTCAGACTCAGAGTAGTAGAGGCTACCAACCCTAGGCTATAATCAAACACACACACACACACACCCATGCAAGCACACATGCTCACATGGACATGCATGCACACAGCATTTGTAAATCAAAGTGTTGTGATTGTGCTGTATGAAAGTCCTAAGAAACAAGGGATTGCAGCTGAATAATTTGTTGTGAAAGTAAGTATAACAGGAATCATATAATTTTAACATTTAATTTTGAAGTTCAGAAAATGATGTACAAACAGCCATGACTTTTTATGAGATACAGAGAATAAATACATGAACAAACTGGGTTTGAATCCCATTTCCATAAGATGCCCACTACTTGAAATAAATCATAGAGCAAGAGCGAGTTACATAACAGTATAGCGCATATGTAAGCTGTCACATCTTTGTTGATTACGCATTAACTGCTCCTCTTCTTACTCAGCTATGACTATTTGCATTACCTTTTGATATCACATATGTAGTAATGCAACATCTTTTCCAACAGTTTTTGCAGAAGCACATTTTTTCTGGGTGAATTATCTACAGCAGACATTGAGACATTCTTTTGAAATTTGAGATCAAAATACATTTCACAATATATACAACATTCTGCAGTCTCGATTGTAATTGCACTTTTTTTAATATGTCTGTTAATAAGAGAGTTTTACTGTAATACTGAGTTGATTGCGACAACAGAAACAAAAAAACTGTTTCCTCCCTGAGGTCATTCATCCGTCCACTGGCATTATCAGCAGTCTTCAGGGCTCACAGTGGTGGATGTACCCTATTACAGTATGTCAGCGCACAGAGATAGGTTGTGCTCCGGTTCCTGCAGGTAGCTCACCTGCCAGGGAAGCCCCAGAGCTGGAGAAGGCTCCACAAAAGTGTCCATGTATCTCTGAGGGCAGGAGGCCCACATGCCTGGCTGGTACCCCAACCCCTCACCCACCTGAGGGTATCGAAGAGGACTGGGTGGATGGTCACGGGGGCTGCCACAGTGTCCATGTGAAGCATAAAGTTGTCCCTCAGTGGGATAGCAAGGGTAATGAGGTGAGGGGGGACAGGATGTCACAGTGTTATCCATGTAGACGTGTGGCTCCGTGGGCAGCCTGTGCATATGAGGCCCTTGTTGTGGCGGCATCTGGTGAGAGATGGACGTGTGCCAGGGGATATAGCTCTGATGCTCCAGTCGAGGGACCGTTACCCTGGTCTGCTCAAGTTGAGATGTTCCCATTGCAACTGGCACCACAGATGACCTATTGCACTCACGGTGGGTGCAGGGCTTGCTGGGCGGGTTGGAGTTCAGGAATACTGAGAGAGCAGAGATGCGGTTAATGGCCCTCTGGAGTGTAGCGATCTTGGAAAGCCGTTTACCACTGAGGTCATGGTTCAGAGCAACGCGTAGGGCATTAAAGGCCTGATTGTAGTCCATGATGCGTTTTCGCTCGCGGACATTAGCAGCCATTCTTCGAGCTTTTGAGCGGACTGGTCGATTGCGCTTCTTGGTCTGGCCTTCCTCTGGGTCACTCGGGCTGCTGGTGGAACTCTCACTGTCATGGAAAGATGCCTTTGGACTCCCCTCGTCTTCCTCTTGGTCCAGCACGCCAAGCTCCAGCTCTTCCTCAGAGAACTCTGATCCAGCAACACTGCTGCAGCTCATTGTGTCAGCAACGCAGACACTAGACAAGTCTACGTAAAACCTTCTTACTTGTTTTGTAGTTGTAGTGAAGAGTCTATGAGGCGACTACCGGACACGCTCCCTGAGTGCTCCTCAGCTTGTTTTGTAGGGCTGTCGGTGTTTGCTGCTGTGCCGACAGCCCAGGTATTCTCCTCCTCTGACTCCTCTGGTGCCTTGTGATTACTTGTACCTCAACAAGACAGGTTGGCCTGCTTTTTAAAGCTCTTGAAGTCACATGGTACAGTCACCTGTGAGGAATGATGCACTCTCTCTCCCTCTCCAGGTTTATGGGCACCCTCTAGGCAAATGGCACTGTCACCTCCTCCTCCTTCTCTGACTCTCCCTCATATCCCTTACAGGATCTTACAGAAACGTTTCAACACTTCACGTCAGTGTAAAACGTACGCAAAACATACTAATTATTTGGAAATAGCAATTAACTTTACACTTCCTTTTACACCTTTAAAGAGGATTTAATTCTGTTTTTCACCCCGTAACAGAGCTATAATGCCAGACTCCATGTGTGCTTCAGACTTTCCATGAGGCTGTAATGTAGAGTTTTGTAATGTTAGTTTATGTGCTTCACTTCTTCCCGTCATCACAATTCCTTTCTTCACATAGAACAACACTGTTCCATGCCACTCAGACTGAATCTCCAACAAAACAATGATTTCATTCGTTGCACAGAATGTGTGCTGCTTACCTTTCACCATCATTAGCATGGAAGTGATATTCATCTTCATAGATGTTCTGTGAATAGTCTCAAGGACATTTATGACAAATTGCACATTTATCCAAGTGGTCTAATCTGTTTTACACGTTTCCCCTTTTCTCAGGTCTGGGAAGAGAGGAACCTTCTTATCTACCGTAGCTTAGATTTGTCCTTGCAATTAGCTGTCTGTAGAGTGGCGATTCTCCCTCTCTGTCTCTCTCTGCGCAGGTTTAAGGGCCATGTAATTTAGAGTCGCTTCCCTGGAACCTATCCCCATAAATCAGGCCTGGGCAGCACCTCAGGACAAGAGCAGAGAGAGCACTAGACTTCAAAGAGAGGGAAAAAACAAGAGCAAATATTTTACAATTAGAACCTACAATTGCTGCTGGTTAGACTATCAATCTTTCATAATCTTTTCCTAGTTGATCAAATTTAGGCTGAAAAATACACTGAAAAACTTGAGAAATGATTTTATTAACTTCCTTGGTTAATAAAATGGCGATGGGTTTCATGTCACTTTCTAAACAGAGACCTACTCGATACTGAATTGAAAAAGGCTTGCTTTTATTTACATCTCCTAGTACTCATCATACAAAATAGTCTCTAATTGAGGAATATAAAACGGGAAAGACCTGCATCCACATGAAATATCTATGACTCAGATATTGTGGTGGATAGTGAAAGGTGATTGCACTGACCTTTAGCTAGGCTTCTGGCCAAGTGCAATAGGTCAGGTAACTAAAGGGTAGGCCCCCAGACGCTGAACTGGGGGTCGTTGAGAAGCATTGCTTCCTTCCTGCCCTCTTGTTTTTATTGTATGTGTTGCGGCTCTGAGACGCCATCCTTTAAAACAATTACAGCCCAGAGTTTCAGCTCTAAAAGTACAACTATTGATCTGAGGTGGGAACTTTTAAGTCTCGCCTTTTTCTGTCCAGGAGATCAACACATACTGGACTTGGATTATTCACTCATTATTAAGATACCTTTATTACATATATAGTCATTTGCACATACAGTAAACCTTTTACTACAGTAAACCTACATTTCTAATTAGGTGAGGAGAGAATGAAAAATTATTCTTTCTGTGAAACTTGACAAGCTGGACCCTAAAGCCATTCATGAGACAACCTTGCATTCCACACTTTGCTCAGGTTTTTCTCAATTCTTACCTTCACGGTTAAATCTTAAATCCACTATGATCTGCATTTGTTTGTTAAAAAGACAGAACCCCTATAATTTGACAAGGCCACAAACTCTAATTCTAACCATAATATGACATTTGAACCCTGATGACACAATGTGTTCATACACTTCAACAGTTAATGTGAAATATAAGACGTTCTTGTTACTTGTATATAATAGAAATATTGTGTACATTATGGACAAGATCTTAAAATCATCCTCTAGGACAACATATTGTACAAAAACTCAGTCATTGTCTAACTGTTAGTAAATGACTGTATTGTCTTATAGTGGTTAAAGCCTCACAGATGAACAGCTGAACTACAGTGATGATGTTAAAACATTTCACTCACTTTCTTTGTCCTTTTTGTTTTGCTTTTAACCGAGACCATTCCTGTGAAGTTATAACGTAACCACTTAACCCAATGTACTTACCACACCTTTTAAATAACCCTGCTGATCTTCTGCATACCTTTATAGTTAAAACTGTTCAGGCCATGCCGCTCAGCTCCAAGTGCGTAGGCTTTATCACAAGCTGTGATTTATGACTTCACAAACATGTCAGATTTACTGCCACGGTGTAAAGAGCATGAAGACTACAGCCTCGGACTCTCCCTGTCCATTCATTTTTGACAGGTGACAAGACACCAGTAATTATCAGCCGCCAGGAATAAATCACAAGATTTTATCACGTTGCTCGCCATGCCCTTGACGGAATAACCATTTTCAAGCAAAGGGAACCTGTCCAACGCCGCTGAACCTAAGATTTGTAAATCTCCTGCTCAAGCCCCCATAATGACTGGTTGTTAGCCGTTTGTTATTAGAGGTCTGTGTGCCAAACGTTATATATTTCCAAAGGGGTAGTTAGAGGTAATAAGTGAGTAAGGTCTAGGTTCGCTAACCTTGGCTTTCCAGTGGTATGTTAATGCATGTTTTTGGTGTCTACCATGGAATTTTCTCACCTCAATAAAAAGCTTCCAGTCAGAAAAAAGTCATGTTATCGCTGCTCCTCCACTATTTGTCACACCACAATTCCTCGGGATAGTTAATGTCTGTAAAAATCAATGTTATCAACTGTACACTACCAATCTGTGGTCATTTCATGGCAGTTATTTTATTTATCATACTGTACTCTAATTTATTTTATTGCAAAAACACTGCTTTACGTTATGTCCTTGGTCAAGGACCAATACTGAAGTACAAGCCCTTGATAATTGCACTTAATGATCCGGTGTGTAGGATTTAGGAGGAACTGTTGTCAGAAATTGAATCTATAATATTCATAATGATGTCTTCATTAGTGTTTGATCACGTGACTAAGAATTGTCATGTTTTATTTTATCATTTGATTTATTTGTAAAATTGTCTTTTATATGAGGTTCTTGCTCATGAAGTCCACAATGTTGCACCACCCTCTTTCTGCAGTATCCCAGAAGAGAGAGTAGAGAGGGCCTTTTACATTTTTTTCAAATTTTCAGTTCAGGAGAGTGAGGCGAGGTATAAGTCAATAGTTGCGTTCTGCAACCTTACCGAAGAATGCCAATAAATCCTACACTGTTGACCTTAAAGTGCCACACCTTCTTTCCATCACTGATAAAATGGCAACATTAGCATGAATTCTCTTTACAAATATTCATACTGAGAGCTGTAGTACCCCAGAAGCTCCGATTGTGAGGCTCTATCTTCGGCATTGCAGGACACTGAGCTGCCTGCCTGGCAGATCTGTGTATATCTATCATTTATGATCTTTGGTGTCAACACCGAATGCTGCCTCTCATTGCCAGTTGTATCAGAGTAGGAGATGATCTCTCCAGATACCTCTGTAAATCACACTTCTCAACAGAGTGAGACCTCAAGTGTTTAAGAATTATTGGCACATTGAAAAAAAAAGAAGCAAATAAAGCAACAACAAAAAAAAACATGTTACTTTGATTTGAGGGGCTTTTTCAAGCTTAGTATGAGCTGTTCTCCTCTGTCAACACACAGACATGCTTGAGTGAAACACACGTCTTAGGTTTTCGTGACAGGGTGAGCGAGTGTCTGCGCGAGAGATCTTGTCCAACATGTTAAAAACAAAACGTGAAAGCAGCAAGTCTACTGACACATATGAATGTGAATCATACTGTCTGAAATTACTGGCAATTACGTGTAGCTGGCTGCTGTAATCCCTTTCAGTGTGCACGCCAGCTATAAAATCTCAGTTGTCGGGTTGAAACAATGCCCCGGGTATTTTAGCACGCACAGCTCGACATTGAAAGTGTTATTCACAGAATATCTGTCATTGAGTTGGCTATTAATCATAGAGGTGTGTTGGAGTTGATTCTGAAAGATGTTTCCAGAGGTTTACCACTCTGAGAACTTGAAAGTGTTGTGATTTATTGGGGAAGAAACTAGTAAAATAGGCAGTTGCTTATAAAGCAATGGATATTGTGATTAAGGCCAACAAATGTCGTCATCCTTTTTTATGAAACTGTACCAGGATACATTTATCTTATCTTATCAGCTGAACAGCTCACTGATTCATTCAGTGACCTCTTCATTATTTTTATACATTCAACTCATACTTGTCATCATGTAAATATTTGATTTAGTCTGAAGTCCACATGCATTTTGAATGTTAATCCTGCCATTATAGTAATAGTAACCAATTGATTATGAAGACATCATATGTTTCATTCAGGCCGTAAAGACTAGCTGGTTGCTATGTAGAGAGAAAAACAGCATGCTTCATGTTTGGGTCACTTAAATCCTGCAGTCTCTAATTTAGCCATAAGCAGAACATTACTGTAACTTCCCTTCTTGGTGATTTATACCTTGTAACAAAACCATGCAAATCTGTCAGTACTGATGTCATGACATGTCTAACAGTTTCCTGCACATAGGAATGTCAGTATACTTCCTCCTCTGGCCTAAATACCTGAATCGTGATATGAATCACTTGTTTTTACAGGATAGTATTTACAGCAGGTTCATATGAACTAGAAATGGAAATGTATTTATTGCAGTGGACAGACATTAAGCTGTTTACAGCTGTGTATTTTGAGATTTTGGCTTGCATATCATGTCTTCTTTCAGACTAGTGGCAAAAGAGCATCCAAAATAAATATTTCTGTGTTTATTTTGGATTTATGTTCTGGAAATCTGTGCAAAATAGTGAGTATTTTATTAGACTGACCCATTTCTACATCTGAACATAAAATATTAGGAAAGTTGTAGGACAAAAATAATTACAGTACCCCTTGTACACGTAATCAACTGGGGAAATTTCATGTTGATACCTATCTGTAATTTTTTTTTTTTATCTTATTCACCTTTTTTGTTGTTGATTTATCATTCATAATCTGATCTATATAAAACAAAATTCATTTAAACATGAAGCAAATAGATTTTTATGGTATTTTCTTACGTATGACGTGATCAAATAGATATCCACAATTCCCTCTGTAAAACCTTTGACTCTAATATATCAATAAAATGAGACCTGGCTTCATCCAATGTTCTGATTTCTGCAAATTAGTGTATTTTTTACTAGAATGGTACTGAGTAGCATACAAAACTTCACCAATGCCCAACAGTCCCCTTTCGCATACAGTCAAGCCAGCCACCGAAATCCACCTGATTTTTTTTTATGATGATCCATGCATTATTCTCTGAAATAATTACAATGTCAAAACAAGGAGCCCTAGTTTGCAGTGTTAAAGAACGTGAGAAACCATTCCTTGATCTGCAAAAATGGTAAATGGGGTCTTATTCCGGGCTGAGACCCATGTCCAATCATGTCCATGCTAAGGTAAATTTAACCAGTTTTCTGCATCCTTCTTTTAAACGACAAGAAATGTGTATAGAAACAAAAAAAAGGAAAGAACAAAAAGGCAGTGGTGTATGTTCATAGTGCATTCCTTCCTAAGAGCAGTCAGTCATTACACTGGGTTATCATTACAGGGTCCATTTGGAGTGTTGGAACATGTGGTCAAGGTTATCTGTCTGTAGGCTAGTTCCCACACAACCCACAGCACTTAAAGTGATACCCTCTGACCACAGAAGTGGTAACAAAGAATCACGGCAATACTATGTTTAAATGAGTCTAATAAGTTTACAACGCTCTCTTAAATGGATGTGTGTGAAATGTCTGTGCCCAGGGATACAGGTTGACTGACAGTTGTTTGACATCAATGGTTTGGTAGAATCAACAAGTGACTAGCAGAATGGATTACCTAAAAATCGAAAATAATACATGAGAGCTTGCTGGTTGAAAATTAGCTTATTTGTTAAAGAACAAACGAAAGTTACCATCAAACTCTGGTCATTATGTGGTCATTGATAATTGTAGCTTTGCTCTTGGGGTCAGTCCTGCGTAGGTCATAACCTTGTCTTCCCTCTGGCCATTAACCTCTCCGTCAATGGAAAGAGATGCTTTATGTGCTACAAGTCTGAAGATGTAATTAGAATAGATTTGCTCTGTCAAATTTGACTTTGACCTCATTCCATCAAATCAAGCCAAGAGGGATTTCTCAAATTAAATATTCTCTTTAATCCTAAGGACCAAGTTATTTCGAACAATTCAACCACCAGTAGTGCACCACAGTTAGTGCTGTGACAGGATAGATACACCATTTTTCAAGTCTGTTTGAAACAATAATCAGATCTCCATATGGACATTTTGTTTGCTGTAATCCTTCCTTTTTCCTTTTTAATGCCTTAAAAAAGCCACAAACTACAATAATATATTTATTTTAGCTGTAACTGAGTAATATAATGTGTAACTGATAATATTTCAGTAATTATTAATACAGTTATGTCACGTAACGTGTTACATATCGATTTTTTAAGAATCCATACAAACCCTTCCGTCACCAGAAAAGATATATAAATCACTACAAAAATGTGTCGTTGGTCGCACATTGGCACGGCTGAGATGGCTGCAGAGTCAGGCTCTACGTTTGGAAGCTGGGTATACTTCATTTATTTTGAGTTTTGTAAAAGAAAAGGACAAGAACATAATAGTCAGGTGTAAACTATGTCAGGGAGGGAAGCCGACCGAACTCTCTACACAGCAAGGGATAGCACAAGTACCCTGAAGAAACACCTGGAGAGGGTTCACCCAAATACTAAACTAACTGAGAGAGACGACATTAGCGAGCAGAAAAGAAAAGCAGAGGATGAAAGCACGAGCAAGCTTAATGTTTATCACCCAAATAGATTTCGCTGGCTCTCAATCGGCAATAGATTGAATAGAATTCTTGAATCTTGAATAGATTGAACCCAGAGAAGTGAGGAGGCTTGTGGCAGTGTGTTGTAGATAGATAGATAGGGAGCCTCTGTCAGCAGTAGAAACACCAACTTTTAGAAAGCTTGTCAGCAAAATCCCTGTCAAAAACAATGATACGCTAAGTTAGCTTTGCCATAATCAGATCAGTTTATGCCGAGGCGATAGTTATAAGCCTTTTAATGTTTCAAACCTCCTAAACAGCAGCATTGCCAAATATAGCCTAACAATAATTGTCCATTTAAAACAATAGCATGAGTTTAATACAGTATCTTCTTACATTTTCAGCATCATGTCCTACCAGACATGCTTATTCCTGTGTCCAAAGCCATTTGTTTGTTTAAAAAGATCCAGGCTATTCAATTGTTCTATATAGGATATTTGATGTTTTTTTAAAAGTAACTAAAAAGTAGTGTAATGTATTACCCCAATGCAGACAATAATTTTGTAACGTAATATATCACTCTAAAATGAAGGTAACTTGTAATATGTAACACTGTTCCTTTTCATACTGGCTATTTAATTATTCCTTTAATGCGCATTCAATGTAAGTACTCAGGGACAAAACCCACAACAATGTTTCCAGCAATGTGCTCATTGCTCGAAAGTGAAAAACATCTATTTTATATTTTTGGGTGAAAGATGTAGAACTATACAAATATCACCTCTATCAAATGCCCAAACAACAAGCTGTCTGCCCATGACACATCACATAGCAGATATTTTCATTAAAATAAAATTTACTCAATAACTGACATCTATCTGGACAGGCAATAAGGCATTTAAATGTATCTATTTAATATATGTCCGACTGTTTCTCACTGTGTAATAAGCAAAACAGTTTTTTACTTGGATAAAGTGTGAAAATACAGACAGCTTCGTAATACATCAACCATGATGTTGAGCAAAGAAATGAAGCTCATATACAAGTCTTTGCTTCTGCTGTGGTATACAGTGCACTTGTCCATATATATACATGTTATATAATATCACTGCAGACTTTTTACAGTATCTGGCCCTGGCTGAGGTCCTCATTTGTATCTGTCATATTTAGAAGGCAAGAAAAGGAAACACTTGTGGAAAGGTTGCCCTCTAGTGGCAAAAAGATAACACACAACTACTGAGCATGAAGTGTGTTGAGCATTCTTTAGGGTACATTTGGCCAGTTATATAATTGCGGCTGATTTAAGAATAGGTTTTTCAGAAAATCAACAAAAAATGGCAGCATAATTTCTGTCAAAGAGAATGCTTTTTAAATTATTTATTGCTGAATCATAGTTTTTTTTGTAAATTTTCAACAGTGAAATAACATTTGCCATTGCTGTCTTTGAAACAGGTTGTAATAATTTTGCAGGTCATCTTTGAAAACTCTCGTGTGGTGAGTTGGGGGGGGGATGTATTGCGGCATAACTGAGTGACAGTTTGATCACACCTCTGTGAAAACTGCTAGCAGTCATAGCTAACCAGCTATCAGTAGATTAGTGTTGTTTACGAAATTATCAGTCCGAAGAACAATTTTTGAATAAATTGACGCAGTCAACGCAGTCCACTCTTTGGACTGACAGCAGTTGGTCTATGTTTAACTTTAGACAGAACTAGGCTAGCTGTTTCCCCCTCGTCCAGTCTTAATGCTAAGCTAGGCTAACTGTCCTAAAAATAGGGCTGATATCCATTTAAATATCTCACTCTATGAAAGATAGCAAATAATATTCAAAAAATATTTCCTAAAACGTTGAACTCGGCCACTAACTAAACTGTGCTTTAGTCAAGAGACTAATCTTAAAACTGTTTCACAATCTGGAGACAAATCTGCTGTTTCTGTAGGGCACCTGTGTTGTAGCTGAGCTAGTGCCACACAGAAGCTGAGAGGCTCTCCGGTGCAAAGATGTCTATGAAGTGGTATCAGTATGTACAGCAGTTGTGTTGTCAACTGCTATTTATCATGGGACCATAAGGGAAAGAATGCAGCCCAGTCTACAGCTTTCAAAAGCAATTCCAAACCGTTGCATTCAAGAATGTAAATGATTAATCATTGAGTACTTGCTTATCAATTATATCAAAATAAAATCCAAAATACTGGTATGACAGATTGTGTTATCAATTAAAACAAGCTGAACAAGTAATTTGCAATTTTTTTTAAAAAATTGTTTTACTTCTAATCAAGCCTGCAAATAGTTTATAGTTAAACATATTTCATATATTATTAATGATTAACCAATAATTGATTGTCAAGGCAGCCAACTATCAATGAAAGAAATGCTTAAAATTTGCTTCCCCAATTGCACAAGAGTTTAAAAATTCTTAAAAGAGGGTAGATAGAAAATGGCGTACAAAAACATATTTTACTGTACTTTTATTTTTTCTGCCCAACAGCAGTTAACAGTCTACTACTGCTTTTTGTGGGCGTTTGACATTAGATAGATAGATAGATAGATAGATAGATAGATAGATAGATAGATAGATAGATAGATAGATGGATAGATAACTTTATTTATCCCCAAGGGGAAATTAGGTAATTGTAGCAGTGGTACAATACAATCAGAAATACAAAAATACAATCAAGAGGTAAGGGCAAATATTGATATTAAAAACAGTACAATTCAGATTCAGTTTCAGAATACTTTATTACTCCCCTGGGGTAAATTGTTTTTGTTCCAATGCTCCGTGCAAAGTAGAAATAGAAATACAGCATGAATGGAAACAAGCGATAAAGATGGAGATGTAAATAAAATAAAATATTAAAGTAGACATTAAAATAAAATATCAAAGTAGACAGTAAAATACAAATGAATAATCAAATAGTAAAGTATACAAACTGAAATATATACAGTATACAATGAAATGGTTGTAGCGTTATAAATTAGATGAGAATGGATAGTTATTTGCTTTATAAGTAGCCAAATGAGTCCGATCATCAGAGGGGGGAGTTTGATGGCCACAGGCAGGAATGACTTCCTCTGACGCTCAGTGGTGCATTTAGGAGCAATCAGTCTCTGGCTGAAGGTGCTCCTCTGTTCGACCAGAGCGTTGTGGAGAGGGTGAGAGACATGCAGAAGTATTGCCCGCACCTTCAACAGCGTCCTCCTGTCTGACCCTGCTGACAAAGTGTCCAGCTCCACCCCCACAACGTCACTGGCCTTTCTGCTTTCTCAGTCTGCTACCCCAGCACACCACAGCAAACAGAATAGCACTGGCCACCACAGACTCATCAAACATTCTCAGCATAGTCCGGCAGATGTTAAAAGAGCGGAGCCTCCTCATAAAATAGAGGCGGCTCTGTCCCTTCTTGTAGAGGACTTCAGTGTTCTTAGTCCAGTCCAGTTTATTGTCAATGTACACCCCCAGATATTTGTAGTGTTCAACAATGTCCACGTTATGCCCCAGGATGGAAACTGGGGTCACTGGTGTCCTCGTTCTCCTCAGATCCACCACCAGCTCTTTGTTTTTTGTTGTGTTGAGCTGCAGGTGGTTCAGCTCACACCACAGCCCTGTACTAAGCCTCCTCACCCTTGCTGATACATCCAACTATAGCGGAGTCATCAGAAAACTTCTGAAGATGGCAAGACTCTGTCTGGTAACTGAAATCCGTGGTGTAAAGAGAAGAGGGAAGGGGCCCCGGTGTTGCTGACCACTGTATCTGACACACAGTGCGGCATACACAATATGCAAACACTATACACTTTATACAATAAGATGCTAAGCAGTTCCAGGATAATATTAAATAATATTAAATACTGAGCAAAACGGAACTTAGTGGATTTATAAGGTGCAAAATACAGAGATATAAGGTGCAGTTTTAATTACAGTGATAAGATTTAAATAATAAGTCATTCAAATTATGTGTGTGTATTGCGTGGGCGTTGCTGTGAAGCGTTGTACAGGCTAATGGCACCAGGTAGGAATGATTTCCTGTGCTGTTCTTGAAGGCAGCGGGGCTGAATGAGTCTGTTGCTGAAGCTGCGTGTCCAGAGTTTCATGGAGGGGGTGAGAGACATTGTTCACGATCACCAGCAGTTTTGCCAGCATCCTGTCCTCCGCCACCTCCTCCAGGGTGACAAGCTTAGAGCCAACAACAGACCCTGCCTTTTTAATGAGTTTATTTAGTCTGTTTGTGTCCTTCGCTTTGATGCCCACACCCCAGGACACCACAGCAAAGAAGATGGTGCTCGCGACAACAGACTCATAGAACATCTGGAGCATCCGGTTGCAGATATTGAAAGACCTGAGCCTCCTCAGGAAGTAAAGCCGGCTCAGGCCCTTCTTGTAGACTGCCTCCGTGTTTGTGGTCCAACCCAGTTTATTGTCCAGCACCATAACCAGGTATTTGTAAGAGTCCACAATGTCAATGTCTGACCCACCAATGCAGACTGGAGAGGTCGGGGGCTTGTTCCTCCTGAAGTCCACCACCATCTCTTTCGTCTTTGCCACGTTTAGCTGCAGGTGGTTCTCCCCACGACATTTAACAAAATTGCCGAGCAGGTCCCTGTACTCATCCTCTCTCCCACCCCCTACACGCCCCACGATGGCCGTGTCATCAGAGAATTTCTGCAGATGACACGACTCACTGCAGTACTTAAAGGTCCCATATTATGAAAAACACATTTTCTCTGGTCTCTACATATATAAGATGGTCCTTCCTGAGCCTGCCAACTCCCAGAATGAGCAAAGTAGCCGTGTTTTGCAATGTCGTCACTCAGAGCTAGACACGCAAATTGCTCTGTTGTTGGTTGTAAAAATCAACATAAGAGCATATATTCTGTCCCAGCTACAGAACAATAGAAGAGGCAGTGGTTGCGTTTCATTTTTTAACGGCAACTTGCCGGTTGCGGTTCATGTTAGTTTGTGTGTGTGTACTAATAGCCACTTCACATCAGACTGCTTCAGTAACGAGGGTCAGTACAAAGCTGGCTTTGCCTCGACACTGACCCTCGTAAAAGGATCAGTCCCAACCATACCGGACCCAGCAACTGCACCCGAGCCACAGGTATGTGTCACCGAGGTTTGATAGTATTTACAGTTGCCTACGAGTATGGTGAAGTCAGGTGGAAATTGGCTAACTAGTTAGCTCCGCTTGGGTCCGCTATTCAATGGCATTTGAAGCGAGTTTAATGCTAATAGTATTACAATGGAGTTTGGTTGTCACAGTAAAAAGTCTGGAAACGTGCAGACTGGAGACAGAGACCATGCAAACAGTGTCCAAGAGTTTGGAGACTGTGTTGGAAACAAACAAGGCTTTCACTAGCTGTTAGCCATTAGCTACATGGTAGTAACTATAACAACACATACGAACAAACTACCATTATTCAGACACACTAACAATTCTGAAACGTCCTGCTGCAGCCGCATAGTCTGTATTTCTTCAAGAGCCTCTCCTTCTGGGTCCAATTCTGGTTGAAACTGGTATGGCTGAATGAAAGTATCTCTGCGAGCCGCAATACATAGCTATATATACATCCACCATAACATTAGCGTATGCTACCGCTAGCGTAGGAGGCATTGTCTTCCTGAGGGTGACATAGCAGGCAAGTAGGCATTGACAGACAGAGCTCATTGGCATTTTACAGGTGCAGGCACAGAAACAGCTTGCTCTCAGTAGAGCTCACTTGAGCGACTTTTAGACAGCTGAAATTCAGGACCACGGATGGGTTTGGGGCAATGCATATCGAATACAGCGTTGTTGGATCTCTGACAGCTGTGTGAAATTGATGAAAAACAGTATAATAGTATAATAATAAGATTTGTTGAACTTTGTTGTGCAACAGTAATGTCAGTTTTAAAGTGGCATAGATGATGGTTTTGGTTCTCTGTAAAACGAAACATTTTAACAGAGAAATGGTTTTTATTTTGGGATTAGTTTAGTAATAAATGTCCTTAATGACAGGAGAGGGCAACTCTCAAACTGATGACTATTGAGCAATAAGCCTCAATAGTCACCAGAGTAGCATGCTAGAAAGTTTGAAAAATCCTGTCCCAATGTTTTGTCAACTGGTGTTGGGAAAGGACTCACTCTCCCCTGTAGGTGGTGTGAGTAGGCTGCATTTGTTTTCTGTTAAAGAGACAGGATCAATTATTTTGGATTTCTTACCCATAGAAAGCTGGAATTCAAAACTTTCCACACTCAAGTTGAAATGCAATGTTGTTAGGTATTGTAGTGCACTTTTGGTCAATAAAAAGTGACTGTGGATAGATGTGGTTCTCAAAAGCATGAATTCTTGGGATTTTGTAACCCACACTCCCCATATTCCCAACAAACACAACACATATATAATCCACTTTCATAATTTGCTGTGAGCACTGGTGTTTCCATAGATTGAATTTAAACAACCCTATTTCTTTTGTCTGTTTATGCATCAGGACAAACATGCATCGGTATAATTGTGGTGCCTGGCATTTTTCTTGGAAATTGTGGCCTCTAGTGGCTGCTAGTGGGAATGTTATATCTGTAGGTTTGTTTAAAAATCACTGGCACAACTGTAGGGAGTATGCAAAGGAAGAATAAATAAAGTTACTGATTTGAGGACCATACTTTGAGGGCATTGCACAGAGGATAAGAGATGAGCAAGCCCTGACGACACAGACACACTCAATCCTTTAAACCATGAGGTGGCTTTTCTTTGTATTTCTAGATCCAGTTATATGCAATACATGTTTTAGCAATAAAGGTATGCTCATTTTTGTCAGCCATGCAAAAAGACACTATGGTTGCGTTCACATTCAAATTAGTGTCCTGTTGTGTCCCGAGTCCTAGCTTATGGCATTACATGTAACATTAGAAACCTGGGCCCTGTTTTTGTTTTGTTTTTTAAATGTGGCCCAAGCATTTCAGGCTATCATTCTGTTATCAGCCATAAATAATCCTGTTTATTCTAATCCAGCACAGGTTGCAGAGTGATTAGTTCATCCTAGATAACAGCGTGCCCTAAATTTTAATTAAAGACAACGTGATTAAAGAGTGGGAACGTGAATCATTCATGTGATTGTTTAAATTATCATTTGATTGCAGTAACATTAGGTAGGTGTGTTGGGAACACTCCCAGAATGCATGGGGCAACGGATTCATTGACATAAATGTCACTTAATTCTTGCCCCAGAATAGTTACCACTGTCATGAGACTGAAGAGTGATAATTATTAAACAGAAAAGGAGCTGTAAAAACAACTTCCAGTTAAGTTAATTCCACATTTCAGCGTTTGATATGTTTTTGTGTTCAATTTCCAAATACCATATGTTCTGGCTCCCCTGATCTCGTAGTAGAATCTTTAGGTTGAGTTTGTTTTTTTGCTCACAGTAACTCAAACTACATTTGGATTGTTTTGTTTTTTTCAATGTGTAAACTTATTTTGTTTATTCAACTATGTTTTATGAAAAATTAAGTGATAATAATGATAAATACACATACAGAATGTATTGATTTCTCACCAACGTGTGCATCTAAAATCATAATTATGTCAACTTTCTTTGATTATTAACCTAGAAAAAGTGAGCCCTTTGTATCAGGAAATCTGTA
Organism: Diplodus sargus; assembly: GCA_903131615.1. Lineage (NCBI taxonomy): Eukaryota > Metazoa > Chordata > Actinopteri > Spariformes > Sparidae > Diplodus > Diplodus sargus. The sequence continues at coordinate 6,175,474 of CAEMYA010000025.1, forward strand.
AACCACGCACAAAGAACTGGGCCTCTAACTGATATCTTAGTCACTTATTTGTACTGAGTTACATCATCTGAATAGTTTGGCTTATGGTTGTCTGAGTTCTTCTACATTCACCACTCTGCTGGATTGAGCCTCTCTACCTGATCACTTTTACAAGCCACAGTGTTCCAGTACTGCGGCTAGCATACCCAGGTACCTGAAACTAATGTATGGTGTTTACATGCACAACACAAAACCAGGATCCAGGATATTTTCAGACTGAAATAGGTCAGCACTGATTAGATTATGAAGTTTGTACCGACATTCATACTCCCAAGTGCATGATTCTAACATTGGTTGCACTAGACTTGTTATGCTCTCAATGTAAAGAAAAGTATGTTCTCATTTACGTCACATAACATATATCATCATTAAAATAAAATGTACTGAATAACTGACATCTATCATTTACAGTTGTGCAGTTATTCCTTCAATAAATTGTATAAGGTTGCCTATACACTTTATTAAAAAAATATTTCTATTTAATACCAGCTGTATCTCACTGTGTAATAAGTAAAATTGTTTCATACTTGGATAAAGTGGGAAAAGACAGACAGCTTAGTAATGCATCAAGAATTAATGGACATATGAGTGACTCCAAGTGATGTTAAGCAAAGAGATGAAGCTCATATCCCAGTCTTTGCCTCTGCTGTCAATCGTCTCTTTCATGATTCCTAAATATTTGTCAGTTGTACAGACAATGGCAAAAAAGATAAAAACATAGGGATTCATTCTCCATCTTCACGTTCGAGAAAACACAGTGTCTCACAATTATTGTGCTAGTAGCAAGTTAAGAAAACTCCACTTCCACCTCAGAAGACAACACCACTTCTTTCTCAAATCTTAGACATCTCTTTTAAGAGTGACAAGAATACCAAACAACTCTCCATCAGTGTTCTTTCTTTGTCAAATACTTGACACATTTTTTAAATAGCCATACTTTGCTTAAATTTAAAAAGCAATAAACACAAAACACACAAGCATAGTCCTACCTACCCTCTCACAAATGGTGTGGAATATTTAATCTACTCCTGTGTGAAATGACAAACAGAGATTTGCGCAGAAAAGTTGAGGATATTTTAACTTAATGTTCATTAAACCAAGCACTAGAGAGGAACACACCGTACCAAAGGAAAACAATGGTTTGGCTGGCAATGTGTTTCGAGCAACGCATCTTGGTGTGATCAGCTAGCCAGCCAACTGGCCCAGGTCTGCTTCCCCTCGACAGTTTGAATTTGTGTTAACTGTCGACATGTATGTTGCTGAAGTACGCAGCTTTGGA
>CAEMYA010000025.1:6178406-6215570 GCA_903131615.1 Diplodus sargus
TCCTCCCGCTGCCTCCCCCAACCCTCCCCTCCTTCTCGCTCTCTCTCCCTCTCCCTCTCTCTCTCTCTCTGCTCCGGCACTGCAGTGCTGATTGTGATTGCACACACACTCACACTCACACTCACACACACACTCACGCAAGCACACACACGCACACACACAGGAGCGTAGCTGAGAGGCAAGGACTGCAGCAGCATGCACCAACCGCGGCTGAGCTGTTCGGGGACACGAGGAAGGGGAACTGAGGAGAGAAAATAGTGTGCTATCTCACACCAGCCTGCGTGTGCATCTTTGCAGCGGTGGGAACGATGCATTTCAAGAGCCGATAGCTTATGTTATCCGGCCTCCTCTGCACTGCCTCTGCATCCCATTCACCCTGCTCCTCCCACTCCAACTCTTCCTCCTCCTCCTGTCTACAGCATCATTAGACAGGACTACAGATTGACCGGGACTGGCGAGTGGTGGATGGTCAGGTTTGCCCCGGCTCAAAGATTCTTCTGTGGCTATGCTACATCTACACCTCCGCTGAGGGCTGGATTGTATTCGACATTTGGAGGTAGAAGATAACCCACAACCTGCGAGCGATCTTGGATGTGTGTGTCATTCTTTACCAGTGTTGTCATTGGCGCATTTCCTCTATTTCGCTGGTTGTTTTGCCTTCTCTGAGACTGGCTAGCAGGCACTGCAGCATCAGGACCGCAAGACCCATGAAGCGGTAGGGCATGAGGACCCAGGGGCGACCCAAAGGAAGGGCTTGAGTGCTTCCATTGCTACCACTGCTGCTGAGGTGCTTATCTTGATTTTTTTTTTCTCCAGAAAAGGGTGTCTGGTGGGGGTTGGGGTGGGTGGTGACAGCACAGGTACCCAGGCCCCTGCAGAGCAGAGCGGGTGGCTCTTGCGTCGAGGCAGGCAGGACGTCCTGTGGAAAGGGGGGGAAGAAGGGCTGGCTCGAGCGTTGGGCTCCTGATGGTGGCTATTTTTGTCTCCCCTAGCTGAGTGATTGGGACAGCGGGTGGAAGAGAAGATGCTTATGGCCCGAGACACGGCGCGGGATGAGGCTCAAAAGCTACACAGGAAGTGGCTGAAGCACCAGGCCTTTATGGCGGAGCTGGCCCGCAATAAAGAATGGCTGGCCAAGATAGAACAGGTGAGTGGAGGTGACCAGGGCATGATGATGGAGGGAGGGATGGTTGGATGGGGAGGTCAGATAGGCAGAGCAGGTGAGTCAAGGGGAGGGTACCATGCCAAAGAGAGCACATGACTGAGAAACAGTGATGATGGTGGGTGTGGTGGCAGTAAAATTGAATAGTTGAAAGTGGCAGAGATGTCATCACTCAGCTGTCATTTCATCACTTGGTTTGGGGACATCCTGAATTACATTCTCAAGGTTATATTGCTATAGTGGCCGTGTTGTTTTCAGATTCACAGGTGGTATGGTCCCTGTGACTCTCTGCTCTTTTTTTTCATAGAAGTTAGACCATCTGAATTGCATTGCTCAGTTATGGAGGTTACTGTGAATTATATAGAGGACACGTGAACCTTTGCAGCAGCTGAGGCAAAACATATAGAGATTGCCTTTTCCTTCATCTCCATCTATTCACAAATGGGATCAGTTGGTAACACACAGCTGATATAGGGTCTGTTCATATCATAAAAACATTCTTGCTTTTTTGCCCCGCATTCCCATCATGCTTTGCTACACTGTCAGAGCAACATCCCTTCCACACAGAATGTTCTCCATGCCCTCTGCCTCAGTGAAGCTCAGGTGGGCTCTTGAGATGCAAATTAGTCAATGAGACTCCATTTCTGCTAATGGCACATTGCATTCGGCCGGTTTAAGTCACGAACATATTGCTGCTATCAGAAAAAATTCATTTTCGGCTCAGTCACATGTCCAGCTGCTGCTGACGAAGACATGTAGAGAATATGATATGTAAGTGCACCTCGTAAAGTGAAGTGTGCATAAACCAATACTTCTCCTTATGGAAAAAGTGTCATAGTGTGACGGAATTTAAACAATTCAAACAGAATTGCTGACTTAAGGTATGCGCTGTAAATGTGAAATGATGTATAATGATTGATTCAGTTTGATGAGATTTTGGGTGAAAAAAAGAGGAAAAAAAATCTGAAGTGGTTAAACCAGGAAGTGCTCTTTTGCATTCAGCCCCCAAGCATCACATGAACATTAGCGAAATGTCAGAGAGAAACCATTTTTGCAGCTGGAATCCTATAATCCCCCCATTTTTATAAATATTTTAATTATTATTTTCTCATTAGGAAATTAAGGCAGGTTAATGAGCAGATTACTAATTTCCTTTCAGCATTTTACTGGCCAAACGCTGCATCGGGGTGAAACTGTCAGTGCACAATAATTAATTGTGCAAAGTGTTTTTTGTCAGCAATGTTTTTGATTATTTAATGCTCAGTTTTGTCACTTAAACCGAGAAACCAATGAGTGGCTTCTATCTGCCCTCTGCCTGTACCAGTATGACAAAAGGTGTTATTACATACTTTACTCATGACTCCTAGACACACATTTAAAGCTGAATAATGTAGTCACAGTGTTAGTGAATTTTATCAGATTTTGACCTTGCTAAAATGTATTTACATCTCTGATGATATCCTAAGATGTTTTGTTGATATTTCCAGTGTTTTAATTATTAATTTTTTATTGAATGCATTAAGACATTCATCAGACTGTATAGATTTTTACACATTGTTTTTTGTTGTATATACAGTATTATTAAATATTCATAAGATGGCAGTGTAACTAATTATAACCATGGTCCTTGAAGACAAACCCCACTACTGTATATTACCTAATGAGGAAATCCTCATTAGCCATCCTGGTTGTCCATGTGTGAAATTTATTTTAAGGCTTATCATGTTAAAGTCTAGACCCTCCCATTAAGACAGCAGACACCTCAACTTTTTCAGTCACGATGCAAAAGAACTTGAAAATAACTTTTAGATGCCAGTCAGTGTTTGCAGATAGCTTTGTCCTTTTGGCAGATGTATTTATTTATTTTTTCTTAGACGTTTCTTTTTCACAAGTTCACAGTTTCAGTCCCTCAATTCGTGCAGCCATATTCATTGGTGTCCTCAACAGTGTTACACCCTATGGTTGAGTAGTACAGTATATTATGTTTGTTTGAATGTCATCTGTTGAATAGTGTAGTGTACTAGAATGGTTTATTTATTTGAAATTAAACAATGTTGTCAAATAGGTTTAGTATCTATAGCATGTATTGTTTAAAATAGAGGTTATAAGACACTGGTTGTCCAAATATGGTTTCCCAGGTCTATTTTTACACTTGCGTTTCGGTTTTGGTTTCTATTATGTAGTGTAGATTTGTCAATCTATGAATTAGTTGATTTGGATTTGATTTTCATGATTGACTAATCATCGGCCATATTTCAAGCAATATGTCAGCAATTCTTTGGTTCCAGCCTTTTAAATGTTAGGAATCTTCTTTTTTTTGTATTAACTAGTATATAGTAAATATTATAGTAGATTATGATTTTTGAGTTTGAGACTCTCCAAGTAAGCTTCAAATTGCTTGTCTGGATAAAACAAAAAGTCCACCATGAACAAAAAATTATGAAAACTGTGTATAGACCAAGTAAATTAATTTAATAAATAATTGTCAGATTAATGAATGAAAATGTTTAGTTGCAGTCCTGGTATCATGTGTAGTCATAGTTTTTTTCTTTGCTTGTCTTTTAGATGGCCATCACAAATCATCTCTAGTGATCAGCTAGGTTTGTGCATCTCATGAATGCTATGTGTTTAGTTTGATATTGGTAAGCTAATAAAGATGTTTAGAATTTGAAAAATTATAAATTAAGTAATGTTATAGGTAGGTGTTTTTAGCATACAGTTTTACAATACAGATAAATGGAGAAAATAATGCTGGAACAATAATTTGTTTTATGCATTAATATCAGACTTGAAAGGCCTTGTGTCAACATCCTGATTCCGATGTTGTTATCTTCAACAGCAGTGAAATAAAATATAATGTCCTGGGACCGACCACTGCAGTGTAACCAATGGTTTATTTTAGAGATGCAAAATGCATCTAAATATTAGCGTTATCGCAATATGGCCAATTGCAATAGTCAAATCGCAGGAGCTGCATTGTTTTTGATGGATGGAGATGTCATATATGATTTTTTAAATATTTTTTTTTCAGTAAAAATTAAATTGGCAAAAAAATGTCCAGATTGATTGAACCACTGACAGTGCCGTTATATGGTATGTGTCTTTGACAACCATGACACCTTTTAATCCATGACCAGTTGCCTTTAATATACGTGCTCAGTTAAATTTGAATATTTGATTTTTCCAGAATTTAAAAGAATACAGTTAATGTTCTGCCTATCGTGTGACATGGAGAGGTCCTGCCTCGAATGACATCTCAACTTGAGATGAAAACAGACTGAAACAGGATACTGCTTTACTTCTGAATCATCAGCGCGTTTGTATAACCTTTCATGCCAAATACCAGATAAATCAACTGAAAGGACTGACACTGAGTGCAGAAGATGGCTGCTCCACAGAGATTGTCTCTCCCCTTGCTGATTGGCATGTTTTCCTAAAGTTCCTGTGTACATAACCCCATACAGGCGGTTACAGAGAACCTCGTGTCTCCCTAATCTACCCCCATCTCGCTCTCTGTCGTTACCTGAGAGACAGAGAGAAAAGATGACGCCGCGTCCTGCCATGATCGGAGAACTCTGCGTCCTTTTGGAAGGGTTCCTGCCGCGGCCCCTCACCTCTGTTCTCTCTCAGTACTTACTCAGCACATGAAGCAGGCACACAGCTCCAGGCCGGCCCCTGTTGGTGGAGGATCTGTGGGAGCTTCTCTGTTACAGTGAGAGGACTAACAGCTGACCTTGTGCCAAGCCTTATCATGGGCTCAGGGGTCAGTGCTTGTAAACACACAGACAAAACGAGGTCCTGTGTCGCTTGAACACATACAGTAGAAAACTGACAGACTAAGGAACACAGGCTACTTACATGCTTATCAATATATGACTGTCTGTTTTTAGATGTGGCTTTTATATGTTATAGCCACATTCTCTGTTTTAGATATTGTGGGCATCTTTATAAATGAATTTAGTCTCGACCTTTTTTTGAACAGTCTCGATTTCCAAACCTCAAAAATTATTCAAATCATCTTTAAATTTTTATTCTCATCTCCTCTTCATGTGTGATTCATGTTACTTTTGAAGAGGAGATTAACTGCGAAAGATTGCCTCTCTTAAATACATATGGTAAAGTCAGTGTCATTGTATGTTCAGCTGGCAATATTCTGTAATTTTCTGACTGTAATAAAGCGGTGATCAAATAATAAATGCCAGTAGACCACACCTAAGATTGTGTTGGTCCACCTCTCTCAGTAGGCCTTTTTCAGAGTAGGAGAAGCAAATGTGTAAATTATAAAATTAATGATTTAAATTAGCTGCTTCAGTTTCAGGGTCATGGTATTGTGCATGGCTTATTTAGACAAAAAAGCCATCATTAGTAACACCTTTGTTTTTCTCTTTATGCAGGTATCGTGTCAATTTTCTTAACACTTCTCAGCAGTAGATAACATGCATTACATGCTCCAGAAAAAGTTAGCAGGACTTTGTATATGGAATTGTCATGTTCACATTAATGAAGGAATATGTCACCCAAAGCAATGTTGGCTCAGTAATATAATTCTAATAGCTTGTGTATAACAATGGAGCTAGAACTAATTTTGTGTTCAAACTACAGGCAATCGTGCACCCAGCCCTCTCTGTTTTATCAGTCTTAATAACTGTTTTATGATGAGTAAATAAAAAATGACATGAGTCAACTATGTTTATCTCTTCTCTCATGAAAGTAACATTTATCCACACACATTCTATGATATCAGGCAGAATTCCAACACTGAACAACAAGGCTTATACTACTCCCATTACCAAAAGGTTGGGAAACTGTAAATAGAGACACAATGCAATGATTTGTTAATCCTTTCTGACATTACATTTGTTTAAGTTTTGACAGGATATTTGATGCTCAAATTGCTAAACTTTATTGTTTCTTTAGATATAGACACTCATTTTGAATTTGATGCCAGCTTAAATTTCCCAAAAGATGCAATTGGGGCAGTATGGCTGATGGAGTTGATTGCAGCCATTCTAGATGTTTGTGATTCCAGCATGTTGCAGCTTGTTTCTGGATCACCTTTTTGCTCTGCTCTGCTTAAAGCATGCAGCCAGTTTATTTTTGATGGAAGCTGCATCAAGCTGCAAAGAGCAGATCAGCAGTAAGTCAGGCGCAGGAACCTCATAGAGCATCTGGTCAATTTTCAAAATAAAACACCCTGTGCATGTAAAAACAGACAAAAAGAATCAATTTAACTACATCATACCTGCCAACAATTACAATTTTAGTGGGAGTCTACCTATTTTTTGCCCTTTCTCCCACTGTGTTCCCTCTTGGTAATTACTTCCTATAATCTCCTGCTTTTATAGTCTCCACTCCGCTTAGTTTGTTGCTGAAAAAGGACAAAACAGGTTCAGAGAAGAGGAAATGCACTTTCTACTTTGCGTCTCTTCATGTGAAATGAGCTCGGGGCCCAGAGAAGTCAGTGGCATTTCTGGATGTGGTTGATATATGATTTTCCCTTTGCATGAGATTATAGATGAAGCTATAAACTGTTATTATAGACAGCAGTTTTTGAAAATGCATTCATCATTTATATCAGTTAAGTTTTTAATGCAATTTTAGTGCAGTGAGAGATCGGAGGTCACAGAAATCCCTAAATTCCTTGCAATTGTGTGTTGAGAAATGTTGTAAAACTCTGCATGCATTTTTTCAAAAGGTTGAGAACCTTGCCCCACCCTTCCTTGTGAAAGAACAAGCCTTTAAAAGATGCTCCTTTCATATCCAATCATTATACTATTATCATTAGCAATGAACCTGTGGAATGTTCCAAACAGTGGGTTTTGGAACACTCCTTAACTTTTCCAGTCTTGTGTTGCCTCAGTACGGTATTTACATTTTACACAGTGTGCCACCTTTTTTTGAAGTTGCAGTTGTGACTCACAGGGCAGCAACAGTTTCAGAAGGCCATTCATTGTAGCCACGTGTAACAATGGTGTTGTGTGGACTGATCAATATTTTTTGGCTATTTCAATTTTGTGCCACCCACAATGCAACATCACGATCTTGTGAAGGTCCCATAGCTTACCTCAGGTTAAACATATGATTTCAGGGTAGTTTGGTTGTCATGTGTTATAGAATATTACGTTGTTTTATTGTTTAGTTTATTTGCAACCAACAAATGAAGTAGCAATGCAAATACATGATTGATAAATGCTTGATGCTAGTTCAGTAATACCAGATCAAGCATGTAACAGTACGACTTATTTGTATGTGTATACCTATTGTTTAACAGCCAACATTGCCATCAAATTATCATAATTAAAAAGGGTCAAGTCTCGTAAAAGATTTTATAATTCTGCTGGCTAACTTTGAGACTGGCACTATGAAGTACAAATACATCTTGCCCTTTCTAGTTCTTTATTGGCCATGTAGCTGTTTCATGTGAGATACAAATGTCCTGAGTGGGCTAATGAATTTATCGTAGCACTTTCTAAAATTACTGATCATTAGTTTTCTCAGTAACTTGTGTCATGATGTCAAACAACCTTGTCAGCAAAGTGAAACAATGACTAAGAGAAAATTGATCTGAGTTTTTTCCCCTTAATCCAGTGATGTCTGAGTTAGTGCAAATGTTGTTTGTTTGGATGAAACCGACAACTTTTTTAAATAAGGCATTGTGTTACACACTTTTATTGCCTATTTTACAGTGAAGTCTTGTCAATGTCATTCGTTCTTTGTTTAAACACTGCCAGTTATGAATTTAGCCCAGTCATATCATGCTTCTGCTATAACACAGCATTGCAACACTATAGCTTGCAATATATATGCAATGCATTAGAAATGGAGAAAGCCAGTAGCCAATTTCTCAGGGCTTTTTTTTTACTGTGTAACTCCAAGCACACTTTAGTCCATTAGTGTACTTGTTACATTGAGATTTTAAAGATTGCTGTGACATCTAGTATGAATTTGATTGTCTTGATGTTCTTGAAAAGTCTTATATGTCTGAAAACCCTCTTATGCATTAATGGAAGAATGTTGAGTTTTCGCATCCATAACATCCACCTTTCAGTGAGTTAGTTTGATTTTGTTTTTCGGAATGCTTCAATAAAATGTGAACATGCAGGGAGCATGATTAACAGTCTCTCACATCTACAGTGTAGTATTGAGGAATTCACCAATTCCCCCATTTGCCTCTAACATCCATACTCCAATTCACTACATGTACTTAAATGTACTGACTTTATTTGCGTAATCCAAATCAAAATACTGTCATTTCCATCATAGTTCCGCAATGTAATATGAATAAATGTCCATTCTGCTATTTTTGAAACAACTTTTAATATTAAAGCATGTAACCGTATTTAAACAACTGTGTTCATGGATGATAAGTTTAATTCTCGATGGCAATAGTTCCATGCAATGCCATCCATGCATCACTGGTCAGGGAATGGTTTAAAATCAAGACAGTAGACAATAAAACATAGTATAATAGATGTGTAATAATAGATAAAGTCATGAAGACATTCATCATATTTAGCTTTCTAGAAATTGTGAAATCCATTTATTCAGAAATGATTTCAAAAGACATGAATATGTGTTTTTAGTTATTATATTAGTATAAGTATAATATACTTAAGTAATAAGTGATTGAGAATGCATAACAATGTTACAGTATTTTTAGAGAGCCTCACAGCTGAAAGTTGTTTCAGAGGGAAATAATGGTAATCCTCTCAAAGTCTGTAGTTTCACATCACTTTAATGTGTTGTGTAAGTGTTGCATTGTGGGTTGGGCTGAAAGGACAATATAGAAACAAAGAATGAAAGGCACTGTAAGTATAGTGATAATACAGCATTATGACAGTTTGATCAGCTAAATTGGAATTTGAATGTGTGCTCGGTGTTCACTGTTTTTTGGTCATTTTTTTGTCTTCTTAGTATTATGCAGATAATAGCGTGAGTTGCATAGTGTTACTTTGATGCATACAGTAGGTGTGAATACATTGTTGTTTGTGCCAGTAGTATAAAACAAGCCCTTTAATCCCACCCACTATTTCATTGTGCTGCATCAGCATTACAAGAAAGCCTGCAGAATTTGGCAACACAATGCTGCCCCGATAGCATGATTCATATGTGGTAGCCATTAAAATATCGCACTACGTCGGCCATGACTGCCTCAAAAATTCACTTCACAGATGCCCTTTGGATCCAACTGTGCCCAGGCTGTAGCACAGCCCGGCACACCCGCAGCCTCATTCCTGTTCCATAAACCTTTGATTCTTCCTCCTTTTGCTTCCCTTCTTCCTTTACTCTGGCTTTCTCCTCTCCTCTCCTCTCCTCTCCTCTCCTCTCCTCTCCTCTCCTCTCTCCACCCCCTCTCTGATTTCTTCTCCCTCTGCCTCACTCTGTGTGTCAGTAAAGCCAAGAGAGGAGAGAGAGACCTGCTTTCTGCTAGCTCTGCATTATGGGAGGGAGAGCGAGGCTGAGGAAAGATAGGAGTGAGAGAGAGGGATGTGAGAGAGTGAGCGCTAGCAGCAGTTAAGCAGAGCCTGTGCCAAGAGGAGGAATGCAGCACTGCATTATGAAAGCCATAGGATGTAGGTCCAGCTCTCAGTGAACGATAAAGAAGAGAGGAAGAATTTAGAAGATGAAATCCAACATATGCACGGTTGTTATTACAAATCAAGCTAAGTAACTAATGAATACATCACCCACTATCAAATGTGACATAAGAATGTTAAGCATATATGCATGTTTCTTAAAAAATGGAAGAATTCTGCAACATTATCAGGTGTGAAGATCAACACTGTAAGTGAGCTTTTGTGAGTCAGATGCAAAAATATCCAAAATCTTGTCACAGAAGGAAAACACCTCCTACTCCCCTAAGTCTAGGTATGGGAGGAGACTGCTAATAATCTTGTTCGGGGAAGAGCTTCATTGACACAGAGAAAACGCCACAAGCTTTGATCTCACCGCATCTCCCCATCCAGATCACGTCATGAACAAAGCCTAAGATTTAGTGGAGGGAAGAGGAGCACAGGAGTACAGGCGAAGGACAGAACAGGGGTTTATTAGACTTGCCATGCATGATTTTTAGGTCAGCCCGAGGCCAAACTTTGCTCCCTACACCTGCTTCTGTGCAAGCAGGGGGCTCCAGCCTTGGCATGGAGATGTGTTTTCCCAAGCTATTTTGGGGGACAAAACTGAATTTAGCCACTCAGTTTCAGCACTATCCAAGTTATTGTCCTTTACATACAACAGATGAAAAAATAGGATCCACATTCATGGTTAGGAACGGTTTGATGTGTGGAGGTCTGGAGATTTTCAATAGGGCTGTTTAGCACAATATCATATAGCTCTTTCTTTGAACACCACTTCCCTTTGATAAATACAGTTGCTAAAAGGTCACCAGTTATGTAAAAATCATTGTCATGGAACATAAAATCCACTTACAATCATTTTATATATTGATTTAGACAAAGATTGTCTTTGTACTTGAAATCTAAAATGGTGGACAGTTCTTTGCAGCAGTTGAACAGTTCACAGATCTCTGGTACCAAGTGAAGCAACAACCGTCTCAGCCCATAAGAACCATCCCTGGAAGCAACAGCTGACATTAAAGTGGTATACAAGCGAGACGCAAAAAGTCACTCAGCCAAGAAATGACAGTCCAGCACATGATGTCATTTTTAAAAAGGATAGCTTTAGCGCGTATGAAAATCCAAAGTAACCTACATTAAAGTGATCTTGTGATCAATCTTAAATATGTTATGCAGTTTAACACTTTGTATCTGCAGGAGGGTCAGGAGCTGATCCAGGAGAAGCCGGAGCTGCGTTCAGTCGTGCAGCAGAAGCTGGAGGAGATCAGAGAGTGCTGGTCCGACCTGGAGACCACGACTAAAGCCAAGGCCCGGCAGCTCTTTGAAAACAATAAGCCAGAACCGGCTGTGAAGAGCTACTCGGACCTCGACAACCAGCTCTCCCACCTGGAGCGGCAGCCCCCCCAGCTGGAGCAGGCACACCATCTGCCCACCTTCAATGAGCAGCTCCAGAAATTCCAGGCAAGTCTCGAGGATCTAGGGTCTCTCTAAGAGATTGTCTGTTGTTACAAAATTATTTTACTGAGACCCAAATGATTCTTTCATATATGTGACACTTTTACATGTGCAAAGGAGCTGCTATTCAGCCACAACTGATTATATTGGTTGAGTTTCCACTATAACTGCTCGTACTACTTCTGCATGTCTTCCACCTTGACTAACATGTTGTCTTTTGTACTGCTTTGCACAATTCCATATTTCCACTCAAGAGTCTCCAAACTACTATTTTGTCGTGACATCTGTACATTAGTCATTTTTTTATCTTTACTTTTTGTCATTTTTTTATCTTTCTCTGCAAACCCAGCTACAGTCTGTGCTGATTTACCATACAAGCACTTCATGTTATTTATTGTAATCCTTATATTGCATGTATTTATTTTTTTTTCTATCTTTTTAATCTTTTTGTCCTGTATATATATATTTTTATTTTTTTAAAATTTTTACTTTTAATCTCATTATTCTTCTTTATTGTACTCTTTATTTGAACGGAGCCTCAAGAGGTTGCCACCCTGTATTTCACTGCACATGTTGTTTGAGCATGTGACAAAAAACTGCTTTAAATCTGAACATTTAATTCTCAGCGGGAAAAGGTTTTGGGAAGTTTTTGAAGAGCACACCTATTTTAAAATGTTGTAGCTGGTTTGCCCCGGTCCCTTAAAAAGATACAGAGGTATAAAGTGGCATCACATTTAAATACTATGATAAGTACCTCAAAATATTTAAACAAGTGTTTAGAATATGAAATAATGATTTAGTGCTTGAGTCCTGCTACATGTATTTTAGACTACCAGTGGGCTTCGATTGGCCAAATGATTTATACCTTGACTCCACCCTGTAATGTTTACCTCAACTAAAAGTTTTATTTCAACTTCCACAGCACCTTTGCCCATGAGAAATATTTCTGTGACTAAAACTCTCTGGTCTTCCCTTATGTAGCTAATGCTTTTGACAGACTGCATACTTCAGCTCATTGTTGTTTATGTAATTTACCTCAGCTCGGACATGTGTCCGAAGAGGCCGCTGTTGTGGCATGTTCTCAAACACGAGGATCAGTGGCATTAAAAAAATGCACCATATTCTTTTTTTCCTTAAAGTGAGACAGCCTGCTTACATAACCCTGAAAATTCTGATAGGAAAGCGGCTGATGTACTGTGTTTGTCCATCCGTCATATGGCTGTAAAATGACCTTGCCCTTCCCTCTGGTGCAGGCTATGGAGTCTCAGATAGGGGACTTTTACAAGGATGTGGGAGACCTGGGAAGCTTGCAGGGGGTCTGCCTACCCCAGCGAGGGCTGACGGCAGGTGACAGGGAGGGCGGCGAGCAGTCAGACGGGGTAGAGACCCGCATCGTCCGCCTCATTGAGCCCCTGAAGGAGAGACGCCGTATCCTGCTGGCTTCCAAAGAGATGCACCAAGTCGCCCAAGACCTGGAGGATGAGATAGTGAGTGCCAACCTATTTTTTACAATCCTTTCAAGTTATAAGTGTCCTCTGCTTCATCTGTCAGAGTTAGTAATGTTAAGGTTGAGGGTGTTATGTCACATACATTTAAGGAATCAGAATTTGAAAGATTTAATTAATGATACAAAGTTCATGTGTCTCACTGATGCTTTCCATGTTTAATACTATACATAGATCCTTACATAAACTGAAAATGTAATGACCTGACTGTTGTTACGTGATAGCTGTGGATTCAGGAGAGGCTTCCCGTGGCCTCCTGTAAGGATTATGGGAATAACCTCCAGAGTGTACAGCAGCATGTGAAAAAGAACCAGGTAAGTGTCAAATATGACATTCGGCCATGATCAGTTGAGATGTGACCGAAACTTGCTTCACCTCTTACCACTTATCTCCAATTGATCCTTTAGACACTCCAGAGGGAGCTGGCAGGACGGCGGGCTCGTGTTGAGGAGGTTCTGGACAGGGCGGGGATTATCGCTTCACTGAGGACTCCTGAGGTGGAGTTTGTGCGTGAAGGGGCGGGGCATGTGCGCCAGCTGTGGGAGGTTTTGCAGCTGGAGACAGAGAGGAGGTCTGTGTTGCTGGACGCCACTCTGCAATCTCAGCAGTACTACAGTGAGGCAGCTAAAGTGGAGTCCTGGCTGTCAGGTCAGAAGCTTCATCTGGTCAATGAAGAAAAAGGCACGGTAAGGATAGACCTGGTAATCAAACAGGTCTTTGTTAGCATAAATCTCAAGTGAACATGTGAAACCTACATCCTTTCATTATTCTGATATTTTCAGGACGAGGCAAGCACGCTGCAGCTGCTGAAGGCCCACCTGGCTCTGGAGCAAACAGTGGAAACATATGCAGAGACCGTAGGCATGCTTTCCCAGCAATGCCAGCATCTTCTGGAACTTGGACACCCAGATAGGTGTGGAATGAACCACCATCACATATGTATTCACCAAGCACATATATAGCCGTAGAAAAGAGGAAAGTTAAATTTCATGCTCCATCTGTTGGATGATATTAGGGTGATATTGTCAATGCTCATCTTATTGGTAGCTGCTACATTTTTTTTCTCTCAATATTCCACAGCGAGCAAATCACCAAGCAGCAGTCCCACATAGACCGGCTGTATGTGTCTCTGAAAGACATGGTCGAGCACAGGAAGACCAAGCTGGAGCAGCAGTACTGGCTCTATCAGCTCAACAAGGATGTGGAAGAGCTAGAGAAGTGGATCACTGACCGTGAGGGGGTAGCAAGTTCTACTGAGCTGGGCCAAGACCTGGAGGATGTCACGGTCAGTCCATCAGCATGCTGCACTTCTCTGATGACAGGAGATTCTAAACTTTTATAGTCTGAGTAATGTTACACCATGAACCATGATCATATAATTATAGGATTATGTAGCATCAGAACAGTGAAACACAGTTGCATTGTTTATGCTATAAGTGAAATAAGTAGTGGTGGTTAATTAACCATTCAAATGTTTGTTTCAGCCGTGTATGTCTAACACTGTAGACTTACACTAAGGATCCACTAAACTCTAAGATTATAATAAAACAATCGAGCTTGAAAATCTCCAAATAAACCAGTTTTATGTGCACTGTTTTGGTTATGAGAAGTGTTCTACACCAATTAATGACTCACTGTCATTATTCTTGTCAGTTTATGTCCTAGATAAGCTGGACAATTGCATCAACACTGATGTACACAAGCTACAGCCACAAAAATGACTGTAAAGTCACGGCTATCGTTGAGGTTTTGTGAGCCAGATGCAAAAATATCCCAAATCTTTTTGCAGTAGGCTCTGCGACACAAGGACTCACCCTCAATTTTGTTTACCAAGCGGGACATTCTCTGTCAATCCAGCATCATTTTGAGGGGACGGCAATAACTCATGATGCATAGCATTGCAATTGTCCTAATGGGTGGAATTAATAAATTAGCAGTTTGAAAGAAAAACACCTGATGTTTAATGGCTGCTTTGTTTTTTTTAGTGAAAGAACAAAGCAGCCGCGAGAGAGCAATAAAAACAGCTGTAAATGCTCTATCTCTAAAATCTATAATTTGTTTGTAAAAGGCTAAAGTCTCAGGACTAAAGGACAACTGTGGCTGTGTCTCTGTATAGCTATGTTTTCTAACATCATGTAGGATGTTTGACAAATCCACTTATTTATTTTTTAATTTTTATTTTTATCATAATTTTTTTACTGGCCAGCACTAAAGTTTTTCTGTCACATTAAATCTACTGACTAGTCATTAAACAGATTCTAACAGAGCAACAACAACAAATACAAAATGACACCTGTGGTTCCTCATTCTAAGATCCTCGTCTCCCCTTACTCAGACACATTTAAGAAATAGAAACATCCTTGATGGTGGCGGACCTCGGTTGGTTTCCAGGTTACGGGCTCGAGGACTGAAGGTTGATGGATGAGAGCGAGCATAATTAGCAGTATAGAAAGCCTCAAGAATGTCTCAAAAATAATAAGTATAATGAGCCTCACAAAGGGAGTAAATTTGCATCAATGAATTTTACAGCATTGTAATAAAATGAATTAGTTTGTGTTCTTGTGTCCAGTCCCTGTAGTGTTGTGTTGTTTATGTGTGTTCCAGGTGCTTCAGGAGAGATTTACCAAGTTTGCCTCAGAAACCAACAACATTGGCCAGCAGCGCATGGAGCAGGTGAACAAAATGGTGAACGAGATGATAGACTGCGGCCACTCGGACGCAGCCACCATCGCTGAGTGGAAGGACGGCCTGAATGAGTCATGGGCCGACCTCCTGGAGCTGATGGAGACCCGCAGACAGATGTTGGCAGCATCGCACCAGCTGCACAAGTTCTTCACTGACTGCAAAGAGGTACAGTCAAAACAAATACCAGCCTGTGATTCAGGTGTACAGTGCTCTTCATCGCCGTTTCAAAGGTAGACAGTCTGGGACATGCGGCTTCTATTTTTAAAACGCTCGTGACGATGCTGTCCTGTGTTGTAGGTCTTGGCTCAGATCGCGGGGAAGATGAAGCAGCTGCCAGAGGTGAGGGCGTGCCAAGCCAACATCACCAACCCAGCCACCCTGCAGAGACTCATGCACTCTTTTGAGCATGCCCTTCAACTGCTAGTCGCACAGGCAAGTGATCTGATCTCTTTCTGAGTCACACACTGTACTTTCTGCTCATGCGATGCACTGCGATGAGGGCATATAAATTTCATCAAACATATGTTTGACAAAAAACAGAATCCTTTGCCATATCCATAGATAATCTAACCCTTAGAATAAATAAGTATATTTTAATATATTCCTGTTTATTTGTGCGTGTTTTAAATCGCTTGTTTTGTTCTATCAACAGTCCTCTAATAACCTCTGATGAAATCACTTCAGTTCAGTGTGTTTCTTACAAACACAACCATTCTTCTAGCTTGAGCCACTAACTCTTTTCATCCTGTCTTGGTGCAGGTGAGGCAGCTGCAGGAGAACGCTGCCCAGTTGAGAACCATCTATGCTGGTGAGAAAGCTGAGGCCATCATGGTCAAAGAGCAGGAAGTGATGGAGGCGTGGAAGGAGCTGCTGAGCTCTTGTGAGGCCAGCCGCGTCCAGGTCACTTCAGTAACCGACAAGGTGCAGTTCTTCTCAGTGGTGCGTGAAAACCTGATGTGGATGGAGGGCATCATGGGCCAGATAGGATGGGATGAGCCAAGGTAAGACATCTGACATATACTACTTAAGATGTTGTGCATAAATCCTATTGTATACAGTGTATGGTTGGGGTTTAGTAACTGCATTTTATGCTTTAGTGTTCAGTTAAACCAAAACTATTTGTGGTCTTGTGCTCTCCCTGTAGAGAGAATTCCATGACTGTGTTGAAGTAGGCTGCCACCTTGACCTAATCTTATACGACATCTGTTATTCAGTTTTTCATATGATGCATTTTTGGCAATACATTTTACAATATAATCATTGCCATTATTTGTCATTTCACCCAGCCAGTTCCACTGTGCAATAAGATCCCAGCTCTTTCACACTTGGCTTGAAATTTTAGAGCAGCTGCTGATATATGAACATATGCACGACCATACAGGACTGTGGGACAGATAAAGATGGCAAAACATATGTACATTTCCAGTCTGGAGAGCTAAAGTGTTTCGTTGATTATGCTAATATTTTGGTGATTGGTTTCAGATGAAAAGATTAAAAATGTCAGAAATTCTCTTGTTACAGTTTCTCAGTTATGGAGATTTTCAGCTTTTTCTTATGTCATGGTTTTGGACTGATGGTTGAGCAAAACAAGACATTTGAAGATGCTGCCTTGGGTTTAAAAAAGAATGATCTGTTTTCAGCAATTTTATCCAGCCGTGGTCAAAAGTTCATATACACAGGTAAAGAACTTGCTGTCTTGGGTTCCAATGATTTCTACAACTCATTTAACCATGATGGAATGAGTGGAACACATACTCGTTTGTCACAAAATGTTTTTAAAACATTTATTAAGTTTGGTTCATGAATTTATTAGAGGTCTTCTGAAAATGTGACCAAATCCTCTGGCTAATTTTGAACCACTCCTTGACAGAAGTGGTGAAGTTCAACTAAATGTGTTGGTTTCCTGGCACAGACTTGTTTCATCAGCACAGCCCATGTGTTCCTCAACCTCAAGTGTAGCCTGATTAAGCCATTCCTTTACCACTTTTGACGTGTGTTTGGGATCACTGTCCTGTTGGAACACCCAGCTGCACACAAGAGTCAATCTTCTGGCTGGTGATTTTAGGTTTTCCTTTAGAATTTGGAGATAATCCTCCTTCTTCATTATTCCATTTATTTTCTTTAGAGCACCAGATCCACTGTCAGCAAAAGAGCCCCACAACATAGTACTACCACCACCATGCTTGATAGTAGGTATGGTGTTCTTGCGGTTAAAGGCCTCATCTTCTCTTTTCCAAACATATTGCTGATCTTTTTGGTCAAACGTCTGCATTTTTGTTTCATTTTACCACAGTTTTCCTTCAGAACGTTTTTTCTTTGTCCATATGATCAGCAGCAAACTAAAGGCGAGCTTTAAGACACCACATCAGGAGCATGGGCTTTCTATCTTGCTCAACCTATGTTATTGCAAAACACGCTTGACTGTTGAACCTGTCACCTGTCTTCCAGCAGCTTCTAATTCATCGCAGACTTGCTTTTTAGCGTTTTTTTGTTGGCTCTTGACCATCCTGACCAGTTTTCTCTCAGCAGCAGGGGATAGTTTGTGTTTTCTTCCTGATGGTGGCAGTGACACAACTCTGCCATGCACTTTATGATAACAAACAGCTGTTTGTACAGTTGGTCTTGGGACTTGATTGATTAAATATCAAAATCGTTGTCTATTTACTTTTAGGCCAATGGTGGCTTGACACTGACCTAAAAAACTGAACATGCAACCATAATGTACCTGGTTCAGATCCAGTCTTTGTTGCATGTCTCCCCAAATTCCCTGACCATTTCTTTACAAACAGTATACGACATGGAGGTTAAAGGCTCCAAAAATAATCCTTGGGAAAAAGAAAAACAGTATTAAGAGTATATAACCAGTCAAGTAATTCTGTTAGGCTGTAATGCTCATTGTAAACAAGAATTACGCAGCGGGTGTTGTCAGCATAAAAGGCTATAGAATGGTTCAGCTGCTGGCACTAGAGGAGAAGTCAGCTGATCACCAAAGTCATTATTATTATTCTTCTGGGCACCATGAATGTCTTTCACAAATTACATACACATCCATCTGGTAGTTCGGACCGTCCCTAGAGCCACGCCACTAACTAGAAGTTCTGACAATGGACTTATTGATTGAGTTATCGTTTTAACATCACTATATAGAGAGCAGCAGGGATGATGTATTTTATAGGCAAACCTGGAAGGGAGTGTTGACTTCAAGGTGAGTTTCTGATTCCAGGTGTTAGCACTAATTCTTGCAGCACTCTATTACAGTTTTTAAGGAGTATACTTGGGAATTATTCAGCTAACATTTTACGATCTGTTGTTATAAGGATTCTTTTATATTGTTTGTTGCTAAATCTTATCTAAATAATCTGATCTATCCCTTTCTTAGGGATTTGATGGCTCTGGAGGGGATGATGAAACAACATCAGGAGCTGAAAGCCAAAGTAGACGGCCGCAGCAAGACAATACAGCAGTGTGCAGATCTCGGCAAGATCCTGATAGCTGCAGGCAATCCTGCATCAGAGGAGGTCAGACAAAAACAGTAAAACACATATGAATATCACACATACCACAAAAGAATACATAAAAGCATACAATTACTTAAGATGTGTTGTTGTGGTCATGACTGCAAGCTGTCTGTCACCACAGATCAAAGAGAAGTTGGACAGCCTTCTGGCTAAGCAGAAGGATCTTATTGAAAAATGGGACAAACACCAGGAAAAGTTACAGCGCAGTGAGTAGAAGATACGACTACATCAGAGCAGAGGCAGCTCTTAACACAACACCATGTTAAATGTCAAATGGGCTCAGACTGTAAATGGTTTTTCCACGTTGTCCTCTTATCATGAATCATGTATGAATCTTATTGTTCGTCTTGTTTGAGCTGAACGTTCCACACTTACTCTGCACATGACTAAAGTGATAAGTTATACATCCGAACTGTGATCTCACACATACAGTAAATATCACCATAATGTACACACAAGCATTGCTACTGAAGTGTGCATTAAAATGTAGTGGTGGTGTGATGGTAACAGTACTGCTGGTCTGCTGTCACCTCCAGAACAGGAAAGGTTCCAATTTGCCCAGGAGACGGTGAAGGCAGAAGCCTGGCTGAAGGCCAAAGAGCCGCTGATCACCTCCAAGGAGCCAGAGGGAGGAGAGGTCCGGGCCCAAACAGACGAGGTTGAGCAGCTCATCCTTCGCCATGAGGCCTTCCGCAAGGCTGCTGTAACCTGGAAAGAACGCTTCAGCTCTCTCCGCCAGCTTTCCGCAGTAAGCTTGACTGTAGATAAATGTTTAATCAGTTTGGTGGAGTCACAATTTAATGCTGCTACAGGAAAAAAAAAAATGTGACCTTGGGATGTTATGTTTGCTTAGCAGGCATGTGTGCATGCCATGAGTTTGCATCGTTATGGGCTTAAATCTGCCTCATGACGTTTGCTGCATGTTCTATACCCTCACTCACTGCACCCCCCATTTGACTTTCATGCGCCATTGTTTAGTAGCCACTAAAAGAGACTGGTTTGAGCAAATCATTCTTAACTTTTATTGGACCATCGTGTGTTTGATTTCTGGCTTGATTTGGGTTTGTTTAGTGCTGTTAGTTATTTAGTTGACTCTCTCTTTAGGCTGAGAAGAAAAAAGAGGAGGAGAAAAAGACAACCCCACTCTCCAGCCGAAGGATGTTCCCATTATCTTGTCTGACGCCCAGTGTTCCATCAACCAGTGCTACCTCACCTTTCTTGAGGCAGACAATACAGGCGCATATAGAACACAAACCCTTACAGACCAGTCTGGATCTAGGTGCCACCGCTGCAACCCAGAGATTTTCCTCAACCCTATCCAGCTACAACCCGGTTATAAATGGATCAGGCTACTCTGGACTGGAACAGCAGTGCAAGCTGGTGGGCTCCTCGTACCTTGGGATGAACCACCAGGCAGCTGGAGGTGGAAGTGACTCCGGTTTCTCTGCGCTGACCTCACAGAGTGGTGGAGCGGACACTTCTACTTATCTGGGTATAAACCATCAAACTGCTGGCAGTGCAGAGAGCTCTGGGTACTTTGGGCTGACTACTGGGTGTGTGGGTGGCATGCAAAACCATCTAGCCAGTGGCAGGTTAGGAAGTTCAGGTAACCTAGCTCAGCAGCCAAGCAGTGGAGGAATGGGAAGCCCTGGCTTTATGCCTCAGCAGAATATGGGCAGTTCTGGATATTTGGGCCAAACACAAAACATGGGAAGTTCTGGGTATTTGGGACAGCAGCCTAATTTAGGGAGTACAGGATATTTGGCACAACAGCCTAATATGGGGAGCTCTGGGTATTTGGCACAACAGCCCAATATGGGGAGTTCTGGGTATTTGGCACAACAGCCTAATATGGGGAGTTCTGGGTATTTGGCACAACAGCCTAATATGGGGAGTTCTGGGTATTTGGCACAACAGCCTAATTTGGGTAGCTCTGGGTATTTAGCACAGCAACCTAACATTGTGAGTTCTGCATACCTAGCACAGAATTATCAGGGCAGTGGGGGAATGGGTAGCTCAGGCTATCTGGCACAAAATCATTACAGCAGTGGAAGTCTGGGTAGCTCTGGTTACCTGGCGCAGAGTGGTGGCATCATGGACCCTAAAATGGCATATGCATGGCAGCACCTGAAGGCTGACTTCATGCAGCCCAGGATCAACCACATCCACAAGGCTGTAAACCCCCTCCTAGAAGCCAGTAGAGTGCAGCGGGAACAGTTTGGGGACATCCCAATGGCTGATATGGGTCCAGAGTCAGGGCTGGAGCTCCTCCATGGCCGCCTCCAGAGGGATCCCCGTGGCAGCCGCTCTGATCCTCAGATGGACCATCTGAGGAGAGAGAGGGAGTACAAGCTGGGTAGACAGACCTCCAGTGAACAGGAGATCCAGGCCAGGCTCAACGAGCTGCCACTCATTGTGCGTCAGGAGCGCTACAGGAGGCGCCTGGAGAGGCAGTCGTCCAGTGAACAGGAGGGGAGCAGCAAGCAGAGGCTGCAGAGGCAGGACTCGAGTGACCTGGAGGGCTCTGTTAAGGAGGGCTCTGACAAACGCTCAGGGTATGTGAATGAGTTGTGCTGGTGGCAGTAAAATTTAAATGATGCTAACAGAATTTGGCTTTCCAGTTTGCCTTGTCAGCATTGTCCAGCGTGATCCTAATGATTTTTAGGGTCACATAATGATTGTGTTCACTGTTTGGGTGACTCATTGCAGGGAGAAGAGATCCACCATGGCAGAGATTGTAGAACAAGTCCAGGAGAGAGAAGCAGCAAATGTGAGTTAGCCTGCATACAGTGTATCATATTAGCGTTGTATATGATAATTTGTCTTTGTGCATTGGAGTCATGATCCCTTTTTCTCTACTGTCTAAGGCACGGGGAGAGCCTTATCGGCCTCCTAGCAGCCTCTCAGCACCCGTGACTCGTTTTGACGGACGCCCTCGTGCCAGGGACCGCCCAAAACCCAGGAGGAGGCCCCGTCCAAAAGAGCCTGAGGAGACCCGCCGTTCTCGTTCAGCTCCAGCTACTGGTGCCCCAACGACACCTCAACCACCTTCACACACTGCCCAAAACGAAGGCTTCCTTTACCGCAAAAAGGCAACCACCTCTGACCTTGAAGCTCAGCAGAGAAGCCCAAATAGGTACAGCAGACAAAGCTTATAATTGACCATTTGCCAAAGTCCAAACCTGTCCAGCAATTATCCAATTGTAGCAACCGTATTGAGTCACAACAGGCCTGTTTAGCTTTGGATTTCCCCAACTGTTGAGGCAGTTTGAAAGGGGTTCTAATAAAAAGATTTTTTTTAAAAACACCATTTGAAGAGTTTTTTAAGTGATATTTATTGACGTGCTTTCAAAATCAAAATCAAAAGCACAAGAACAAAACTGTAAGGAATAAAAAAAAATCAGTGTCCCCTACATGGTTAATTGGGCGAAGATGCTTTTTCATATGAAATGTAGCTTTTTGCAAGTGCATATTTAGTGACAGTGGTTTAGTGGTTTTCAACCAACTCATGTAGCTAGTTTATGCTAATCTGACAATGACATTTCAACCTACAAAGTCATCAGCTGCTGGAAGAAGATGACTGCTTTTGTCTTTCTGTGTCCAAAAAAAGTACTCCAGTGTTTTTGAAATGATAAAGAATTCCATCAGTAAATCTGCCACTGCTTTCGTTGTAAACTGTGTTTGTGCTGTGTAAGAACAGAGAGCACAATAGTCATAGAAGCAGTAATAAGGGGGATCGGCTTAGCCAATCAATTCAAGCAAAGTAGCGTTAAATACAAGTCCAAATTCAGTTCTTGTACCTTCATAATGACTGTGTCATATAATGTTTATTAGGGTAGAAGCAAAAAAGAATAATTTGAGAAGAGTTACATCCATTTGGCCCAAGTTATGTCCAGAATCGTAATCTGTTAAGATCCACTTTTATTACTGTAATTCCACTGTAATTCTGATTTTACAGCAAGTCCTGGGTGAACGTATATTGTGTGCTGAAAGAGGGAAAGCTCACCTTCTACAAGGATGCAAGGAACCACACCACAACGTACAATGAAGAGCCTCCCGTGGACCTTAGTAACTGCACATTTGATCCTACAATGGGATACAAGAAGAAGAAAAATGTCTTCATTCTCCAGTAAGAGCTGCTTTATTGTGGCATTTGTGTACATTTTCTTTGAAATTAAAAACAACTCCAGATTTAAGATTGAAACCTCACTACTCAAAATACTGTAGTAGAAATATATTATTCATTAGACTGGTAAGGGCAGTACTGACAATCCCTGTTGATTTCCTCTGAACAGAATGACCGATGGAAACAACTTTGCATTCCATGCAAAAGATGAGGTAAGAACATTCATATTTAAATCATGTTTAAGAGAAGCAGACATTAAGACTCAATCCTTTACTTCAGACCTTCTATGCACCACACAAGACGTCTATGAGAGAGACACTACACCTTTATAGATTAGGTTTGCCACAGTTTCAATAATTTCTTTATTTTTCATTCTGTAATAGGCAGAGCAGACAGTAACGCTGTCTGCAGACAGCAGCCTGCTACTGTGTACGACATAAGAGCCATGGACTGAACAACACACATTAGCTTTCCTGCTTAAGTCTCCGTCTCATCAACTTACAACTATGAACGTACATATTGTACCGCACCAACTTGTTGAACAAACGACCAAAGTGAGCTGCAGAGTCCGGTTTGCAGGCTACATAGCTTATTAGCAGCAAACACAACAACAGAGTTTAAGATTAAACCAGCACAAAAAGATTGATAATCTTTTTCAAAAATATAGATGTCACTGAGTTGTCAGCAATTCTACCAATGAAACATTTCCCGTCCGACTCCTTAGATGTTGTCATTTAAGTAACTGTTTGAGGCCAGTAACACTTAGAATTGACAAATATTTCTGAAAAAAAGGCAAATTCAGAACAAAGTCCACAAAACCAAAGAACACATGATGTACCTAAAACATTTTTTCTTTGTTCAAGCCCCATTAATCCTCTCACAACCCCTCAAATGTATCATATAACCCATAAGGTAGCGAACCACTGTTCTAAACTACCCAATACCCATAATGTATTTAAAAACTAGCTCCAACTCAAGCAGCTACAACAGTGAAACACTGCTTAAACATTAATGTGTCAGTATCGAATAATGTCATATTTATAATATATCAGTCACAGGTAAAATTTTGCCGCAGAATGACTGCTTCTGCTGTTGATGCTTTGAAGTGGCAATTTCGAAGATTTCCAGAAGCGACAACTGCAGGTGCATTTATGGACCTCGCTGCTTTCCAACAATCCAGTGTTGCGTCAGTCAGTTGGCAGTTGGCAGCTTTGCCACACCTCCATAACAACACCGCATGAAAGCAAAAAGGGAAAGATGTCTATTGAGACAGTAATTATAACACTTACTATTTACTGAATAAAACATGGTTGCTATGAAAGTAACGGTATGTACATACTAGGGTTGGGTGATGTCTGCCAAATTGACATATGACGGTGTCTACAGTGAAACATCGTGGTGGACGATGACATCGCTGTTTATGAATTTGAGGCAGCGTGTCCCCTCAGTGTTGTCCTCAGGCAGCAGTTGCTGTCAGCTCACCACTGCAGCCACTGCTGTTTCTCACCGTTGCTCTGACATCAATCTCACCCTGTAGAGGAAAACGCCAAAATTCTGCACCACATGTCCGTAACTTAGCTTTGATCAGCCTCATATGCACAAAACAACATTGGATGACGAGCCAAGGAAGCTGAGCTCAGAAAACTGTGTGTAAAATCGCCTCAACTGAGAGAAACAGCAGCCCATGGGGAAAAAAGACTACTGACACAAATTTAACTGAGTGTCTTGGGCTCCCCTAACTAAGATGGTTGAATAAGAAAATAATAAACGGGACATGGAGACGTAATGTAAGTGCACTGAGCAGCAACATACTTGTTTTCATTTCCTCTCCACACATCAACAACTCTTGCCCTATGGCAACTCTGAGGGGAAATGCTACTTTCTGCTGCTCTCTGGTGAAGAGCCTTTTGAATCACAATGTTACGATGGTCAGGGATAAGTACTAGTTGCTGTTGTTCATCGGCCTAACCCTAGTACATACTTATTCATTGTCTAACATTAGGCTAACTTATTCTTGTCATTACGATGCAAAGCAATCACTCTGTCTGGCCGACCAACCACTGTTGGTTGAGAGCATTACTAACTTTGCTCCGCTTTTAATATTTGATGGGAAAGTCA
Source organism: Diplodus sargus (assembly GCA_903131615.1). Taxonomy (NCBI): domain Eukaryota; kingdom Metazoa; phylum Chordata; class Actinopteri; order Spariformes; family Sparidae; genus Diplodus; species Diplodus sargus. The sequence goes on from CAEMYA010000025.1 coordinate 6,203,552, forward strand.
CCACCGACAGTGTTGTGCAAGTGTACTACTACAGCAAAGGGCTTTCATCAGTGGGCGATAGGCTCAGTCATCATTGTGTTATCTCATTCAGCGATAGTGACTTAACAGATATTTATTTACATGAAAATCTTCGAGATTATTACTTCAGTTTTGCTCATAATACATCTGTACTTTGAACGCAGGACTTTTGTTTGCAATGTAGTGTTGTAGTAAGTTGTTATATTGGATCGGAGTACTTCTTTCCACCACTCTTTCAAGGTCATGTTCAATTCTATTGTCACAGTCAGTACTAGAAACATTTACCGCCTCTGTTTCTTACGACTTTGTACTGACACCTGAAATAAATCAGTTAAAATAAGGGGATAATGCACAGTTTGAATTGGATTCTCTTTTCTTTTGAAGGCTCAAATATTGATATATAACGTTGACCTGGTGTAAATCAAACACAAAACACGATGTGAAAAACATTAACAGAAAGATATGACATGAGAAAAGAGCCTCCTCACATGCATGTGTCTTTTACTGCTTCCTGTAGGAGGACCTGAAGGCTTGGACTTCAAATATCACCACCTGTCTAGCTGAGCATGAAGACATGGCCAAGTGGGACAAGCCAGGCACCTCGTCCATGGACCCCGACCACTCTGAGCGGAAGGAGAAGTCGGAGGGTGACGCAGACGCCAGGTCAGAGAGGTCCGAGCTGGCCGAGGGGGAGGAGAGGTCCGAGAAGGAGAGGTCAGAGAAAGGGGATGGCTCGGAGAAGTTAGACACATCAGAAATTGCAGACAAAATGGAGGGCGGGGCAGGGGGCTCCAGCACGTCTGGAAAGAGCAAATGAGGAGCCCCTTTGTGTTTTAACATTACTCACTGACTAAAGGCATAGGATGCGGTGGGTGGGAGGGATGGATGGATGGAGAGCATGTGCAGCTAGGTTTGCAGATCCTCAGTCACAGAGCTGGAACACACTGAGGCCACGGCCCTTGGACTGACTATTGTTACTGTGACAGACTAATCTCTCTCAGCCCCTCCCCTTCACCCAGGCAATACATCAGTGCTTGCATTGTGCCACCTGCTGGTAGATAGGAGGTTGGCCCAGACAGACAGACAGACTGACACACAGACGGACACACAGACACCCAGACGGACAGACAGACTCCAACAAGTGGTCCCAGGAATAAGCCACTGTCACGTCCCATCGTTGATCGTTTAATCTCTTGGATTCACAGCATCTTTCTGTATGTATCTTTGACTGATAATGTAATGCTCTGTCTAGCTAGACAAACCCGAGAAGTGGTGAATGAAATGTTTCACAATATTAAAAAAGAAAAAAAACGTTTTTTGAAGCAATATACTTTTTTATTTCTTCTCTTTGTTGAAGAGAGAAAAAGGGAAAAGGAAACAAGAAATAATTGCAAATGTGAACTCTATGATTTGTCACATCCACGTAAGCTTACTCCATGCAGTTGTGCACCTTAGACACTTGACACATCTGTATACTAATCATAATGACATTTAATCCCATCACACGGCTAGCTTTGAATCATCTAAATATAATGGAATGCTGGTGTTACCCACCTGACTTCATTGGTGTCAATGACTACACATTTCTGCAGTTTCTTTTGAGTTTTTATTATTATTATTATTATGCTTATTATTATTATTATTATTATTTGTCCACAATGATCCATGTCAAGAAAAGAGCTGTCCATCAAATTCTAATCCATTAACCCAAGGTGTGTTCAATGCTCAAAGTGGCACTTAGCCTATGTGACACAATGCCTTTGTATACATGACAAAAATCAGAACATTGCATGAGATAGTCTATTAGTGCACCTGTTAAACTTGCCTTTATTTTTATGTTCTTGAAATAATTTGGGCAGTATTAGAAATGCAATAATTTAATGTGAGAGGGGGGGGACAGGATTTTGCTCTCATGGTCCACTTCTCAGAGTCCAGAGGTAAGTTTGACAAAGAAGGGTTGTCTTCTATCCACAGTAAGCATGAGAAGAAACAAGAAATTTCTGAGGTGGTGTACCAGAGAAGTGACTACTCCTTGATCTGTAACATGAATTAAGAAGCCAAATGGCCCCTCTGCTGTTTGTACTGTATTACTGCAATTTTATTTTCCACTGAATGTACTGATTTCAGCTGTGAAATGTTCAATCACCACTGAGTCTGTGGTGCCCAAAATTGTAAAACCCTGAAGCAGTTCACTGAGAGTTACACCTCTCTGTACCCTGTGTCTTTCATTTGAAGTCCAAACTGATTAGATTCTCTCCATCAAAGGCAAGTTAAATGTAAAACTGTCATGATTCAAGTCATGAATTGTATATACCTATCTTTGTATGTATACCAATAAATCCTGTGCTCTAATAAAACAATACTCTGAACTGAAATGGGTAAAATTAAAACATTTGTATTAATCCACAAATAAAAACAATCATCACTCAAATATATTAATGTTTATTACATTTAAATGAAAATTATGCAAATTAGGAGTCACTATTAAATATCATAGTGTATATACGTACACCAGTATCTAGTTGTATGAAACACCTTTTACCAGGGAAGAGCAGCAGGTCATACTGTAGGTATGCTTGTTGTATTTTTATATGCCTATATTTATTCATAACAGATTCGGGAGTTGCCCCGCAGCCCCAATAAGAACTTGTAATAATAGCTGATTGAGTAGTCAGTGTGTCTGTGAGAGGTGTGCTAAATTTATATATTACAGACAAGAAAAATAATCCAATAGCCGGGGCAGATCAGTACATGCTGCTCCGGATAATCTAATTATTGGTGACTAAAGTGAAGTACAGTATGCTGTGACCACAGAGATGATCACGCATTAGTCCACCCATTGTTTGTCATGTGTGTCAATTATTTTTACGGATAGAAGTACAGTTAAAGTTTCCTTAGTGTCCGTCAAATGTAGCCATGTTGACAATTTAAAAGACAAAGGAGGAAACCCACATGCCATGTGACAGCCGTGGAGACTTTATTCAAATGTACTTAGTGTTTTTCCCATTTGCCGTCCTGTCAGATTGCACCTCAAATATGTAAAAAGAAATGACTAATTAACAGTCTTCCTTTCGATGAAAACACCAAAAGTATATCTCAGATGCAGCACTGCGTGAATTCACTGACTTGAGGATTGTAGTGACAGTCTGCTGCATCTGTCTGTATTACTGCAGCCTTCAAATTTAGGCGAACGAGAATAGATAAGCTGTGTTATGATGTGAATGTTATTTTCATTTGTCAGTCACTGTTTGTTTTTTACATAAGTGCCATGTCATGCAGTCTGCTGAAACAGTGGTTCAGAGGAGAAGGCTTAGAATTGGCTATTGAGACATGAAGAAGGTTTCACTCGTCTGACAGTGAGCCTGTCATTGCAATACACATTTTTATCATTGAGATAGGAGCTCTAGTATTTTCATGTGGCTGTAGTTGTTCTGACTCATTGCTCATGGCAGATATTTAGCCCGCATCACCATGTGCGTTTTTCAGTGTTTGCTTCCGAATCACTTTTATGAAACACACAGGGGGATTTTTTTTCCACTATGTTATAACAGTAACAGTCGAAATTAAATAGGCAGCATAACCGTGACTGAAGAAAAAAAAAAAATATTGTGCAAACTTTGTTTCCTTCATTGATGGTCTTACAAGTGTGTATGTCTTTGTTACTTTACATTACAACTTGCTGCTATGACATTAAATAAAACCTCCAAACTTGCTGATGCAAACTTGACGTGGATTTGATGTGGACACATGCTCGTCACACACACATACACACACACACACACACACACACACACACACACACACACACACACACACACACACACACACACACACACACACACACACAGACACACACACACACACCTAATGGAGACAGTTTGTTCCACTCACAACTGCAAGCTGAGTGGCTCTCTCTTCTTGTGACTAACAAACTTTTACTGCAGCTCTCCCTCTCTCAGTATCCATGAATCTGCAGGTGAAGACTCCAGCTGAAAAGACACAGCATGGATTAGTATTGACTGTACATCATCAGCTCCATATACTTGATGCTAAAGCCTTGGTGCTTCCAGATCATACATAAGATATATTATAGGGGCATACAGTCAAGTGTGTAGGTGTGATATTGTTATGTTAAACACACTCAACTGATACATAAATGTATTTTTTACGAACATCAGTGTCTGTGTGTCCCTCACATTAGCGCCCCCTGGAATAAGAGCTGAACTAGCCTTCAGACTGACACGACTGCACGACCGAGTCGTTGGTGGAAACAACTGAAGGGCTGGTATTTCCCAAACTGTGTCCATGTCAAGGGGTTATCGAAATGCTTCAGATCCGTCGTGCTTGCTTCTGTACATACAGTAACTGGTTCAACACAAACATTTTTATGCTGTATTTATGGCTTTTCTTATAGCAACCAATGAAACTGCTGAATTTCATCCGAGCTATGTACGTGCACTTTGAAATCAAATGTGAGTGGACATGTGAATAATTTATGTGAGTAAAAATAAAGGTTCATGCGACTTTTGTTTTGCACTGAAGTACAGCCCCATGCACAGTTTGAGACAGGAGTGGTGATGCAGGGTCTACTCTATGGGAAAACACAGAAGCATACGTACATGTATACAGTATTGCACAAATTCTGCACAACTTGATGTATGTTTTAAGAATGTACATTTTAATTTTGACTTGTTTGTCGAATTGAAAAACATCTGCCAATATCTGTCTGTGGAAATATGACCTATGGTATTGTCTCATAAAATCTGTTCATCCCTTGATTTTGCCATTGTCTTTTTTCTCCTCTGTAGGTTTGTATAATGGCCACTGACTTTAAACTCTTACACGGAGTCATTCTCAGTAAAATATCCTTTGCAAACCAAGAGCAATCTTAATATACTTCAGGTGAGTTGTTGTGGGTTATTACTCTGATTTAGAACAATTGGCAATACATCTGCTCGCTGTAAAACTGTTTTTGACCAAGACAAATGCTGATAACAGCATGGTCAAAAAGTCTGAGATCACTAGTGAAGATATTTCTATTAAGCATTGGTTCCTGATATAATACTATTTTTACTTCAAAAGTGATAACAAGCCTAATAATTTTGGCAAAAAGTTGAATGTTTGAAAAATGTCCATGTATTTCAAAGTATCTTAGTATGTCCCCATTTTGCTCTAATGACAGCATGCATTCGAGCTGGCATCCACTATTCCAGTAAACACATCTTAAAGACCTACAATGCCTTTTCGTTACTTCCTGTCCTTCAGTGTGTTGTGTTTTGTTTTATATACGTATATGTAGATGTTCATCTACTCATCTACACTAACATCTGCCCTCTTTTTTTGTATATTAATATTGATGACCCATTTCACAGTCAGTTTTCTTTAATAAACAATTTACCCTTATTTATAACACAGAGAGTGGGTTTCTCGTGGTGCGTTCAACGTCATAAAATGAAATTAGATTAGGTCAGTGGTTCTCAAAATCTCAAGGCACACCTGTATTCATAAACGTGCAAAATAGCCTCTAAAACGTGTTCAATCTCTGTACACATTTATTTTCATTTAATAATGCCATATACAATTTAACAAACATACTGCGGTTCCCTCGCAGGGGTATATTTGGAAATTAAGATATAGCACAGTACAGATATAGCCTGCTAAATAAGATAAAGAATCATTGGTTACTTGTTTAGATGTCTGTAATAATTATGTACAGTTGTAAAATCCAGTGGCACACCTGGACTGGCCTCATGGCGCACCAGTGTACCATCTAGGCACCTATGCTTTATAGGCCCACTCCATTCAATAATCTTTTTATTTATTTATTTTTATCAAAAATGTGATGTTTGGGGGATTTAAAGAAGTCATGGACTTGTTATTCGATGTTGTATATTATAATTGATGTTACAAAAGTCCAAACATTACAGCTTATTCGTGAGGACTGTGATGGGTGCTCTGTCCTGATCAAGTATTAGTGAGCTGATCCCATTGTCACAGATCTCTGATGTCTGTAGACCTGTATCTTCATTCCTTCATTTTCTCTAACTGGATATGACTGGGCTTTCTTGGGGCGTCACGTGACCGGTAGCTCAGCTTGTAACTAGGGGCGTGGCTCTGCTCACACGCAGTACGCAGCTACGGAAGCCTTCGAGTTCACCCAGCTAGTAGGCTTGTCTCCGAAAATGGCGAGTTGGGCAAGAGTTGCGGCTGTCTTAAGGAATGCGTTGAGGAGCCCCCGGTCTCTGCAGAGTCTGGCACTTCGCCGTGCGGTCGGCCCTGGCGTTTTCGGATGTCTAGTCGGAACTGGGCTGGTCTGTTATTATCAGTACCGTGCCAGCATCGGGACCCTGCCCTTCGCTGTTCATGCTGAGGAACAAAAAGTGAGTACACACCTCATAAAAGTTTGTGTCGTCGATACTGACGCCAAACAGTCAGACTCACCTGAACACTGCACCAATTTTTAATGTCTGTCTGATGCGATTTAAAGTCGTGTGTTGCTAAATACGTTATTGCGACACACTCACGTTAATATTTACAGAGAGGGCGTCAATACCGAGCCGATAAAGTTGGTATCAACAACTAACGCCCCCCAGCTGTCAGTTACTGACACACCACGCAGGGGATTTGTTTCCTATCAGACCAGCCATCATGATTGGCACGGTTCGGTTCCTGTGATACCTACAGTGATATTTGTGTCACCCGTGCTGTTCCAGGAAGCCGCAGCTCCCCAGGGCTCTGCCAGAAGGGTCCGTTTCATCCAGTTCGCCTCGGTGGTGTACGAACAGGAGCCGTACATGACCCCGCGAGACTTCCTGTTCTCCGTGATGCTGGAGAACGTGGACAGTAAGATGCTCTGACGTCCATTAATGCATAATCATATCATATGTCGCAGTCACCGGATACATATCAACCCAGATGAGCACGTATGGGAGGTTTTATCAGAATAGACTGATACTGTGCAAAAGCTGAGCAGAAGAGCAGAGAAGAGCAAATATAAAAATGAAATATGGAGGTATCTGATTGTAACATCTTCATATTTATTATATATATATATATAATACATGATTATTTGAAACAGTTATGCCAATAAAAGATCTTTCTGGGTGATTAAAAATGAGATCACCTTGCCTGCAGCATACTGAAAGCACAGTTTTAAAAGATATGAGTGGTTATGTGAAAATGCTGCATTGCAAAGTTTTATTTTAACACATATAGACGACATTAGGTCGTGAAATCAGACACATCAGACGTCTGTACTGGGAGCTTCAATGTGCTGGCAGCTCATGTCGCTATCAGATGTAACCCAAATGCATAAAACAAGGCTTCCTATTGTATTGGAGATGATTGTATTATTTTAAAAGGCTGTGATTGAAACATTCTTTTGTAAAAATAATTGAAATAGATAAAAATGTTCTTTTTTTTATTCTGGCAGCCATGGTGTCATTCATTTCAACATTTATAATGTATACAAACGACTTGTCGAAATATATCTTGTTGAGTTATTTACTGAGATTATCGCAAATGTTTTTCATCAGCGTTCAAACCCAGAGAGAAATTAGTAATTTATAGGTAGGTAGGTAATTGTGCGTTTCATATCATCACTTGAAGACATAACTCATGGGGAGTCAGAGACTGAGGAGGGAAGTTGGTGGACATTCAACAAAACATTATTAAAACTTCAAAACATTCCCTCATCTGTGAATATTTCTGCCTGAGTCACATGCATAGATTTTCATTTGTAGAATGAAATTTATTGTACAAAATAAAAACCTGCAGACTTTCTCACGTACAGATAAAGATGCATGAAATACATCTACGTACCTCCGTTCCATTGATCGAAGCTTGTTGTTCTGTTAACACGTCTTGTTTTTCCTCTCATGTAGGAAAGCTGCAGAAGAAAGTTTTAACACAAACGGTATGTTTAAATCATCATGTTGTGTAGTTTCAAGCAGCGCGCGTAGTTATCACATCATCAGTTTTGCTGTTTCTTGTCGCCGTCTTTGCAGGAAGTTGACAAAATGTTGGCGTCTGTCTCCAAAGTTCGGGCCGGTAATGATCTGTTCAGGACCTTAGGAGACGATGGTGAGTCTTCACTCGACACACAGGACCTTCGCATAGAATATTCTGTATTATTCAGATCCACATAAGAATGGGTTTGTTTGATTCCAGTTTAATTTTATCTGTGTGACCTTAACTGGACACATTTATGTCTGTATGTTAGCATTTTTATTTCAAAATCGGTCAATATATTTGTTGGTTAATATTTCCACAATATCATTTTTTTTGTGTCTTGCAGGGTTGATCTCCTACACAGAGTATCTGTTCCTGCTGACTATCCTGACTAGTAAGTAGATTCCCACACCTTGCCTGAGCTGCTGGGCCCTGCAGGGTCTTCCCCCACTCTCAGTAATATTGTGATGAATGGGCTTGCCTGTGATTCTGTGACTTAAGTGGATGCATTTTCTCGAGGAAGAGCTTGTTGGAGCTTCGCACACCTGCACATTTGAGTGGAGCTCGACCATTAATCAGCAGCTGCTGACCTGATTTGTGTTGTACCTCTGTAAGCACTGTCTCGAAGGCTGCGTTGAGAAATGTTACTCTGCCCCACTAACCAAGTGCATTGTTTTGTGCGAGGTTTTCTAAAAGTGTTTAGACCGCGCTCAGATGTCTGACAGTGCATTGCCGTTGCAGAGCCGCGTACAGGATTTCACATTGCATTCAAAATGCTTGATGTTGACGGCAATGAGCATGTGGACAAAAAGGAGTTTCTCAAGGTAAGACCTCTGAGGTATATTAATATTGAACATAACACTTGTCGTTTCACATGTAATTACGGAGAGACACATTGTACAGAGATTCTATTTGTTCAAATGTCCGTGTGCATTTAAATGAGAAAATACTGCCACCTTTAATGCTGCGTCAAGCACTGATGCTCCCGCGGTTGTAAGTATGGACCATGGCTCCGTGTGAAGGTGAGGGAGAGCTGCACTGCTAGTGACTCTGGTCTGTTTTTCATCTGTCATGTGTTTGCATCTGTGCAGCCTGAGTCAGCCCCTCACTGTAGTCCATTTCCGTAAAGCCACTTGACATTTTTGTGCCTGTTCCAACCAGACTCGTCCTCTGTGATGACAGGCACAAGACCGCAGTGTGCTTAGTCTAGATCAGGCCCAGGCTGGCAGACTGCATGTTGGCACGCATGCACCTTATGTCGTATTTTCATGTAGTGACTTGGTGCACATAGCATTCAAGAGTAGAAGTGCATGGATTCTTATTTGCTGCAGTGTCTATCCTGTGTCGCTCAGAATAAAGGTCTTGTCTCTGGTTTCATCAGTAAAATCATCATTTTTTTTTGTTTTGTTTTTTTGCAAGCATTCAGATAAGCAGGATGTGAAGTTGTTTTCAATTTTATTGTGGAAATATTATAATGTTTTTGAATGTTTCTTTTTTTGCTTCTGAAGCTGAAGAAAATTATTGGGAAAAGTAAAATGAAAGCTCCTAAGGAGAGCACAGAGGTCAGTATTCGCACTACCTTCAAATGAATTTGAGCCTTTTTAGCATCACTAACGAAATAATGCAATGCCTGCCTGTTCAGTTTAATAGCAGTGTACCGTATATTCCCTGAATGTTTACAGAAACCAGTGGAAGAAGGAGAATGTGTTAACACAACACTGCAGACATACTTCTTTGGAAAGAAGGGGGAAAACAAGCTGCAGTATCAGCAGTTTTGCAGGTAAGGAAATGTCCTCCGGAGTCCAACACTTTACTGCTGTGATCAATACATGACAGTGATCAGTGTTTAGCCACATTTGAGATGTAATGGGAATTTAATTCAAATCTCTCAATGAGCTGGATGAAGTACACAGACTCTTGCCTTTAAACGCAAAATGCTGTCCTTGCACACAAAATGGCTCATCACACTGTACTTAACCCAGGGCTGAATTGCAGCCCTGTAACCTGGCTGCACACTGGCATAATCCTGGCACATTCCACAGTGGGCCAACCCCGACTTTAGCCCAGGGCTTGCTGGACCTGCTCCAGAGCAGGGTTATCCCCTGAATATCAACAAAACACGGGGCTAGTGTGAAACAGCGGCATAAACATAAACTGCGTGTTGCAACGGATATTTAATTATGTGTGTGTGTGTGTGTGTAAAAAGGGTAAAAAAAAATGTCAAATGTGTGTCCACAGTTACACTGTAGACATGTTGCTATATTATACTATGTTATATTACAGCATGTTCAATTAATACAATTTTTTTTCTGATTTGAATACGATAAGTAACTGACAGCACTTGAAACTGGCTTTAAAATGCAACAATAATTAAAAAAATCAATCATAAAATATCAAATGTTGTGATGCTCTGATTAACTTTTTACCCAATTATCATGCAACTCTTTTTCATTTGATGTGCTTTGTGTGATATTGTGGCCAAAGCCATTGTAAAATACCATCACACACCACCATTTTTTCTTTGCTTTTTTGTTCTTTACCTCCCTTCTTTATTATCCCTCCAATCATTTACTTTCCCTTTTAATTGACTCATTAATGTTCTCTTTAATTTGTTTTGCACTCTTTTAAGTACTACTATTGTAACCCTTTTTTCCTCACGAACCTCAGCAGGACTCTTAGTTCTTCACACGTTAGATTTCTAGTAAAGATCTGGTGTTGTTCAGGTTCATGGAGGACCTACAGGCTGAAGTCCAGGAGATGGAGTTCCTGCAGTTCTCCAAAGGTATGGACACCATGCGAAGAGAAGACTTTGCAGAGTGGCTGCTTCACTACACCAACGAAGAAGACAATGAAGTCTACTGGGAGAACATGAGGAAGAAAATCCCTGCTGGCCAGGTAGGAAAGAAAGTTAATCTGATGAAAACCGGGTTAACTTTTGCATTAAGGTAAACTGACATGTTTTTTCTTGCAGAGTATCACATTTGATGAGTTCAAGGCCTTCTGTCTGTTCACCAACAATCTGGAGGATTTTGCCTTTTCGATGAAACTGGTGACTGGAGCCAATCGTCCTGTTCAAATGGGTAACACCTCCCTGTATTAGTAGAATTCAGATAGTTTATTTAGGTTTTATGAAATATTATGTAGAGTAGAATCTAGAGACTACATCTTTCCCCCTCTCATTACAGCCCAGTTCAAGCGAGCTGTGAGGATCGCCACAGGCCACGATCTGTCTGAGAGCGTGCTGGATACTGTATTTAAACTGTTTGATATGGACGGAGACAACTGCCTGAGCCATAAAGAATTCATGGGTGTGATGACAGACAGAGTACTGCGCGGTCTAAAGGTCAGTCTGTCCATCTTAACATTTCTATATCATATTTTAATAGCTGCAAAAAAAAAAAACATCTTAAAGGAATAATTTCACATTTTGGGTAATTAGCTCACTTGTTTGAGTGACATGGCCTTAAAATAACACAAAATACATCTCAGTATTTCATAAGTGCTTTTAGATATTAAGTATGGGTGACAACATCAAATGTAACAATATTGGTACATATATCAGTAATGTAGAAATAGGCCTTATTGATATAATTACTGAAGTGGGTAAAGGCAAGTATTAGAACTAGAATAAGGCTTGTTATTTCACAAAAGTTAAATCCCTTGACTGTAATGCAGAATTGGAAACCTGTAGGTCATATCAACTTATGACGATATTCAAAATCAGACCATATATTGTTTTATATCAGGATAATGATATATGGATTGATCAGCCACACTTTTTTTGCCAAAAGTCAGGTGAGAAGATTGATACCACTCATAAAGTGAAGCTCCCGCCAGTTAGCTAAGCTTAGCATAAAGACTGGAAGCTGGATAACCTGTAGCTCGTTAATACACAGATTTCCCAAAATGCTGAGCTATTGCTCTCATTTAGTCCTGTCATCATATTGACTGCTGAAGAAATTTTAGACAAAAAACATTTGTGCATTTGTCATTGCATGCTCTCAAATAGCCTACTTGTATCTCTTTGGTTGAACACTGATTTTTCATTCAT
>CAEMYA010000025.1:6216078-6249387 GCA_903131615.1 Diplodus sargus
TCCACAGAATAAACCAGCTGTAACTAGTAACTATTTTGTCATTTATTGTAGAATTGACCTGTTAAGATCACATGAGTATGTGGGTTAACCATTGAAGATTGTGGTGCTAATTATCTTACCATACATAGAATTCAAAAAGTAAATAGACAAAACAAGCTTACTTCTGCGATAGATGAACAAATTAGTGACTGATGCCAAGGTTATCAGTGAATACAGCATACACAGCTACAATACAATAAAATTACATTGAGCATGAAGCCATCTTTGGTCTTCTTATCACTATAAACAAATACATATAAATTTGTATTGTATCAAAAATAGAAATTACATAGCCATATTGAAAGTAAATTCACATTTTTGACATACAATATAAGGAGATTACGTAAGAGACATATTGTGGGATTACATTTTTTAAATCCTTGGCTTTAAGGACCCAATGGTTTTGCCACATTTTGGACATTCATTTGTTTTTTGAAGAAATGCATTATTCTGTCAATCGCGCCGTCGTCCACCTGTGTAAGACAGTATGCAACAAATATAACAAAAACACAAATGAAAGACAAAATAGATTGTCATTCTTGAAACAAGCATGTGCTTTCTTATCCTGGGCTTTGAAGACGAGGCCTGATGTGAGGCCCCTGGACAAAGAAGAGAGGGAGGGAGGGGAGGAAGAGAGAGAGAGAGAAATGTGGTCAGGACTCAACATTCAGTTGTGACGGAGCAGCCCGGCCTTTGCAGGTGAGCCCCGCCCTGACACACGGGACATGTCCCTCTTCTCAAAAGTGAGTCTCGGTGTGTGTTTAGTTATTGGTGTGTGTAGTTGTCCTCCTGTGGTTCAGAGTTCTTCTGTTCTCAGAGGCACACATGATGAACTGTAGCCAAAGTGGACCTCTGCTTGAGATAATAGGGAAGTGCTTTCAAAGTGTTTGATCCACTGTGGAAGAAGAAGAAGAAGAAAGATACATGTAAGGAATTGGGAACATTACAAACAAACAGTAGAGTAACAATGGGCAGCGTTCTTTTCAAACTGAGCTCTACACTTTTTTTTGAAGGTCAACTTTTATCTTGATGCCTGAGGTGCATTTTAGACAAAATTTACTCCTTGTTAAAATTATGCTTTCATCAAAATATAAGAACAACCACACAAGTTATGTTGGAAGTAGAGAGAAAGTGACAAGGAAGCTGCTTAAAAAATACTGAATTCAGTTCTGTTAAAAAAGGCTCTTGCGGGGTATTACAATTCCTAATGTCATTTACAAAAGGTCTGAGAGTATTTTTTTCTCGATCCAGGAACTTTCTCTGGGTTCAGGTACTTTCTCAGGGCCGATAACATATTTTAGAAATCAAGGAGACTGAAAAACAAAGTTGCAAATTGGGTACAAATTACTCAAATACTGTTGACGTACACATTTTGAGGTGCCTTGATACTTGAGCATTTCTATTTTCTGCTAATTTATACTTCCTCCCCACTAAAGTTATTTGATACATTTAGTTACTTTGCACATTCAGATTACTCAGTGTTTATAGGCTGTTAATTGTGACATGTTACCAACAGATATTGTTGTGGGCGGGACATTGTGTGAGAAGATGATGCATTAGAGCCAAAGGAGGACATGTTTAAACTAGTTTATACTATAAGCAATCTGACAAAACACAGATACCGATAATGAGAAAATGCTGAATATGGGCCCTGATTATGAACCAGGGCTGATCATCGGTCTATCCATCATATCCTCTATATGAGTTACAGCAGGGAGGTACACATAGGCCTTATTGTCCCTACAACAATAACCGTTGTTTAAAATGACACCAGTGGACTTAAATATTTATTCTATCCCGTGTCTCTTCACTTTAAAAAAATACATCTCCACACAGCCTGGTGTTAACAATAATACTTTGTGACTGGTTAATAAGTACTATAGTTAATTTATAAGCATTATTTGGATGACCAATTTAAAGTTGAAACTGATGTTTACAAAGCTTTAAAATGTCTTTAAAAGATGATTTGAAGCATGTTCTTCTTTGTTGTGAGTGACAAAACTGTTAACCAAAGTGCAGTTTACTATAAATAGCATTTATTCAAGCTGATCATTATAAAGCATTACCAAAATGATTATGGTGCATTATTAGTGTTCCACTGTAATCTGTGTTTTAACACACACACTGTAAACAAAACATGGGGAAAGTATTTCTCAGTTACAAGTTCAATATTGTTGGCAGAGGTCGTGTTTCTTTGGGGCTCACAAAATATAAAAAGATTAAACAACTATTTACACCGATAGTTCCCCTCTGTCATGTTGCTCTGCAGTGATTCTGACAGCGAGCGTCCCTTATCCTGTGGAACCTGTGGAACCTGTGTACGTACTGGGATGATGGCGTTATTTATATGCATTACTGTGAGCTCACCTTTCCTTCTCTCTACACAACCTGTATAAGGTTATTATTCAAACACTCCTTCCAATGAGTTTATTTGCTCTGTATATTCTGTTGTGCAGTTTAGAACACAGGTGATAACATCACTTACATTATCAATTCTGATTGAGTTTAACCATGGAGGCACAGGGATTAAGAGTTGACTTGAAATTTAAAGACCTTCTTTACAAAACACTCTTTTATGCTACGTCATTTGGGGCCAGGGTCACAGCTGAAAAAGGGAAACAATATCACTACTGATTAAATTAATTTCATTTTTTACTTGCAACTCAACTGATGTTCTGAATCCTATCATTATGGGATTTTTACTCGTTTTTTTCTCATTTTTTGTTTTTTGTTTTGATTTGTTTGGTTTTTTTTGCCTAACATCCTAACCATCCCTCTCAGGACAGCTGCTGTCTTACCATTCACCACAACAGGATGGAGACGTCAAGGGTCGTTCTCCTTCTTTACTGTCACATCTCCGTCTCCGGCCAGGATGGTGGAGATCTCCCCCTGCATGAAGGCCCAAGGCACGGTGGATCCAGCCAGGGGACAGCGCTCTCCGCTGGGGCAGTACACCTCCCCGCCTTGACCTTGGCTGCGGATGAACCCTCGGGTGCACGGGAAGCAGAACTTGTGGTGCTGGACAGAGGGACACTGGACAAAATGAGTGTCCTCCAGGCGCTCTCTGCAGAGGGTGCAGCAGAGCAGAGTGCCCTGGGCGCTGCTTGTAGACTCCCCAGCACCGGCGTTGCTGCTCTGACCCACTGCGCTTAAACCCTGCGCCAAGGCTGCCTGGGAGACTGAGGTGGAGGCAGTGGAGGGGCTGCTGCTGGTGGGGCGCCCGGCTGAGGAGTGGGCTGTGGACATGCTGGGGCTATCTCTGGCCATCTGACTGGAGCTCAGGCTGTCTGCGACTCCCATGAGCGCCGAGATAGGTGAGGGCTGGCTGTGTAAACGGGGTGGGCCCTCTTGAGGGGCGGCCATGCCAGGAAGAGGTTCCATGCCTGAGTACGCACCTCGGGGCCAGGGCTCTCTCGCTGGGTGATCGGGCCTTCCTTCGCTCTCTCCATTCTCAGAGCCCGGGGAAGCCTTGCGGCGCCGAGTTGTGCCTTTCGCCGGTCCGGGGCGCCCAGCGGCAGCCATAGGCATCCCTGCATCTGGCTGAGGCAGAACCTCTGGGATTGGGGGCTCCTTAAACATACGCACACCGTCATTCAACAGCTCAGAGAGTGCACGCCAGTCTCCCGAGCCTTGCCGCTTTTCGTATTCCACATAACGTAGCCCAGAGTTCACCGCTTTACCTGCGTCTTTGGCTGAGTCTCGGAACATCTGCCTGACCAGGTCTGGGACGCCTGAATAGATCATTCCAGAGCCGGCAGGATACTCCACAAAGACCTTCAGCTCAAACTCTGGACTGGAGCTGACGTCGAAGGCCAGTACCCGACCCACCAGGTTGTGGTCTTTCCTGAAACGAACATTAAAGGGGACACAGCTGCTGAGAGCTACAAGTACATCCCGGACTGCTTTGGGACGGTTTGGCCAGCCTTCAACCCTGCTGCGAGCCACCTCGTTCAGTTCAGCCATCACTTCATTGTTCCTCCACAGTGCAGGATCTATACCCACCAGAGCAGAGGTGCTGGCACCCACACCCAGGGACACAGCCTGTCTTCTGCCAGCATCGCCCATTATGGGGCCAGCTGAGACTGCAATAGGTGTGGCCCCGGCCCTGGAGCCTGATAACGGTAACAGCCCATGAGGGGCTGCTACCAGCCCCTGAGCTATCAAGGCATGGGATATGGAGCCATGAAGACTAGGAACTGCCCCAACGATAGCCCGACGTGTGTTTGGACTCTGTCTGCTGCCCTCTGACATGGCCACATCTTCAGCTCTGTGCAGGCCATTGGGGAGGCGAGAAGACACCCCATACTCACCCCTCCCCCTATCTATACGCTCTCCATGCTGCCGCCCCGCTTCAATGGGCCCAGCCGAGCTGGGTTTTCCCTGCTGTGGACCGGGGGACCTGCCGTCTAAAACTCCGTGCGTGCTTTTCAGCTGCCTGGCAGTTTCAATGAGGAGCTCTATTCTGTCTGCCCCGTCGTAGTTGACACATCCCCGGCACACAGCCTCGCTGAACTCCCACAGCATGGCCCAGGGCATCTTGGGCAGATCGCAGAGGTAGCACCATTGCCGTCTGGAGGAAGACTGCGAGGCGGAGGACATGTTGTTTACAGGCCCTCGACCAAACTTTCTTCGGAGGCCTACACGTTACGGTCGGCGTTTTCAGCAATTCTTCAGTTCTCGGACACCGCACGCCGCGTGCCGCGCATTTTACGTCGGAATCGAAACGAAAGCTGAGCTCAAAACGCGACTGTTGACGGCAGCATTTAAAAGTTAGCGACGTCTTCTTTCTCGATTTGTTCGTGTCGGTCTGTGTGGAAGGAAGTAAAATGTCATAAGACACCGGAAACACCTACGCGACAGAGGCCGAGTGCTCCATGGGAGTTGTAGTTTCATTCTTAGACCGCTGTATGTTTTTTTTCCCTTTTTTGTCCAAAATTGCGGTCATTAGTGTCCTGAGAGCACCCGAGGGGAATACACGTACTCAGTAAAGGTAACGAGCAGGGTTAGAAAATCGGTTACTAAAAGGGAAGAAAATGTTGGCTGCATTTTACTGACCGCGAACGAAGAAACGCTGGAATCTGCACACCATAAAATATCGTCAACGTTACCTGTACAGTGAGAGACATGGCCCTGTTCTTCATACCCGTTCATATACACGAGTTTAGGTGTTCGTTAAATAGTCCTGCTGCCTACAGCTCCCTGTTCATGCGTTCATCAAGGTTGTGATTCTAATCACATTATTGTCAGATATCCATGTGAGAGCTGGGTTCTAGAAATGGTTCTTGTCAAAATGATGTGGTAGTTATTCTCGATAAAACTGTTT
The DNA here is from genome assembly GCA_903131615.1 of Diplodus sargus. NCBI lineage: Eukaryota > Metazoa > Chordata > Actinopteri > Spariformes > Sparidae > Diplodus > Diplodus sargus. The sequence continues at coordinate 6,221,441 of CAEMYA010000025.1, forward strand.
GTACGTCACATTCAGTCAGAAGAAGGTAGAGATTTTATAAATGTGTGCAACATACAACTTTTGGAAATGACTTCGCTTTATTGCGTTTGAAATATTGTCACAAGGACACCACATGTATGTATGCATGCATGCATAGTGGCATTTAATAAGTTGTAAGGGTAAAAGTAAGTACATGGATGTGCTTCTAACTCACAAACTTAATACTAAAGAATTTAAATATTAAATTGAATATACAATATATATCTATATATATATATAATAATAATAATAATAATAATAATAATAATAATATATTGAACTGTTCTAATTAATCCAGCACTTGACACTAGGAATAATGCACTGTAGGTCTGTGCACATGTGACTCGAATCATTTGGTCCAAGTCTCAAGCGAGAACAAAGCCATTTTTTCTTGGGCAAGGCAAGTCAATATACTGCAGTCTTACCTGCAGCATCCAGTCTGTATATTGACCCAGTGAAATAAATGTAATCAAATCAAAACCAAATAACTTTATGAAAGCTTGTTTATTTCTTAATTGCTTCTCAATCAGAAATAAAAAATCCCTTCCATCACTTAGAAACAGTGAAATACTGACAGCCACACTAAAAAACTCAACTGAAAACATAAAATAAACACAAGCAAATCATTTGAGTCATCATTTTTTTTATCATTCAAGTTAAGTCACAAGTCTGTATCCTCCAAGTCTGACTTTAGTATTACATCATTTAGTATTAAGTCAAGTTGCAAGTCATCAAAGTCAGAGGTGGCTATTACATGAAACTGGCAACTTTTACCAATTCCAGCAAGAATAATATTCAGTGTTTACTACAAAAAGTGACCACTGACATTGAAATGTTGATAGACACAGATTAGTACACACAAAAAAAGGCCTTTATTCTGTGTGATTATCTTCTATAGCCCAGGCACAGATATATGGAAAGGCATCTGGACCACTTCAGTACAGCACAGAGATGTCAGAGTGACTTTTTTCATCTAGAAAATGACAACTGCTTCCTCTGTAAGAACTTGTCAATAAATGTATGTTTATTTTCCCATGAAAGGATATGGATGGTTTAATGCCAAGAGTGAAGTAATGATGAACGCTACAATACAAACCATCTTTGATGATAGACGTGAACCGTAGTTACATCAATATTCACAATATTATCACTGTTTACTCGATTTAAACAGAAAACTGAGGTCCACATTGAAATGTTATTTCAGGGTAGTGGGGTTTATTCAAATCTAGTGTTGTGAACATACAAAATAAACAGCTGATTGAAAAACATGGTTAAAGTAAAATGAAATCATAAAAAAGCATAGTTTAAGTAACATGTTCTTAACATCAATCTTAGTTTTTGTCAATACTGATTTAATGTTTTTAATTGGATGTGACAACAAAACTACTGAATACTCTATGCAAATACACAAACTGTTACAAATAGCTTGAGAGGGTATTTAGTTGGCATGGTGTGTGGTTGAAAAGCACAGTTTCAGTGTGTAAGGGTAAGGCCCACCTGTAAGAGAAAAGAGGGGGGAAAATCATTTTAAAGACAAAATACATTATGAAGGCTTTTATATATGGTAAAGTCATAAAAACTATACGTTGTTTAAAGTAATGAGATTAAATCTTACTGGGGTTTTTCATCTGGTAATGGTTCATCAGAGCTAGGGCTTCCATGGCATCATTGATAGATTCCCACTCTAGAAGGCCTGAGGAACTTCTCTCACCTTTAGTGCCACACAAAATGGGTGATTACATTCTCATAATAGATGATACACAGCTGTTACTCAACCGGAAGAGGCCTACCAACAAATCCAAAACCAGTTGGAATGCATGTATTGCAATTTGAATTAAAGTGAATTCAAGGACACAGAGATAAATAAATAAAGATAAAAAAAAAATTAAAAAAAATAATGAAACATTTTTCAGAAATAACATTCTTATACACATGATTTTTTCTTTCCCCCCTCCTTTTGAATTGATTCAGTTATCAAATAACAACTTTCCAATAGAAAGTTTGGGTTTGTTTTGATTACCTTTCATCGTTACCAGATTGAAGACCAAATGCAATGTTTTTTTTGCAGCAACTTGCTGTGTTGTTGCATATAAAGTATGAACAGTAAGGGCCTGTTTTGGACCAAATAAGGCGAACAAAAAAAACACTGCAATGACTCTCCCACGAGGCCACTCAATTTTGTAGCTGATTGCCGGATTTTTCTTACATCTACCTACCCACTAAAAATTGTTTTAAAAAAAATCTATATAAACAACTCACTCTTTCCGGTGAAAAGTTTCACACTTGTGGGGCTCTTAATTCCCAATTCATCGCAGACCTGGAAGGTAAGACCAGTTTCAATGAAAATCTGAGGCTGTGGATTGTGGGAATTCTACACTTCAGACAGAATCCTGCTGGTTTTTCTTACCTGGTTGAAGATCTCTACAGAGATGTCGGGCTGGGCGTTAAAGAAGTGTAGGACATTGCTAGGGTGCTGGATTCTGTTCTTGGCTGCCTGCTCTGGGGAGGTGAAGCGGTTGTTTCGGGATCCATGGAAATCTTTGAAGCTGCTTGTGTTGTCCTCTAACTGGTAGCACTGCCCTGGCACAATAGCCTGCTGCTTGGACACACTGCCAAGGAAAGAGGGCCACAGTTCTTATGTCTTTTTTGAAATAGTGTATGCCAAATGTTTTATAATGTTTGAACTGCTGCTCTTACCAAACGTTTAGTTTTTGTCCAAAGAGGAAGTTGTTGTTGAGGTGAGTAATAGCCCTGTCTACAGAGTAACAGTCTCCCATCTCCACCATTGCTGCTCCAGGCTTACTCTTCATGAACTTAATCTGGAAGAAAAAAAAAAACAACCTCCAGCTGACCAACACAAACAGCTAGCGTGGCAACTAAAAAATATTTTCATTATCTTTTAAATTGTCAGTTATTTTAAGTAATCAAGTCATCATTCAGTCTATGAAATGTTACAAAATGAAAAAATAGTGACATCAAGAACTTCTCAGAGGCCATGGTCCTGTCTTGCAACCAAGTCACCAGCGTAAACGCTGGCAACGTACATTTCTACAAACCACAGATATGTTGAACCTTTATATTTCTTTAGGTTCAATTTTCAGTTCTAGGTTGTGAGAACACTGCACTGTACACTGGTTAGGTTGAGGCACAAAATGGGATGTTTTCAATATGCCCATTTTGTTTGACTAAAAGTCTACAACCAGGATGCATTTAATGTACTGTTGTATGCCAAAAAGAAAGTAAATTGTTCTATTTGAGTGGCTGGAACCAGCTAATCTTGCATTTTTGCTTGAAAAAAAACCCCTACATAGTTATGTATCAATTGTCTGTCCATTGTTTGGCCAGCATCATTTCACTCACCCGCTCTACATTGCCGTAGAGGCAGAAGATGTTGAAGACCTTATCAGCGTTGATCTTTGAGGGCTCAAGGCCATACACCATAAGAACAGGTGAGTCAGCATGAGGACCGTACTCAGGGGGTGGTGGTCCATATCCAGGGCCATAGCGCTGACTACCACGGCCACGCCCTCCCATTCCTGGCCCCATGCGGTGGGGAGGAGGGGGACCATAATTGTCATCATTATAGCCATGATAACCTCCTTGAGGGCCACCTTAGTTAGAGAATAAGAGATCTGAAGTACAAACACAGTATTGGATTGCGATTTAGTCTTTTAAAAACAATACACCAATTTCTTTATTGGATACTTACCATAATCAGGTGGGTGGTCTCCCAGAAGAGCAGGCTGCCTCTGGCGTTTGTTTGGATTGGCATTAGGATCTAAAAAAATGGTAAAGTCAAAGTTGCCAACAGCTTCCTTGCTAAAGTTTTTCAAACAGGTACCTTATATGGGCTACTATGTGCTACGGGACAAGGCTGTGATTGACATGCAACAGAGGGCCTGCGTCTTAAGTGTTACAAATAAAGTCTGCAGGCGCTATTTTGCTAATCTAATAAGTGACATAATGGAGATTTTTTGAAATATAGCTGCTATCATCTGCCATCCTAGTACAAACACACACACACACCTTGTGAATTGTTCCAATTGCCTTCACCATCAGCATCTGTGCAGGTACACATATACACACGTCAAATCCAAATTGACATTAAAAAAAGAAATTTGGCAACACTGTAAAACATTTTTTTTTTTTTTTACATCCTAGGCAAATAATGGAAAGATTCAAGTAGAAGATCAGAGAGAAAATATGCATCAGAGCTATGAGGAGCACCTGCAGTCTAAACATGTTTTATTGAAAACTATGAGAACTATATACAGTTATTACAGAGCAGAATGACACACAGGTGTAACATCAAAAGTGAATTCGACATCAGGACTGACTCACTGACTAGAATACACTGTGGAAGGGAAAACAATTACACTCAAATTGTAGACTAGCTTGGATTAACCAACAGAAAAGCCAGTACGGACATTCTCCATGATGGTCAATGACAGCCACCCATTTTGTAGAGGCCAAATCTTGAAGTTTTAATTACGAAAACACAATTTAATGTTATCATTTAAGTTATAATAATAATAATAATAATAATAATAATAATAATAATAATAATCTTATTCAGGTCATCAACATTGTGTATATAATTTATTGTAGATTATAATTAGGAGTATATCTAGAAGACTAGATATCAAATTAAAGATAAAAAGAAGTTTTCATTAAAACAAATCAAACGAGGATCGTCTTCCTCATGAGTATCATTTGATGATAACTTTATGTTTGTCAAAACTGTTTATCTATTTGGACTTTTCAAGGGCATCAATAAGTATAAGCCAACTGGATACACCCTTTAATGTTTGTTATGATCTGACTACACCACTTTTGGAAGATGCAGCCATACCAGAATCAAAATAACCACATTATTAAATAATGTAATGTCAAAGTGACAATACCAGTCTACAACACTCAGGTCTCTTGCAGGCCTACAGTGGCTTGTTAGTTAACAGATTTTTTTATTATCACCCAAACATATTCACATATGTTAGGTGAAACAGAATTACCTAAATATTTATCTGCAGAATATGTGTGATATGCATACACTACTGGTACGGTGATATGTACACTGGGAGATTGTATATTAAAAAGGCCTAGACAGTGAACTGAATTTCACTGAAACAGATGTTAAGTTAATCAATCATACTAAATCAGTGGCTGCCTATAGTGCACCTGAACTGCTTACTGATGTGCCACTAAAGACACAGCAGTAGGCAATACAAGGGACATGAGTCATCAAATGGGCACCACAACCCATACTGCATATAATTTAGCATTATAAAAATTGTACAATCTGAATATAACAAATTCAGATATTTTGTTCAACACAAAGTGAGCAGAAATAAAACCCTTAATCTGTTTCAGTTCCATTATACCCTTGCAGGAGCAAACAAAACACTTGTGGTTGTGTCACTGCAATGTCTCACTGCAAGGTGTGACAGCAACCTTAGAACAGACCCAGAATAAAATAAAAACAACCAGCAATTTAACAAAAATCAACATCTGTGACATAAAATCCTACATTTAGAACAAACAACATGGAAGATCCATATTAACGGCTACACTCACTGAACTGAACTAAAATTTTGAGTTGGACAATCATATGATTATTTATGTAGCACAATCTTATAATCCAATAATTTAACAAGTTTAATGAAGAGAAAGTTCCCAAGAGAATTCAGAGCCAGTTTTGGAGTATTAACATGAAGGCTCAACAATTTAAGACAACAGCAGTCATGTTGTCAACTTTTAACCATCAAGTCAGATTATTCATTCATTTCTGTCAAGTACTTACAGCACCACACAAGGAGCATGGGACACAGTGGGCAGGTAGGGGGCAGTCTTCTGCAAGGATGCTACCCGCCAACCTCTTGACTCCAGCCTCAACTCATTCTCCCTCTTCAGTCTTTTCTTCCTTCTTTCCTTCCTTGCATCCCCACCACCAGAGAGAAAAGTACATCCACACATCCAAGCTTGGTTTTGACTTGCTGCCGGTTTGTTTTCAAAGTTGCTATTAGAGGCTCATTTCCAGCTTACCGTGCTCTGACCACAAAGCAGGACATTTGCACCGTTTGAGAGTGGGCTGTCTGTCCACAGACACACTGAGCCAAACCTGCATCACACGGGAGGCGTTAAAGGCATCACTATGGGCCAGTGCAAAAAAAGGGAAAATGAAACAACGCAGAAACAACAACAGAACAGCACAGAGAGAAGGAGGGAAATGGGGAAAAAGGTACAGGGAAAAAACAGAACACCAGAGTCCATAAATGTAGAAAGCTTTAGGAAAGGATTTTTTATCTGTTTGCATCTGTGCTTGTATGCTTGATTGGTGTTTGATGCTTGTGTCTTCATAGGCCCCCCCGTGGATATTTCTTCTCATGTAAAAATGGACGCTCTCATGATGCTTGCTTATTTGGTTTGTTAGCTGTCGGCCAGTTGCAAAGTGAAAAGGCATCTAGTGCTTGACAATAAGTCATCTGGAATATCTGTGTAACGATGTGCTGTCATGGCGGTTCAGCTGTGTGTGGCCATGGATGTTCAGCTCGTTGTCATGTCATGTTGTGTTCAGCCCAGGAAGGTAGAGACGAGCTGTATTAGCATCTGAGAAAGAGAACGGCCTCTTTCTTGTTTACTGCCCCAGTGTGTGGTATCATCTGTTCCCTGGTCAGGCTGAGTGTGTCTGAAAAATCCTCTGTTCCCCTGTAGTTGTGTTATGGCAGGCACATCCCAAGGGCTAGGAGGCGTGGCCGCAACGACCACACACCTGACTCCCGCCCTCATCAGCAATGTGTTGTGTCAAAAGTGGTGGCTCCTCGAGGATTTGCAGATGAGATGTACTGTACTGGTAAAGAGGTGCTGGTAGATGTTTATCAATCTATCAGTCTGTGGTGGATATGCGAGGTGTCTGTTCGCGTGGCCTTGGAGTATTTCTGTCCCCCAAAGTGAAATGGTGGCTACTGTCCACCACCAAAAGTAAAATGGAGTCCCATGTCAGGTGGTGGAGATAGGGGTGATGATGGACTTGGAATAAGGAAGTAGTGAGTTGAGGTTGTGTTCCAGTATTTTGCCCCACTGTGTCCGATGTATGCCACAGAGTAGATTTACATGAGTTGTGGCTGTGGGTGCTGTTATACTGTAGCTGTAGAAGCCGCTGTGTCTGCTTAGAGATTCAGGTGAGTCTGTATGAGTTTGCCCAGTGAGGACACAAGGAGTACCTCTGGTTGATAAGGCAGCACAATCTTAAGAATATCAATCACCAGGATGTCAAACACCTGTATGAAACCTGAAATGTACATGTTGTGGTCCTTGTTGTGTACAATAAAAACAACTACAGAATTTTACAGTGATGGCCAAAACATTAGTAAAGAGTTCCTCCATACAGGCACACTAAAGTAAAATATTTATCTGTAATCAGGTTTACAAAACACAGTCAAATTCTACTGCTGACCAAACAGAAAGAGGGAAAAATGTAATATCATGATTTGCAATATTGTCTTCTCCATCAGGCTACTAACACAATACATGTAAGTAGAGATTTGTATCAGCAGTATTCTGAAGTTTATCCCATATTTTGGTCACTATGGTGATAGAGAAGAATCTCTACCACCACAAGTCCCAGGTGGCTGATAAGTTTCTTTCCTAGAGGTTACAGACATGCAATGATCTTGAGTTTTAGTTATTGATTTCTTAATGTATTCATTAAGCATCACATCAACAAAACACATATCCAATAACAAATAAGGTAATCGCTGCCTTTAAAACCATCTTATGTGACTCTCAAAATGATCTAAATTTGATGACACTACAAATATTAATTTGTAAGTTTAACAATGTAGATGACACTACCAAGTGTGTTTGTAATACATGTTTAACATTAAAAGGTCCCATGAAAAGCAGAATTTTTCCCAGATCCGTTCTTCCTCCATCAATGCTAACATGCAAAACATACACACAAACAAAAGCCTTAAAAAACAACAACAACTTACTTATAAATGTCAGTTGTTACATTAAATGTTGTTAATGCACTTGTGGCAATGTTTTTTTTGGGGTTATTTATTCCCTAATTTGTCTCAGGCAAACAAAAATATCATCATTCTAAAAAACAGTTGGACAGTCATTCACCTCTTCAATATACAAACTGGCTGATTTATCGGTGCATCCCTAAAAGTCCAATACAAATGTAATTGCAGGCTGAGATGCCAGCCAACATCAGCAGCTACCGTCTCTGCTGATTGTAATGATTGTTTAATTCAGAATTATAAAGTGCCACGGACAATATCACTTCTGCTGCTGGTTACGCTCCACCTACCCTCAAATATAAGGTCGATCCCTCATGCAGAAATACCTGTACAGTACATTAAAACCTGGGAAGGGTCATTTCATGGGACCTTTAAAAAGAGGTGTGCCTAGGGGTCACAATAAGTCAACTCTGCTGACTAGTGCAGATCACCAGTAAGTCTAATTTGAGCTATGATAAAATCTCCACTATGTTTGAAAGCTAGCTAACAGGTGTGATAGTCTCTGTAGTGTCTCCTGGATAAGAGTATGCAGGGATGTGAGGCTGTGCAGCTGTGACATGCTCTTAAGGGAATGTGAACCTATGTGAAGAATGGTGCACCTGCGTATGCTACTGTGATGGGTGCGTGTTGGGCTTCTCACATGCATGAGCTTAATTGTGGTTGGCTGCCCTCGAGGTTGCTCCTCATGCCCTTACTTTGAGCCTGCTGTGTGGTGGAAAAATGCATGAAGATTGTGAAGGCATCACAAGAATACTGCCTCTGAACACTGAGTTGGAAGAAACATTCAACTCTGATCATAGGCAATACCCCCGGAGGCAGAGAACCCTGACCATCCCATACAGTGGCATGAGAGGAGAAGAGGAAGAAAAAGGGGGAAGGAAGGACTGGGGACTGCATGTTACCTTGGCCACTGAGGTTGGGGTTTGTATAGTCCCATGTGTCCTGGTCGTTCTTGAAGACATTAAGGCGTGCCGGCTGTGAAGAGGATTGCATTACAAAAATCAAAAATAGTTTCCTGTCAGAAACATTTGATATTAATTCAACTGGCACAAACGTTGATTAGACAATGCCATACACTTACCTTGGCATATTCAATCTTTAGAGTGCAGCAGCCAGAATAGATGTCCGCCCCATTCAGAGAGGCTTTGGCCCTCTGGGCACTTTGGACTGAATCAAATGTGGCAGCAATGAGTTAAGGCAGCATCTGATTATATGAAGGTTTCTGAGGGCCAAAGTCTAATCAATTAAACACCAACATAGTGTGAAATAATAGCGTGTCAAAATGTAAAGGCCGATTAAAAAGCCAATTATTGAAAAGGATATTCCACCATGGCCTGAACCCCATTCTTTCTGAAGATGACAATCCTCTGAACAGGGCCACAGTTGTTACAAATGGTGTAGAGCACATCCTGCAGAGGCACACGGGTAAGTGACATCATAGTGGAGAGGAAATTCACAGTAGTTGTGAAAAGTATATAAACTGCATTCTGCTGATGATGCAGAAGAATCCAGGTTTCCTTCAGATATTTACATCCATCCATCCATCCATCCATCTGTCTTTTCATTTCTGCTTCAATCTGATAAAGCACATGCTTGGATTGAATGCCATAGCCTGCTTTACCACCACAACCACAACCACAACCACAAATATGACAAGCAAGACAGAGCAGATATGGTCAACCAAGCAACCTGAACAAAGGTTTTCTGAAATCAAGCACAAATAGTGACAAGGACGACAGTAAATCTGCGATAAAGTCTAAAGTCTGTTACAAAGCTTAATAAACATAACGGAGGATGATATTTGATGGGAACATCTAATAAAAAAGTGATTTTTCAGCATTTATTAATCTAATCCCTTCATCTTTCACGAAGCAAGATTCAGTCAATGCTCATATCCAACACTGTCACACAGAGTTTAATGTTCGGTGTCTAATTTGTAATCATAAAGTAATGTATTCAGGTCAACACACTGCTACATATATTATAAACCACTGTCACTGCATGCAAGGTTACATTTTTTAATCGCGTTACCGTGGTGATGGGGTAGATGGGGTTTATGATCGTGAGCAGCAGCACGTTGTTGACGCTGCGGGTGTCGTCTGAGTCTCCTGGCCGGGAGATCTTTTGGCTAGTGGAGTAATTGATGAAGGCAGGGTGGCCTGCGATGTAAACCTGGTTCTCTGCTGCATATGTAACAGCATTGCAGGACCCATTCATGTCCTCATACTCCACCAGGGCCTGGCGCTTCTTGGGCATCATAACCACATAACTGTAAATGAATATTTCAAGAGGAAAATTAGAGGACCCATAGGCTGGATTGCTGAACTATGTTTCATTAATAAAAGCATGAGTCACACTTTCGTCAAAAAATTATTAGTTAAACTATGACGACCAAAATTTAAACCAGCATTACGTTAACACTGAAACAACGGATTCCCAGTGATCTGAAAGAGTTGGCAAGAATTAACACTCAAATCTAGAGCCCTACACAGGGTCACTGTTTAGGCTTTCTGGCCGCACTTTGTAATACAATTGAGTTTCATTGCACTTATCATCATACCCATACAAGGCAAAGGGCAGCTGACAACCCAAGATATCCCTGTTTAAGCTAGTGGTCTGTATGGAACAGCACAGATAAGAAGCAAACTGGTGCCTGGTGAAAAAAAGAAATGAAGCATCCAACAGGCTCAAGACCAAAATGGAAAAGGAACTGTAGACCTAACCCAGAGCTGGACTCCTGCAGTCTCTCAGTCACTATTTTCTAACATGACAGTTAGTGCTGTGAGTGCCTTTATGAGGTTATTAGGAATGTTTACACATCAGAGGACATCAAACATGCAGCGTGAGAATCACACCACTGAAGAATACAGTGAATACTGTGAGCACGTTATTACCTGATGGCCCCAAACTCCTGCAGGGCCTCCACCAGATCAGCCTCCATGATGCCGTCCACCAAGCCCCTGATGTGCACCACCGGGGAGGGTAGCGGTTTATGAGGGTCATCGTAGCTCTCCTGAAAACGGAACACACAACATAATGATTGTTGGGTCATAAAAATACTTCCACCGCGGATGAAGAGGGGATGGAGCGGCCGATTTGTAGAGGCAGGTGAATAGCTGCTGGAGTCAGTGAGCTTTATAGAATGACCGTTACTGCATTGGAGATGAGCGTGAGTAACGTTAACCCACGTTCAAATGAACGTTAAACGCTGGCAAAACGTCCAACTATGTGTTCATTTGCACAGCGAATCATTTTTATCAGTAACCCAAAACACAGCTGACTTGTGATGTTTTTTAAGTTAATATACATTAGACTCTGTGAGCGTAAATGTTAAAACGCTGTTCTGGCTAAATCTGACCAAACTCGCGTTAACATGACATGGTTTACGTCGGTTAGCTAGCTACTTAGCTTCTCTTCTTTATGAAAAGCAAAACCAAGCAAGTAGCACAATATAACACCAACCACCAGGGTAGAGAGGACACTCTCACCGTTGTCATTCCTCCGTCCTCAGTTTTCTGTCTTTTCGTTGCTCTGCCGCCTTCTCCGTAATATCGGCCCGCAGCAGCAGCCATGTTGTCCTGTCCCCTATGCCGGTCTAATGCTGCATTCAGAGTACGTGGGAACAAACGGAACACTGTTTATACAGCTAAATACAATGGCAAAAATGTTCCGTTATCGATAGCTGGGAGTTTGAAGTATTAACTGAACCTTTCAGGTGACTCCCCTGTGTTCATAAAATCACATTTTATTCTGCAGAGGAGACAATGCTCGAATAATTTGACGTTTTCTAAAAGTGTGTGCGCCCCTTACAATGTTAATCAAATGTTGCGATGACAGCATGTTTTTTTTTCCTCATAAACTTTGATTATTCTAAAATTGCAACATGACAACCGCGTTGATTTATTTACACCAGGTTGCTTAAATGTTTTATTTTCCACGACGGATGGTGAATGTGGCAGCATAACGTCATACGTTACACACGTTACTGTTGGTCACTTTACCCTGTCAATCATTGAAATTATTGTTTTTCCAGGGGAGGCGGTGGGTTAAACCATGGGTCAAACATGTTAACCCAAGCACAGATTCTGTAACAAACCTGTCACTCATGACTGTGAAACACTAACCTACTTCCGCTTGACTCATTGTCCTCACAGACAACTTCATGATGCAATTTACATAATCCGTTAGGCTGTTTCCAAATGTTTTCCCTAGTTGCACATTATAATTGAGACATTTCCAGCTCAGAAAATCAGGAAATAAATACTGTATGGTTACAAGTCGACAAAAGTTCATTTGGTTGTTTACTCCTGTCTGTGGCTTTTTCTGAATTTCTAAAGGAGCATTTCAGCAAAATTGTCCATGCCAAGAGTTGTTCCCTTAAAGATGCACTCTGTAGGTTTTTTGAAAAATAAATTTCAATCAGTAGAGAAAGATCTTCATTGACTCATGACTCTGATTTTGTTTTCTGCCTAAACAAATTAAAGAAACATGCTTGCTTCTTTTTCGTGACAGAATAAACCAACTGACCTTAAAGGACAACACAATTTCATATAGTTTTACTCTGTTTATATTTGGCGGACCCTGCCACCTTTCTAGCTTCAAACTAGTGTTCCCAGGACTGTATTCTCCTCTGAGAACAGCTTGTTTATTCATTTATTGAAAAGATACATATTTCTGAGTTTATATTATAACCTCAATAATATTCTAAATATTATAATTCTCAGTTTGAATATCTTCTCCAAAACTACATAGTGCCCCTGGTAATGGTCAGGAGAAATAACAATAAAAAATTCCACCCTCTGTTTCAACTTGAGTGTAATACAAACATGAAAACAAAACATGTAGACAAGGAGGCTCAATGATCTCAGAGAATTGTGAATGTGGCTTTGGAGTCCTACAAAGACACTGAGGCAGCTCTGCTCAGAGTGAAGACTCTTTTAGTGACTGACAACCACATTAGACATGTTTTAGCACTTTTAGCTAAAAGCTCTGCATACAGTCATCATCTCATCTTGCTTAAAAGTCCACCCAAAAATGAAAATTCAGTCAGTATCCTCTTGCACACAAGCTGATGGAAAGTTCGGTGAAGTTTTGTAGTCCTCAAAACATTGTTTTAGCTTTACAGCAAAACAGTGCTGCAGCATTCTCAACAGCTAAAGCAGATGAGGATTTGACAACATGTCGTAAGGCCATTTCATGTATATTTTATAGTTGTCTTTACTGTTAGTAATGTAAGTCCCCAGCTACTTCAGTTGTTTAGGAGAATGCTGCAACGCTGTTTTGCTGTGAAGCTCTAGAAATGTTTCGCGGACTACAAAACTTCACCTGACTTTGCATTGGCAAGGGGGTGAGTAGATAATGACTGAATTTTCATTTTTGTTGAACATATCCTTCAAACCCAGGATACGCATCTCAGGAAGTTATTGTATCACGATCATATCTTACTTGCATAGCGGTCTTACCTTATCCATGTTAACACACGATTTTCTTTTGCAATTCCAAGAATCTTGAAACTGTTATCTGTGTTTTTGTATCTCTTCTATTTGACATGAAATACAGAATTAAACAGCATAATATGTATTTAAGTAAGTGTTCCCAATCCAGAACAAATCCCCTTGATGACATGCCATATTCGCCTACAAACCTCTTAATGTTACTTCCATTGAGCCATTGACTGTTTGGTCTGTTTTCATCTACTGTAATGAGGATAATACAGTAGTCAAACATGTGTGGTTGATGAATCCAATGGAAACACACTCAGTTAAAATTTCAATGTAATTATAACAACTTGCAATATATTACAATATATGTTTGTTCATATCAGATCAAATACATGAAATTACAAAGACAATAAATGACACCATTGATAAATAAACAGATAGGACCTCAGGGGTGAATAAACCATCACTTTCAAACAGAAATACTTAATGGCAGATACTAGTTACATTTTTTCATTCCACAGCTTATTAGAGATCCATTGTCTATGTAATTCTTTATTAATTATACATTTCAATAATGGGTCTATTTAGTGCATTTCTGGTCATTGCTATAATCAATACTTACAGTGAGATCAAATTCAGCAGGTGCATTATATTACACTAAAGAAAACCTTGTGTCACATAACTCAACAGATAAACACAATTTATCAGTGAGACATATTAAACAATATACATATATTGTATATCGATATATATTGATTTATTGTACAACAGCAGTGTATCTCCCAAACTGTAGGTCATAATCAATCTGTGCTCAGTGTTTTAAATAGTTTAACACTTTCTTCTGATTGGCTAGCAGTTCCATTCAAAATTGTACACCAAGACAACTCAAACACTTCCAGTCAACAGTTTAACTACTGATCTAAATTGGTGCGCAAAAACTGGAGGTAACTATATCAACAGCACTTTTGCTTTGCACTACATTACCCATTAACTGGAAACTGGACAAACTGACCAAATTATGGATTAATACTTACTGACAACGAACAAACTTTGGAAATTGGAGCTTCTACTTTTGCCTGTGATAAGTGGCCATTGTATAAGATAATACACTCAGTCGTGTCCTGATATACAATAATTACAGTCTGGACTGCTATAACACTAAGCACAGTGGTGTTCTGCAATCATTATTTTCTTGTATCAGGGCAGCTATGTATCATCAGCTGCTCATTTGGGTAAAAGCAGCTGTCATTGATTTTCTGACTACATTAGGGTTGTCTAATCTGACCCAGCCTTTGTAAGCGTGAGGAGAAAACAAGACCAAACTCGAAATTCAGGTTACGATCCTTCAGGCATCAGCCAGTGTCAAGCAAAATCCAGTGACTTCACAAAGTACATGCTGACCATTTATCAAAAACAGTCACTACATGTTATTCAGTCTGCTTCATTAATCAGTACTCTCCCAATCAATTCTACTGCCTGGAACTGTCCTGCAGTGGATGTGACATACAGATGTGCATGTGCGAGTCTAGAGTATGTATATATTTTTTCATGAACCATGGCAGCAGTTGTCAAGTGATGATAGGTCTTCTCAGTGGTAGTTACTGTAACAGCACTGTACCAGTAAATGTCCTCATGATGTGTTAGTTAGTGTGCAGTCATTAGTTTCCCAGCTGTGCTCTCTCAGAAGCCTTGTATATGGCAATAGGCCTCCAAGCTGGAGAAGAGGACGTAGAGGAACCAGAGTCCAAAGAAAAGCAGTGAGGTGAGGACTTTGGTGGTCCGCGGGCCTCCGAGTTCGCCGCCTACGGAGGGCCTCCGGCGTAGCATCAACACTCCCATAGAGAAGAAGGCAAAAATGGTGAAGAGTGTGACGGAGAAGGCCAGTGAGCCGGGGTCCACACGGAAGACCTTACCATTGACTTCCCAATATACAGCAGCCACGGACCAGGCCACCCCAATGCCCAAAAATACATTAACAGCGTTGCTTCCTGTCACATTTCCAATACATGCATCTGCATACTGGTCCTGAGTGGCAGCCACTTTACTAGCAAAGGTATCTGGAAAAAAAGAGCGAAGTTAGAGCACAGAGAGTTCAATACTTTATCCGACACAAGATCCTTTAAGTGCTTCTTACCCTGGCTAAGACTTCTGAAATAAATTTAACTGATTTTATTATTCCATTACTGTGTTTGCCTCCCAGTTGGGAATTTGCTTTCTACTGCAAAAACTTAGACTGTCAATCACTTACCAGGAAGTGAAGTCCCCAGTGCTACAAAGACCACCGCAGTGACAGTGTCTCTAAGGCCGACAGTGCAGCCAAAATGGGAAGCAAGGTCTCCAATAAGGGCTGTTAAGAAACCAATGGCAGAGATTGACACTATGAAGCATGCCCAGCCATTCCAGTACTCAGTGGGTGGGATGCAAGCAAACACAATCTTCCAGAAAATGCACACTATGTGCATGAAATAGTCGCAGCAGTTGGGACTTCGCTGCTCCTCCTCATCTCCATCACCTGTTTAAAGAAGAAACAGTGACGATAAATCATTAAGCAACAATGTGGTGTAGCCACATTTCGGGCCAAGCAGCAACAAGCTTGTATTGTAAAAATCTGTTAAGAGGAAAGTTGTAACAAGGTGCTGTCATATATACTCAGTTTCAGTATTGTGTAGATCAGCTGTTTTTTTTACATCTCATGTCCTTTGATTTCTTTGATATGTGTCTTAAACTAGTATTCTCACTTTATGTTTAATTTTCACCTTTTCTGACATGGGGAGTGCCCTTAGTGCTTAAGTACAGTAAATACAGAGTAAAATCCAAGAGGGTTATTTTTGAATGTTTTAAACTTAAATTCTTACATATTGCACTTTCAACTGGCCTATTATCTTCTCATCTAACTCTCCTCCAGGAAGCACGTAAGCATAACATTTGGACGAGCATGTAACCACGTCATTTGCCACAACCTCTTGTTTTTAATTTGTGAATAACACAAAACTTGTGAATGTAATGTAATCTAATGTAGCGCATTGGAAGAAATTCCTTCCCGAGCCATTGTTAGCGTTCTTAGCCATCTTGTGAATCCTGTTCATGGTCCATCAGACATATATCCAACACAAAGTTTCAAAATTCGGAAACAAAATGTTTTTTTTTATATTAATTTGAATTTCCACAACTATGCCTCTGATCAATACTTTTTCTTAATTTCATAGATCCACAAACACAATGAATATGATAAGAACACATAACAACATAGCAACATAACAGCCACTGACCTGCACTGACTGTGAAGGCTTCAATGAACTGCTCTCTCCACGAGTGAGTGCCAATCACTGAAGCCAGATTTGTGTCCCTCAGGAGTTTGTCCACTGTGTTCTGTAATTACACATTAAATAGGTCAATAATGGGACAGAGGTAGACATAGCTCATAACAGTAGGCACAGAAGGTTTACATTTCTGTTGGATAAAACACAATCTATTCAAGCCCTTTTGGAGGCTGGTTTGAAGGTCACATTGAACATTTGATCTCTCCTGAGTAAACAAAGTAAATAAGGATTTTTCATTTAAAAATATTCTTTATTCTAGCTTTTCTACTGCCAAACAGTATAGGTTTGGGGTATAAAGACCTAAAACTTAATAAATCTAGTCTGTCGTCTTCTTTTCCTTCTTTTATGAGACTGTTCTCAGATACTCATAGTATCTGAAAATTAAAAAAAATTAAAAAGGCTAAAACTAATCCCAAAAGGTTTATCGTTTCATAGGCTAGTTGATGCAGACTAGGCCCAGTGTGATATATTTACAGTACATCCACATGGCAACCACAATTCCAATTAAACTTAGAACAAATTGAGCCAAACATTTCATACACAGCACACATGAATAAATACACACTGCCCAAGTGCATCTTCAATTAAGATGCATGTAACGCCTGAGCAAAGTAGAAAAAGAGATTATAATAACAGAGTATTGAGAAAATAAGATAAGACAAGACACACACAGCATGCAGGTAGAAACTGTACCTGATCTAGTACTCCATTGGGAGTCTGATGTGTAAGAGGGTGCAAGGCAGTTAATTCATTTAAACACAAACCCTTCAACATGATTACAACACAGTTTTTTTTCTGCAATAACACATACCCATGATATGCGCAAATGTCTGTTTGAAGAAATTATCCAATTATTTACATTTAATCTATAAACACGCAGTCATAATAATGATTTGAAACTTTCCTTTTAGCTGTGTTAGCTCAACTGACGGTAATTCAACCTGTGGTATTTCCTGATGAACTTGAAATACACCTGTCTGTCCCTTGTATTGGGAGATCCATTTGTCAGAGTACAGAGTTGTTTTAATGTCACCTATCAGCCACTTACACACCTTAAACTCACAGGACTCCTCTATGATGACTTCTAGCCTGCTGTGCTCTCCTAGGATGGGTTTGCCCATCTCAGAGATCCTCCGGGCTTCCTCCTCCTCAGGTGTGGGGTTGCCTGTCCGGGAGCAAAGATATTTTATCATCAAGCCTTTAAAATATCATGTTGTCTAAAATACACACACACATCCAAAACCTTAGCATAGACTACAAGCCCACACCTAAAGCATAAAGATGAAGAAACCATTCCACACTCTGCACACACTTTCAAAGTATGTTAAAGATGCTGTGTGTAGCATTTAGAGAGAATCTTGCTTCCATTATTCGATGTATTTCCTGTTGAAAGAGAGGCCCAATAGGATCTTTTTCCAAACCCCATTCATAGTCTCATGGACCTATGACTTAACTCATATGACTGGCAAAACTTGAAGAGGTTTGTGCACAGCTACCACTGTCTGATCAGGAAAAATGGCTATAATTCCCAAATGCCTGATCAGGTCCTGTTGACAGACCCAAACTGCAGCAGTGGTACTGGCCCTACCTCAGAGGCAGTCATACGCCATAGCCAAAGATGCACTTAAGTCCCCATCCAATCAATACAAGCAGCTTGCTGCAGAGTGACAACCCAGAGTGATCATAATTAACCAATAAACAATTGACAATTAACCAGCATAATAATATGCTGATGAATATATTACAGCAAAAAATAGGATAAATGGAGTAGAATAGCAGGTTGAAATGAACTCAGTAGAGCACATATCAAGGTGCAACAGTCCCCTTTCAATCAATAAAGCCTAATCCAATACCATATAAAACAAATTCAGATCTGCTAGATCCAGATTTTTATTTTGATCCTCTTAAAATTTTCCTCATTCATAAATACCAACCACTGAAATGCACCAGGTCTTTTTTTCATCAAGATCCATGCATTGTCCTCTGACAAATAAACGGAATTTCAGGAAGTTAAAGGAAGTAAGAAAAACATTCCTTGATCCATCCATTTATCTGGATCTGCACTAAAATAAATGGTGTCCATTCTTTGCCAAGATCCATCATTGATCCAAGTTTTGTGGAAATCTGTTCAGTAGTTTTTGTGTAATCTTGCTTACGATCCAACCAACCTAGAAATGGACACCAGCCACAACATAGCCTCTTTGGTGAAAGGGTATAAAAGACTGAACCCATGTTTATGCCCCTTTTTAAACAAATATGCCCACAAGAGTGGGCATATAAAAGAGTATTAAAGAGAAGTAGCAAACTAATTTTTGCTACAGGAAGCAATCTAATTTATTTTGAGAAAACTTTAGTTTGCCTCATTTATGAACAAGGCTTTTATTTCACAATAATTTGTTGGTATTAAAAATACTGCACATCGCACCTCTAACACCCAAACCTGTACCAAAATGATCTTACCCTGGTTTAGCAGTAAAGCTGTGAAGACAGACAGACAATGATTCAAATCAACATAACATCTCTATTCGCAGTGTCGAATACATTAGAGTGACTTGAGAGAATCTAAAATGCAATCTAAACCTAAAATGCAACAGAAGCAAAACTGAATACACTTGGTGCACTGTTAGCCCTTCCACTCTCATCTGATTAATTACATTTCTTTACATTACAAACTAATGTAATTGATTCTTGTGGCCTCCACTGATGAACACATATCCAATTCCTGCACCATCCTTTTAACACATTAATGTTATAGGGAACAGGCAACTAAAGGATACTAAATTCATAATTGGCTGCAGCGCCTATGCTGCACTGAAACAGAGACTGAGTGAATGGCAGCGTGTAATCTTCGGTTACTGACTGTGACGCAGGTGGCCGGCATTCAGCCGCCTGTGCTACTGTTATTGTTTTTGTTGTGATACTTGATCTTGGATTCTTCTGCCATCCACTTGGAGTGTACTATTTTATTGTTAGTGTAAATGACCTAGTTTTCTATCAATGGATATTCGTTACCATAATCATCAATCATCAGCCGACTTTAAAGCTCGCACACTTACCAGAGAGTCCTCGCTTAAGCCATTTGGGGTCCTCGAGCACAATGAAGAAGTTTTCCTGCTTCTCGTACTCCTCCACATTTATAATGCGCACTTTTAAGGCCTGACTGGAGATATGTAAGCACGCACACACCCACAGACACACACATACAGTATATATTTAATTATATAACAAAAAATTAAGGACTGTTAAATACAGTGAATTAAGGTGCATAAATACACAATACCTAAACATCTTAAACTTAAGATCTACCATCTAAATCACATCGAAAATTGAAGTGACCTAAATAATTAATCACAATGGAACAATGGAAGTGAATTAAATAATGCAGACTGAAACAGACTGTGCTCTTGCTCCTCGGTGTGCCAAAGAAATACAGCTAAACTAAAAGACACAATACCTTGCTTAATCAATGTCTGTATAGTTCATTAGTGAAATACTTTGAAGACTTCCCGGCAGATTGGAAGGAGAGTACATATGTAAAGACAGCATAATGGACCCAGCTGAAAGAAGATCAATTAAATAACAGGGCTACACCCCATTACATTTCTTCTTTACGTAATAATATACACATTTTCATCCATTACTGTGCAGCGTCTGTTGATGGGCCATGTTACATGACAATCTTTACCTAAGTGTACAATTAGTCCATGTGCAAACACAGCTTATATAACGTGAAAATTTAATGGGAAAATGATCTGTCAGCTTACATGGGGTGACTGGAGGTTCCCACACCTGATCAGTGACGGGATTATCTTTGGGTGTCAAGTCATCAGGTAATTCTGTCTAATAGGACCTCCTTCACTTGGAGTGGGTGACTGAGAACCCATCGCAATCTTTCAGTGAGGTTCAGGTGCCCCTTTCCTTAACTAAGCACTAATGGGCCAAGGTTAAAGCATTGAGGGTGCTGTGTGTCAGTATGATGAGAGAACAGAAGTCTTCTTGTTCACTGTCTTAGGTGTTTTTAAAAATTAAATTTACTCGCATTTAAGTACCATTTGTGAAAAACAACAGGAAACCATTCACCCATTTCAAAACAGGAAACTATGTATTTGTTGCCAAATTTTAAAGAATAATGTCTTTGGCAAGAACTACTGTGCTTGGGATTGAGTCTCAATACATAGAAGGGAAGTCAGAAAGTACTGAGACAGACTAGCTGATATTGTTTCGGTCTTTTCATGGCCTTGGTTGACATTGACAATCTTTCAGAGCTGCAACGATTAATCACTGTAATCAGCGTGTCCATCATTAAACTGACTGACAACTATTTTGATAAATGATTTATTGGTTTGAGGAATATTTGGGGAAAAACAATTGAATAAACAATTGAAAGATTAATCAACAATGAAAATGATGATGTTGCCACCTTACAATGGTTATCATATTGCCAGCTCTTGATAATGTAAAATTCTTGTTTTAATGTATATCATGCTTAAAGGGATAGTTTGTGTTTTTTGAAGTGGGGTCATATAAAGTACATATCTATAGTCGATCTGTTCCCTACCGTAATCACCAATCAGCGCAGTCTCAGTTTGGAGAAGTAGAGAGCCGCTCTAGCCACACGCTCAGCTTTGTACTGCAGTGAACGGGGTCCAGATGAAAAGCAAATTTTAGCATTTTACCTAAAACAAGGCTCACCTAAAAAAATCTATAACAGTTCAAGTCTACGTTGTATAGAGAAGATTTACACTGCGTTACATCGCCGTCAGACCAGCCTTTCTTTTGGCACTACATTTTCTCAACCGTAGAACCTCCGTATCCCTACGCATTAGCGCAACGCGGTGTGAATTTTCTCTATACAACGTACACTTGAACTGTTATAGATTTTTTTAGATGAGCCTTGTTTTAGGTGGTTATAATTCACTTTACATCTGGACCCCGTTCACTGCAGTACAAAGCTGAGTGTCTGGGCTGGAGCGGCTCTCTGCTTCTCCAAAATGAGGCTGCGCTGATTATCTTGATTATCTTGATGACTGTGCCTCACCTGGTCTTTTCATTAGTGAATTCCAGCTCCCCTCTGGTCTCCTCGTAGTCCACCCCGGCCTTGGCACTGCCATCCTCTGTATGGTAGGGCACAGCAACGGTGCCCCTGGAGCCTGAGTTCCTCACCACTGTGAGCGTCAGAGTGCCTGTGCTCTCGCTCACCCGCTGCACTCGCTGGCCAAAGGTGAAGATGCCAGCATGGTCATCATCCAAGATAGTGATGGTGGCAAGCAGCGGCTCCACTAGTCTACCCTTGGGTGGACTCCCTGTTCCTTCATTTCCACCTTCTTCTAACCTCAGGTTCTTGAGACGCACAAAGAAATGCTCATCCTCCTCAAAGATGTCGTCATCCAAGATGCCCACCTGGAGAGCACAGAGTATTGTATGGTTACATTGCTCATGTACGCATGAGGTCATAGCTTTAGTTTTAATGAAGATGCTCACGCAACTCCAAATTACTATTCTGGGCTCCCATTGATATAAAATCCTGAAATATAAGTGGAGAAATCAGTAATATTACAAAGTCTGAAATCATTGAAAATTCACACCAAACTAAGGGAACATGGTATCGAAGGCACACAGTTGGCGTATAGATTTCTCTG
This sequence comes from Diplodus sargus, assembly GCA_903131615.1. Classification (NCBI taxonomy): domain Eukaryota; kingdom Metazoa; phylum Chordata; class Actinopteri; order Spariformes; family Sparidae; genus Diplodus; species Diplodus sargus. The sequence goes on from CAEMYA010000025.1 coordinate 6,243,883, forward strand.
TCTCGCTTGTTGAGCCCAGATGGACGAGCCAGCTTTGGTGTGTTTACTAACAGGAACTGACATGGAAATTAAGCCTTTAGTATAGTTTAGCTACATCGTCAGCATTTTTCCCTTGCTCACCTTGATTTCTTTGCGGGTCTCTCCTGGCTTAAACACCAGGGTTCCCTCACTGAATTCATAGTCTGCACCAGCATTGGCAGAGCCATTTTCCGTACAATAGTCCACATAAAACGTGTTCTGGCCTGTGCCCCCATCAAGGATCACCCCAATGCTCATAGTGCCACAGTTCTCTGTGCACTGGTACTGGGCACTTTCAAAACAAATGTGCGAGCATGTGGCCATGTCAGCATCCTGGCCTGCTGAGCGACGAGCATGCTCCGCAGCATGTTTCTTTAATATGTTGCCGGCACCAATCATCATGCGTGTTGCCTGAACACGGTAGAATGCACGGCTCTTCTTCTTATGGACCAGGGCAGAGTAGTTGGCCATCTCAATCAGCTGGTCCAGGTCTTTGTCTGGGTGTTTCTCCTTCAGGTCCTTCAGGATGCGGACCACCTGTCCAAGAGGAAACACAACATGTTTTTAACACAACATGTTTATAGCAATATACATGTACTGCCAAATGTTCTGTAAATTCTCTTGAAAACATCAACTGCTTCAGACCTTGCTTAGTGGTGGCAGCTACAACAGAAGTTTTGTGACTACACCAGTTGGGTGTGCAGAGGGTTTGGTGTGATGAGATACTGACTATAGTATTGGTGTGTCTTGGGACAAAACTTTCAATAAGTGCAATTTGCAGAGTAATGCAAAGATCTTTCTCAAGGAAACTTTAGAACTGCCTATTGCTCAGCTTCGTACTGGTCAACGTCCTGCTGCTAAGACTCCTGCTGCCTGCACTCCTGCCAGTCAGACTCCTGCTGGGACTGAACCCTGCTAGCCTGGTATTCTCCTTAAATTCCCATTAAATGGCTTAAAGTTAGAAAAACATTAGATCCAGCAGTGGGCTTGACAGGGACGTACCCCTGCAAGTAGCTTTCTTCCTTTAGTCCTTCCTTTTAAAAAATACTATGTTTTCTTGCCAAAACCTTTAACTGTATGGAGCTCTAATTACTTAATAACAAATAAATGCCAAGCCTGAACTCAAAGGAAAAAAAGGTATGATTTCACACAATTTAATCTTCAATCTCGTGTGTGTCTACAAGAGCATTTCTCCCTGAGTCAATTGTCTTACCTCATCGTTTTTTTGGTCTAGTTCATTGCCCGTCTGCACAGAGACTGTCACACTGGAGGAGTTTCCAGGGCACGAACTCCCATCTGACAACTTTCCATCCATGATCACATCAATGCCTTTGGGCGCAAGGTCACCTTCCATTTCCACCACAATGCCATGCCTCTTGTCAGCACGGTAACGCTTGTGCATGTATTTGTAGAAGAGCAGACGGCGGTCAGCGATCCAAGCCAAGATCACACACACCGGAAAATAAAGCAGCGTCACGGCAGCCTCCCAAACCTGGTAATACAGGCAGTATGTGGTTTATCAGATTTACACATTGATTTATTATAAGTAAATTTATATACAGTCAACAGAACACACCTCTACAATCCCAGGTGAGATGACAGCCAGTATGAGGTAGAGCCAAATGTAGGCAAAAATACTCCAGAAAGCCGTAATAAAAAACACTCGCAGGTGCTTGATCTTGCGAGACTCTCCCTCAGGGATCACCCAGACACACAGACCGACTATCACAAACATATTGAAGGCAGCGCTGCCCACTATAGTGCCCGGGCCAAGCTCCCCTGCATCAAAGTTGTGCCCACACACCTGAGAAAGATTCAGTGAACAAAAACAGAAAACATATAACAAACGTCACATAAAAAAAACCCCTCAAAAAACGTTATTTAAAGCCACGTCACAGCCAAATAACAAAGATATTAGAAAACTGCTATTCTAAAGAAAGGATATACAACTAATAAATATCCTGAATATATAACTAGAAAAAATGACTCAAATTGGTCAGTTGCAATGGCTTACAATATGTTTATACTAATTTTAATTTATGTTGTAAATATATTCATTTACTAGTTCATTTATTAATTTAAAACTGCTACAAGGGACTCTCATTTTTAATTTATAAGTTAATTCAGGTGGTCCCTGGGGACAAAGGTCAACAAAGTAAACATAAAAAAATATTTGTAATTATATGACTTGTCCAACTTGCATGAGTCACCAACACAGGAACAGACATTACGAATAGTTATTATACAAATATATAAAAAACATCATTACATTGAGATTGGTTTGATAACCAGTTAAACTTCCTTGTAGTAAGTAAAGAGAAAAAACACATTTACAGTGAAAGACACATTTTTTTTCTTTGATCGGATATGTTAAAAGCGTGTTATAGGTAGTTTGTACCTCAATGACAGAAAGCAGGATCTCAGGCGCTGAGGAGCCGAGGGCCATGAGTGTGAGGTTGGACACAGTCTCATTCCAGACTCTCACTGTCGTTACGGTCGTTTCACCATTGGGTTTGGTGATGGTCACCTCTTTCTCCTACAAGGACACAAATTTGTCAAAATGTGAACAGGGTTTTCATCAATTAATTAATTCTACACAAGTTCCAGTTATTTGAATCCATTTAAATGTCACAGTATGATAATGTTCAAAACACCAGATATAATACAATTACAGTTTCCACTGTATTCAAAAGAACAGGATACATCGAGAGATTCCAGTTGCTGTGATGCATCTTTATTTATTAAAGCTCAGGAGGATACATGGACAGTTCGATCAGTGTCTAATTTTCTCTGAGGCCTGAACAAAGAGAACCAACACTGGCGAGGTCTTTGCTTTACAGTTTACGTCCAGTTTGAATGAAGATTAAGTTAACGAGACAATTAATCTTGTCTCAGTTCAGTAAAAGAAAGAAACCTTCATATTTTTCTATTTGGTAAGGAAAATGAATTAAACCAGCTGTGGCTGGCTGGATAGCATGCTAACATAAATTCTTATACACCATTTACATTGTATCTTCTGCATTTGCATCTTTAATATATTTAAAAATGTCTGCAATCAAGCTCATATAACTTTTGCTGACCAGCAGCCACTGTGGGATAATGACACAATGACTCTCCCAAGAATCCCTCACATCCACCACAAACCAAGAAAGTAGAATGGGACTGACCTACTCATTATTGAGACATTAAGTAAGAATGTGGCATCAAAGCTCTGTTTCAAAGTAAGTATGATTGCATTTTACTTCTTGTAAATATGAAGTTCAATAATACCTGAGAGGTGATGACTTCGATGGATGCCATGAAGCGATCTGCGATGATGGACACACCCAGGAACATGTACATGAGACAGACAAAGTAGAGGACTGCCCTCCCTGCCTGCTCCCCGACTGGAGGTTTGTCTGGCATCCACACTGGCAGCAGGATACCAGGTCTACACACTACAACGCCCGCACACGTCCGCTTGCCAGACCCCGTAGTGTTGCCAGAGGACTGAGGCTGCTCGGGGCCAGACGCTCGCTCCACAACCTGGGGCCTGGATGAGGTACATGGGTGTGCCAGGAGGAGAAGGGAGAATAGGAAGAATAAGAGTGGGGAAAGGTGAAAGGGGAGGGGTCCCATGATGTCCCTGAGTCAGGAGGGCCTGGGAGTCACTGGGGGAGACACTCGTTGGGTCAGGGGACTCTCCTGAGGAACAGAGGAAACAATGGGGTGTAACAGATTAACAGTTCATGTCTACCTTATTTCTGTCTAGAGAATCTTTCACTTTTACACAGCGCCTGGTTTTGGTCCAGCACACGGGCTCAGGCTGAAATATTTCAACAACTACTGGATGGATTCCCTTGACTTATTCATTCATTTATTTTCTTACAAACACTCATGGTCCCCAGAGGATTAATTACAATTATAATAATTATATGATCCTCTGACTTCTGGCCACGTCATCTGCTCAAACTTTAATTTGTCGACCACTTTAGGACATAACCAAAAACCGGTACTGTACTGTACTGTGATTAGTGCAACATTAGCATTTTGCTCAATGTACCACCCTACTTAAGAACTGCCTCAAAGAGACACTAGTTGCTGCAGACTCTTAGGCACAGTCCCAATACACTTCTGGGCCTCTATCACTTAGCCCTACCTCTCTGTTTTGCACATAAAGCCTAGGGATGTTGTGTCCTGATTCTTGCTGGGGTAGGGTGAAGTGTTTGGGCTACATGGCCCTCCCAAAATTGTCATTGCTGATTTGTGAATGACAGTCAAACATTTTGACCAGGGCTGTCAAAGTTAACGCTTTAATAACCCGTTAACGCGTATCTTTTAATACCGAGCGATTAAAAAAAATCGGTATTAAAAAAAAAAAAAAAGAAACGCGTATTGTATAATTTATGGCCGTCGGTGGCAATTGTAGTCTTGATCAAGAGGGTGGCAGAAGAATAAGAAAGGGAATCAGAAGAAGGAGAAGCAGGGTTGGTGGTTCGGGAAAAACACGGTGGACTCATGAAAAGCGAAAGCGAAAGGAAATGGAGAAAGGACTTATGAACAGCAAATTCACTTTCAAAACATTGCCAGATGGTTCGGTCGATGGGACAAAAGTTATCTGCACGTACTGTCGACATGAAATGAGTTACCATTAAAGTACATCCAGTCTCAAATATCATTTGCAAGCCAAACACATGGCAGATGCAGAGAGCACACCGCCCCCCCTCGTCAAAAGCAGACATCACCATGTTTTGATCCCATTTAGGGTAAGGGGATATTTTTTGAGCCTTTTTTTTCATGCATGATTTGAAGTGTTGAATAAACATTTTCATAAAGCAAACATATTTGCCTTACTCTAACCCTTTCATATGTTGTTAAAAGTATTAAGAACATGAAAGACATACATTAAGGTACATTTAGAAAAGAAAAAATGTGCCAAAAAATTTAGACTAATTTGCGATTAATCGCAAGTTAACTATGGACAAAATGCAATTAATCGCGATTAAAAAATTAATCGTTTGACAGCCCTAATTTTGACATATTTCAAAGTTGCATTCCCAACGTTTGATGCCATATGACACCCAAAATTTAACTCAAGTCCAGCAGTGAAGTTGCTGCATTTGATCCCCCTCCCTTAACATCAGTGCAGACTGGCAGGGTAGGAGCACAGGTTACTTATATTAGCCTATAAAGCACCACTAGTGGCAAGGTAGTGAAGCAGTGTTCTTTTGATGACTTGATTGATAGCGTGAAGTTGCGAACTAATTGTGAACTTCCATGCTTTTCAGTCTCCATCAGATGAGTGACACATGACATTATGATGGTAATATCAGGATTGCCACAGTAACACAAGAGAAATCACCACTGCTGAAGACAGCATATTGGAAATGTCCAGTTGTTTCTGTTCACTGAAACCCCAACAGCAACAATTGATGAGGTATGAGGGTCTTGAAGGGCTGTCCCATTTCATAGAGGAAGATTTAAACAGCTGCTCCTTGTTACTCTGAT